>OX422209.1:26558178-26928178 GCA_949130495.1 Sambucus nigra
AAAAATACATTTTGTATAATGCTTAATAAATGCTGTGAAATACATTTTGTATATTGATTATGGACCATGCATATGAGAAAGATGGCTACCAAACGTACGAATATATTTTCAAAATTCAAGGTATGTATTATTTTATTATATTACTAGCATTGGAATAATTAAAATAATAAAAAAAGGGAAAACGCCTTTTTACGTCAACTCCTAAGACTTGAAACTTGACCTCTACGCATTGACCACCCCTCGCACGTTTTAGAACCTTCATATATAGCCCTTATTCCTATTAAGCCCGCATATATGGTCGAAGAACAATTAACACACCCCATCTCACGGTGTGTATACGGAAAAAAGGGTAAATTTTGTTGGGTGGGTGGAGAGAGAGCTAGGCGGAGGTTTTCAGGTGTGTGTGTGTGTTGTGAGGGTTGTAGACAGGTGGGGGTGATGTCCATGTGTGATGGTGGGGCTGGGGAGTGATTGGGTGATGACGGGGAGACAAAAATGAAGGGTTTTTTTCAGAATTATTTGAATTAAGATTAGATTTTTATTTTTTAATTCATTTAAATTCTTTTAACTGAAAAAGTGTCAGTTGCACTTAACGATTTTGGGCAAAGTCTAATTTCTAATTCAAATTATATTTAAGCCTAAAAATGAGAATTAGTGATGTATTAAAGTAAAAAAAAAAAACTAACAATAATTAGGGGAAAAGGAATTTTCTTGAAAAGTTTAGAATCAGCCCATAGTGATGCTGTAAATTTAAATGTTTCCCAAACTCATTCCTTGTCTTCTATTATATCTTCAAGATTTTCAAGACCACACAAAATACAAAGCCAAGACAAGGCCCAGCCCACGCTCTACCTTAGTTCTACTCTTGGTGCGACCCGAACAAGCAAACCTAAAGACACTGAGGAACTAAAAACAAACAAATAGGCAATGTCTCTCATCACCAATCAAAAAACCACACAGGATCCACCAACTATGAAAAGCAAACCCAACTCTATATTCCATCAAACCCTAAAACCATTTCCATTTAACTCTTTCTATATACAGCTTCTAAATCCACGAGTTTAAAGGATCAAAGGACTGCACCATATCATCGAATCAAAAACTCCATTGCTGAAAACGCCTTGTTTTCCCAGCTAAGTCATCTTTCTTATCATCTCAACTCAAATTAAAACCAAGTACATCACTAAATACTGTGACTTCTTCCAGATCAGAGAACCCTCAGCTGAAAATGATCTGAAGTATGATTCAGATCTAAGGCACAGTCCAGTCTAGCACTTCCAAACAGCTAAGCCATTCGCACATATTTCCATTACTGTAACAAAATATTTTCCTCGATTTGCAGGTTTAAATCCCCACTAAGGATGTAAATGCTCCAGCCAAATGTGCCAAAAAAAAAACTGTTAAAACCGCGCATCACAAAAGACACTCAAGCTTTCCAAAATAAGATGTCAATGGGTTTTGAGGCAATGCCCCAACCGAGCCGAGTTTAGTTCCCAAAATATTTTATCCCATAAGAAGGTAGCAAAAGGACACCGAAGGAAGATGTTGCCAATGTCCTCATTACTATTTTTACAAAGGCAACACCAATTAGGGAAAGATACTTAAAAGTCCACCTCCTTTGCAACATATCACAAGTGTTTATCCTTTCAAAAACCACCAAACAAGCAAAAACCCTGACTTTGGACTGGAATCCGGTAACCCAAATCATATTAGTTTACAAAGGAAAAGATGCATCATCACAAAAGAAATTGAAAAGAGATTTACAAGAGATGCCTTGATTATTCAAAACAAAACATTATACATGTTCCTACACATAATTGCATAAATAGAGAAGATTTTGTGAAAAATACAGGAGGGAGAGCAAGTATCTAGAGAAAAGAAGAAAAGAGAGAGAACCTATAGAGCAACAACAATCGTTAACTTTAAGGTCAGGCCTCGAGCGATAAAGATCATAGAATTTATAAATCAGAAAGCATGTGTCATTAGGGTCATAGGATTTCTAAGTGAACCCGAAAGCTGGTGTATGATCATCACAAGTTTTATTTTGGAATTTACGCTATGGTCGAAATTTGTAAATTACAAGGATGAGGTTGATTTGGTACTCTAATAGCTGGCTAGAGTACTTTGAAGCAGATCTGAAACAAAAAAATGGGACTTTCGATAGCATAATCTCAAAGTGACGTGCACTTATTGGTCGACCATAGTTGTCAAATCCTAAATTGTATCGCGAATACGAATTGCGAATTGGGAATTGTATTTTGAATCGAATCAAGATTCGGGAAAAAAAAATATAAGAATTTAGTAGAAAACCAATTTTAAAATATGATTTACATCATCTAACGTTAAGCTTCTCGATGACAAACAGTGTGAATTAAATTCAACCAATTCTGGAATTTACGGACCGTGTCATAACAATATTGTCTATCAATTATTATAAATTCATAAATAGATAACCATAAATTGTAAACAAAGAGTTAATAGAGAAGATTGTTGATATACCATTGAATAAAATTAAACTATATCTAATGTTTATAAAAAATAATTTCCAAATCGGATAGAATTAACAAACAATACAACACAAAATTGTATTTCAAGTGAAGTGCAAAAAAAAATCAATGCAATTCTAGATTCGATCAACAAGATACTCAACTCAACAAAGCCTTTTCCCAATTATTTGGGGTCGGCTATTCGATCAACAAAATAAAATATCATAAAATCACAATGGTCATGTCGAGTCCATTTAAGATTCGCCACATGATTCGTATTGTTTGAGCAATGAATCTCAAATCAAATGGAATCATAAGATTTTAACAACTATGGTCGGCATGCAAGACCCCAAATGTTCAAGGTTCCATGTGCCAACACTGGAATAGGCAACTAATAAATTAACGCCACTTCATTGTCATATCAGAGCATTGCTTGTTTATATCACATCTGAAGATGGGAACTGACCTAGAATTACTAGGGATGGCAATGGGGCAGGTTTAGGCGAGTACCCGTCCCCACCCCTAAGAGGACAGGTTCGGGGGTAATTAACCTTAAACGGGGCAGTGGGGGGTTTGGGGTGAAAAAATATGACTCGATCAGGGTCAGGGGGTCAGGGCGAGTTTAAAAATTAAAGTATAAAACCCCCCATACTAAAATACGCTTAGTTATGTTTTTAATTACATACTCACCCTTGTATTTATAACAAGCAATGAGTTAGGGTTTACACAGTTTAGACCATTGTAGTTAAGGTTTGGATATATGTTGTCGTCCCCTCATCTCAATTGTCCTCACCTGCTCACCACCATCGTTCTCACCGGCGCACCCCATAGTTTTCCCTTATGTGTGGTCTCTCTCTCTCCTCTCTCTCTGCCACCTTCTCTTGTAAACTGCCAATTTCTCTTTCTCTAATTTTTCTCCAACAATTTCTTCTCTCTTGCTTCTAAGGATGATAACGGGCGAGGGGCAGGAGGCAGGGGAGAAGTCCCCGTCCCTATTTCAGAATCTCGTCCCCGACCTAGTTCCCCTTTTTTGGGTTGGGAAATCCCCGTATGTGATCGGGTCGGGATCAAGTCCCGTGTTTTTTTGCGTAAATTACTATAAACCCTATTGAACTAGATGACTCCCTAATTTACAAAAACAAGATAAAGTGCCCCCTAAACTATTGAATTGTGACAACCAACACATGTTCATTATATATTAACAATTTTTATGCATAACATCAAGTCCATATCAACATTTTTCAATGAAAATGTGTAGGTTGTCATTGTTCAATAGTTTAGGGGCCCATTATCGGGGTTTTCAGATTAGGGAGTCATATGTAAAACCGTTATAATCCAGGAGGTTTGCTGTAATTAACTATTTTTTTATAAATAACCTCCTAAAGTTTTAAAAAACTTGTGTGGTTCTGATTTTAGAGATGGAAAATAACTTACTGTTGTCGCACAGAGGTTCATAAAACATAGTTTACAAATCTCAAATCGCACATATAATTGAGTACATGTTTCACCGACATATCCAAAAAAAAGACTTTGTAAATAACGGAGAGAGAGAGAGAGTGAATACCTTGGCTGTTGTGATACAATGAAGGTTTGAGGATTTGTGATTGTGTGAGAATTCACCCTGCCCTAATTCCTAAATGTTTATTAGTTTAAGTTGTCGTCTGCATAAAACACACACGCGAATGAATTGCCATGAATTGCCATAAATTAACTCAAATCATTTATAGAAAAAAAAAGGATAGAATTTCATCCCCAAATCTCAAAACAACACACACCTAGTCTGTAGTATGCTGACGTGATTGAAACCCTAATCGAGTCATAAACAAGATTGATATAAATAGAAATTGATATTTTAAACTGAAACGATCCAATACTAAGCCCTCACCTCACAGCATATCAAACTCCCCACGTAGTTTCACTTATAACCCTATAGAAAACACATTCATATATATACGTGTGCACGTATGCAAGTCTATACTTATATAAGTATAAATATTAACATAAACAAAACAATATGCCTTTTTTAAAGGAGTTGAATTAATACATCCAAACAAACTATTTTTTTATCAGAACAAACACTTTATTGTTAACCGAAATATATGCAATAAACGCTGACCAGCAGTCCACTAACAGCATAAACAGCAAGGCATAAAGAAGTAGAAGCATGTACATCAAATATCCACAAATACGAAATCTGAAAAGACTGCCATGAAATGACATTTTACCAGCTGAAGATAATGGCAAGGGAAAAAGGAATTTTCTTGAAAAGTTTAGAATAATCAGCCCATAGTGATGCTGTAAATTTTGATATTTCACACACTCATTCCTTGTCTTCTCTTTTATCTTCGAAGTTCTATTATCCCGCTCCAACCAAATGTGACAACAAGCCGTTAAAACCACTCATCTCCAAAGACAATCAAACTTCGTTGAGTCCCCCAAGACCTCCCGTTTCCAAAATAAGATGTCAATTGGTTTTGAGGCAATGCCCCAACCAAGTTTAGTTCCCAAAATATTTTATCCCATAAGGCAGCAAAAGAACAATGAAGGATGATGTGGCCAATTACCTCATTACTATTTTTATAAAGGCAACACCAATCTAAAAAAGATACTTAAAAGGCTACTTCCTTTGCAACATATCAGAAAGGATGCTAATAGTTTGCACAGGAAAAAATGCATCATTACAAAAGAATTTACAAGAGAAGCCTCCATTATCCAAAACAAACTATTATACACATTCCTGCACCTAATTGATAGAGAAGATTTTATGGAAAACAGAAGGGAGAGGAAGTATCTAGAGAGAGAGAGAGAGAGAACCTGAGAGCAATAATTCAAAGAAACGACAATAGTTAACTTCAAAGTCAGACCTCGAGCGATAGAGCGATAAAGATCAGAGAATATATAGAGCAGCAAAACAGAATCATTGGGGTTGTAGGATTTCAAAGCGAGCACGAAAGGTGGTGTATGGTTGTCCAAAGTTTTATTATAGAGTATACGCTATGGTTTGAATTTGTAAATTACAAGGATGAGGTCGAGAGTTGGTAGTCTCGTAGCTGGCTAGAGTACTTCGAGGCCGGCTTTCGTCCGAAACATAAAAATGGGAATTTCGCTACCATAATGTCAAAGTGACGTGCAGTTATTGGTCGACTATAGGTGTCAATTCGTACATTGTATCGCGAATACGAACTGTGGACTGGGATTTGTATTGTGAATCGAATCGAGATTCGGTAAAAAATATAAGGATTAGTAAATAAAGTATATATACATAGAAAACATAACATACTAAATAATTAAACATATTATTATATGAAATCAATTTTAAAATAGGATTGCTTCATTCTAATGTGAAGCAACTGTCCTTCATGACAAACAACGTAAATTAAATTCTACTAACACTCGAATTTGCAACTCGTGTCGTAAACATATTGTCTATGAGTCATTATAAATTCATTATACACAACCAAAAATTGTGAATAAAGAGTTAAATGAGAAGATGGTAGATATACTATTGAAGTATTGAACAATTAAACTATATCTAATGTTGTAACAATCACTGCAACAAAAAATTGAATCTCAAGTGAAAAAAAATCATTGTAATTCAAGATTCGATCAACACGATAAAATATCATAAAATCACTGTGGTAATGTCAAGTCCATTTAAGATTCGCAACATGATTCTTATTGTTTGAGCAGTGAATATCAAATCAAATCGTATCGTAAGATTTTAAAGCATGCAATAAAACAAATGTTCGAGGTTCCATGCGCCGACACTAAAATAACCAACTAATAAATTAAAGTCACTTTGATGTCATATCAGTGCATTGCATGTTTGTATCCCAAACGGGAGATGGGAGCTGACCCATAATTACTATGGATGGCAGTGGGGCGGGCTTATGGGAGCACCAGCCCCGCCCTTAATAGGGCATGTTCAGGGTAATTAAAGTTAAACAGGGCAGGCGGGGGCGGGGGCAAGGAAAAAATTTACCCGATCGGGGTCAGTGGGGGTTATAAGTATAAACCTCCAGCCTGATTATGCATATATTTACTAAAATACCCTTACTTATGTTTTTAATGATGTATTCACCCTTGTATCTATAAAAAAACAAATGAGTTGGGTTTACACAGTTCTTTATAGACCAGTGTAGTTCACCCACCAGTATGTCTGGATAAATGTTGTCATCCCCTCACCTCCATCGTCCCCGTCCCGTTCCCGTTCCCATTTTCTGGGGTTAGGGATCGGGTCCTTGCTTGGGGGGGGTAAATTATTATAAACGCTCTAAACTGTACAGACGACTCCCTAATTAAAAAACCCGCCATAGTTTACCCTAAACTATTCAATCACGACAACCAACACATCTTCTGTATAAACTAACAATTTTTATGCACAACACAAAGTTTATATCAACCTTTTTCAATGAAAATATCTAAGTTGTCTATGTCCAATAGTTTAAATGGCACTTTGTCGGGATTTTTAGATTAGGGAGTCATATGTCAAATCATTATAATTCAGGGGGTTTACTATAATTTATCCTTTTTTTTACGAATAAACCCCTAAACTTCTATATAACCTCTGTGGGGTTCTGATTTTAGAGAAGGAAAATAACATAAAACTCAAACAGAGGTTCATAACTCTGTCTTGATGCTTTACAAAGAACAAACAC
The DNA here is from genome assembly GCA_949130495.1 of Sambucus nigra. Taxonomy (NCBI): domain Eukaryota; kingdom Viridiplantae; phylum Streptophyta; class Magnoliopsida; order Dipsacales; family Adoxaceae; genus Sambucus; species Sambucus nigra. The sequence goes on from OX422209.1 coordinate 26,565,323, forward strand.
CCAAAATAGAGTTTACAAATGTCAAATCGCACATATAATAGAGTATCGAGTTTCATCAAAACATATCCAAAGAAAGAAAACATAGACTTTGAATACATCTAATTATCAACAGCCACAAAATAACAAGTGGTATGATTCAAGTGGTATAACAACTTGTATTTTTTGAATCATAAATCAGAAACGAAAGAAAGAAATCGAGAGAAAGAAATACCTTGGGTGCTAGCGATTGTGGTGTGTGGCTTTTGAGGATGTGTGGGTTTTGCGAGAGAAAGAAACTACATCTAATGTTTTATAAAAATAATTTCCAAAGCACATATAATTAACAAGCATCACTACAACATAAAATTGTATCTTAAGTGAGAAAAAAATCATTGTAATTATAGATTCAATCAAGAAGATAAAATATCATAAAATCACGATAGTCATGTCAAGTCCATTTAAGATTCGCCATGTGATTCATATTGTTTTAAGCAATGAATCTCAAATCAAATTGTATTCTAAGATTTTGACAGTTATGGTCGGTGAGCAAGGCCCCAGATGTTCGAGGTTCCAATGACCGACACTTAAATAATCAACTAATAAATTGAGTATTTTTTTTTATTTAAATCCCTTTATTATATATATAGCCCCCATTCTTATTAAGCCCACATATACAGTTGAAAAACAATTAACACACCCCATCCCACGGTGTGTATAGAAAAAAAAAGGTAAATTTTGGATTTAAACAAACCATTTCAGACAATACTGAGACACAGATCCATCCCAACCTTCTTCACAAAAAAAACCGTCTCCAACCTTCTTCACACTATTCCATCCAAGAGCGAATTCATCTGAAGATCCTTCATTGAGATATGTAAATCTTGTTTTAGTGGTCTGGTATTTACTGTGGGATTTAATTTTTTGTTATTTGAAATTGTAATGGAAATGAGTATTATTAGATTCGTTTTACGGGAAAGAAGACAACATTCAGACACAGAGATATTCAACATGCAAAAGTTATGCAAGTCTATTGGAAAGCAGCCAATGTAGATATACTGGAAATGAAAAGGAAATGATGCACAAACAAAAATGTCAGAAACAAAGGAGAGCAGAGGACATGCATATGCACAAACTGTGAAGGTCCATTGAAACAGTATAGATCTATTATGTGGTTTCCTTTTTTTTGGTCTGAGTGAGAAAGAAGTAAACAGAACACGTATCTATAGTAGAGTTCTAAATGAATTAGGGTGTTCTAATTGGGTATCATGGTCTTGATCTATTTATTGTGTGGTTTCCTTTTTTTTGTCGGAGAAAGAAAGAAGTAAACAGAACACGTATCTATAGTAGAGTTCTAAATTAATCAGGGTGTTCTAATTGGGTATCATGGTCTTTTTACACAAAGTTGTTTTTAAAACTCAGATGTTTATAATTTGGGTGGTCCGTTAAAAGATAGTAAGAGTGGGAATAAAATCAACCTAACTTAACACCACTTCAATGTCATGTCAACTATGAAGCACTGATTCTTCAAAATGGTAAACGAATCCAAATCGCACCCAATCCACCGCGTATCCAACTATTTCAATTAAATTTAATTACGGATTCTTTAAGAATCTTGATTTTATTAGTGAAGAATACTAAGGTCAACCAATATTGGCGGTATTTTTTATCAACATCCTTTGTGAAGCTACGAGGATATATAGTCTAGATTGCAAAGAAATTTAAGAAGGAGAGAGAGTGAGAGTTGACCAAAGACAGATATTTGAGAGTTAGAAAGATGCAAATTGAATTGGAAATCATTGATGTAGATCTTCAAGCTCAAGAGTGTCATGTCATTTCATATCAACTTTCAGTATTTTTCGACCTTGAGTGGTGACACTTAGTAATAGTTCCAGTATGATTTTCACAAATGGTGTTCGAAAGTTAGACACGCGGCTAAATTTTATGAAATCTAAAATTAAGTAGTGGGAAGTTGTTTGAGAATAGATTTTTTTCCAAATGATATTATCATTTAAATCTTTTTCATTATGGTCCATTTTTTTTATGCTGAAAATTAATAAATGAGGGGTTATTAATTTATGCATAACCTAATGTACTATATACATAAAATTAAGGAATATTGTAATATATTTTATATTTCTATTATATTTCCCAACGTACCCGAATCCTAATTTTTTAAGATTTTTCGAATCGCCACACCCGCATATGTGCTTCATAGCATGCCAGTGTATAGCATGTTTGTATCTCAAATGATAGATGGGAGCTGACCAGCCCCTGATAGGGCAGGCTCGGGGGATCAAACGGGGCGGGGGTGTGGGTGAGATAGTAATACCCAGTCAGGGTCGGGGTGGGGTGTTAATGTATAACCCCCCCCCCCCCCCCCCGGGCCGATTCTGCATATATATACTAAAATACCTTTAATTAAGTTTTTAATTACATACTCACCCTTGTATATATATAAAACAAATGCGTTCGGTTTACACAGTTCTTTAGACCATTCTATTTTACCCACCAGTAGGTCTGGATATATGTTGCCATACCCTCACCTTCATCGTTCTTACCAACTTGCCACCGTCATTCTCCCCGGTGCACCCCCGTAGTCTTACCTTATGAGTGCTCTCCCTCTCTCCTAATAGCCAATTTCTCCTTCTCGATTATTTTCCAATAATTTTTTCTCTCTTGCTTCTATAAATGGCAACAGGGAGGGGGGGAAGTCCCCGTTACCCTTTTCCTGGCTCAAGGAATCCCCGTACTTGATTGGGCCAGGGATCGAGTCCATATTTTAGAGTAAACTACTGTAAACCCCCAGCAGTTTTAGTTTTACATATAACTGGATGTAAAAAACTCAACAAAGTGCCCCCTAAACTATTGAATCGTGACAACCAACACATCTATATAACTATATAAAAATTGTTTCCCCAAACCGTGTGAAGCTGACACGTGGCAGTAATAAAGACTTCCTTAATTATATCCTTCCACGTGATTCAACTTTTAAAGACAGATCTCTTCACTACCTTGATGCATTGTATTTCTCTCTCAATACAAACGATCCTCAACATGTCTACCCTTTTTGTCTTCCTCTCCATTCAATGCTACGCCTCCACGCCTCCCTTTATAACTATAAAATGCCAGCCAACCTCCCAAACCGATTGAGCACAACAAATCAAAAATCTGTTGCTTCACGTGGTGATTAGAAAGAATAAAAGCTATATCATCCTCTCCATGGATTCATCATAGTCAACTCTTTCTTCATCGAGACCGGACGATGAAATTACCACCGTTTTCGATCGAACAGAAGGTTACACCGTTTCCGATCCCCTTCTTTTGTTCATTTAGAGTCAAAAGAGAATGGAAGCTTTAACAGATCATAAGTAGCCCAAAGAGCATCCAAGGGGCATGGATCCCCAAGGCTTTAATAGTATCGGTTCACTATTTAGAAACTCGGATTATCGATTTTGTTCAAAGTTTGTATTTTTAGAATTGGGGATTCGAAATGTGTGATAATTGAAGTGAATGGAGCAAGGTGAGGGAGGTGATTTCCCTCCAAAATCATAGATAACGGTGACATATTTTCAAGCGAAGAAGCTAGCGAGGCAGCTGGATTTTATGGGGTTGAGAGGGGAATCGGTTACTAACGTGTTACCGGAGCATCCTCAACAAGCGGCGCCGCAGATGCAAACGATAACTCATCCACTGCCGCAACAGCAGATACTTTTGTCGCCGATGGCTCATCCTTCGACAAGGACTACTGTGTAAGTCACTCTAATTGTCAAATTATTTTAGGCTTTGTTTAAAATGTTTCGTTTTGCTTTCAAATTCATGAAGATGTAAGGTTTTTTTTTCAAAGTTTGTATTTTTCTTCTACTTTATGTATTACAAGGGTTTTTTAGGCTATGCTATTTATTTTTCATGAGATTTTTAACATTTGGTCCTGTCTACTAAGTATGTAGTATCGGTTTAGTGTGTTGAAATTAATTGTTTTCTTTGTTTAGTGATTATAAAACTAAATGAAAATTGAGTTATAATGAACTCTCAAAATTAAAAATATCGGTTGCACTTATTAAATGTCATTCATATGACTTTAGATATTAATTTAAAATTGAATTTTCTTTTATTTGTAGAATATATTGTCTCAAACATGCTACAACAACAAAACGATACAGTTTAAATATATTCGGCCACACATCGCGTGGCCTACATGCTAGTCTTCGTTATAAATTTACATTTTTTATCCCCAACATCAAGTTTATATTAACATTTTTCAATGACTATGTGTAAGTTGTCACAGTGCTAGTTTAAATGGCACTTTGTGTCAGGTATGGAAAATAATGGAGATAACCGTTGTAATTTGGGGAAATTTAGAAGTGTTGCTAGTTGTTTCAACTAAACAAAGGAACGACGCCGTAGAAGTGGAAAGAAAGAAGTTTCAAGCCAGTTGGAACCCACGTGCGTGTTTAAAAGTTAGTTAAGAGTTTTTAAGAATGTTTGTTAGTTAGTTACAAGCTTTACAATAAACGTAATGGTGATCCCATTGTATAAGGCATTCAAGAATCATAATAAATTGTGTTTGTCTCTCTATTTCTCTATCTCTTACCTCTAATCTAATCTCCGTTCTTCAATCTCTCTCTCTTAAAACCCCAATTCCCAATTCTTTCATTAAATCAACAATTAATCAAGGCCAATCCAAAGGCATGACACTTTGTCGGTTTTCCAAAGATGAGATTAGAGGTAATCTCATAGTTCATAAGAGTTATCCCATTCCAACCAACACCTGGTGGGATGGTGGGAGGCTTATTTAGGATAACTTATCTAACTTGAAATCTTATCACATCCAACACCAAACATGGAATGAAATAAGTTATCCCACTTGGAATCTTATCACATCTCATCTCCATATCCCGCGCATCAAAAAAGGAAATATAGTCTTAAGGTTGTTTGTAATTAACCCTTTTTAAATACAGTTTTTTTACTTTAATACATTACTCATTTGGAATTTTAGACTTTAATAGAACTTTATCGGTCTCAACTCCTTATCCCGTGCATCAAACGAGGCCTTATAGTCCAAGGTTCTCTATAATTTACCCTTTTAAAAAAATAGGATTTTTTTTAAGTTAATACATTACTAATTTGCAATTTTATACTTTCATACAACTTTATCAGTTTATTAGACTTTAGTACATTTTTCGTCACTAAATGTCACCTTTAGTACATTTTTCGTCGCTAAATGTCACCAAATATCACTTTTAGTAACAAAATTTTCACATTTAGCAAACAAAAAAAGTTGTATTAAAGTCTAAAATCGCAAATCAGTAATGTATTAAAGTCAAAAGAACTAAAAAAAAATAACACCCTAAACTTTTAAATGAACTGTGTGCGATTGTGATTTAGAGATGGAAAATAACTTAATAATAGTTTACAAATCTCAAATCGAAACATAATAATAGAGAACCAATTTTCTTCACTGTTTACGTTTGTTCAACAGACACATCTAAAAAAAAGAGTGTATAAATAACAACCGGTATTATTCAAGTATTCAACAAACAACAGGCTCAATAGATTCGTATAATTCAACTGATTTATATTGAATCATAAATAAAAAACAAAAATAAGAAATCCAAGGAGAAAGAGAGAGAATACCTTGGGTTTTGCGATGAGATATGGTGAAGGTTTGAGGAATTGTGATTTTGCGACAAATTTTGCCCTAATTCCTAAATGTTTGAGTTGTTAACAGTATTTCGAGTGTGGTGGGGGCTAGTAGGTTTTGTGGATAATAACGATATGAGTTCCCAAAAAACTTACAAAAACCATTCCCTAAACAACATTAAGGGTCGAGCTATTATCAGGCTAACCCAATCTTTTAACATTTCAAAAATTAAATTATGTATTTTTAGCGCTTAAAATAATATTGATTATGGATATATGATAATAAATATTTCGTTTTCATTTTTAGTCCTTATTTTCAAATTAAAGGGACACGTGACATGCTGTGATTCGTTAACGTTTCTAAAACTTCAAAAATATTCTTAAATGCCCAAAATTTCAAAAAAAAAATCAAAAATTCAAAAATATTTTTCTTCAAAACAAATAAAAATTGGAATTTAAAAACTTCAAACATGTCACATATATTTTGTCTCAAGTTGTAAAAATCAAATGCACAAAGTCAAGATGGAAATTGAGCGAAAATTGACTACTTGACGAATAAGTGTGGAGATTAATCAACCCGATGAGATTTCGAGTCTATCACTTTTTGCGAGTTTATAAATCAATCTGAGTTAATGATCAACTCAAAGTTCTTTTCAGCGTTTTAATAAATCGTTGATGATCTCTATTTTATTGTTTCGATCGTTTATGAAAAATATGTGAGATGTTGTCTTGAAAAGCGCACCGAATATATCTCTAAACTAAATTAATCTCAAGACGCATATGGTAAATCAATGATCAATTTGGACAATGAAGTAGGCCCTTGTTTGTCACCCAAAAATATTGTCCAGAAAAAGTCGTGAAAAATATTCATCCCTTTTGCAACCCAAATTGAGCCAAATAAATTTTTCTTTTCGTTCGACAACCAGAAAAACCCAAATAGTCCGGAATTGTGAAAGTTGAAAATCCCAGAAGTTTTAAGTCTAGAAAAGTGCAACAAAAAGGGGCAAGAAAAAAATGAAGAATGCTCAACAAAAATAGAAAGAAAAGGAAAGTGTAACAAATAGAAAAAAGTATAGAAAAAGAAAAAAAAATGAGCAAATGCCTGAAAAAAGCACAAATGGACATCATAAATTCAAACTTTCCAATTACAAAGTCCCCAACCATTCCAAAGGTACCCAATACACTTTAAATCCCAGAAAAAGTCCTCACTGAGTCTATATTATGAAATTGATTAACGCGTGGAGAGTTGATGTACAAAAGATAATAAAAGAGATTGAAAGGCGTGAAAAAGAGGCGATGTTTCCCGTTTCCCAATCATCGTAATCTACTGATGAGATTGTGACACCCCGCCTAATTCTAGCGTCGGCCGCCACCAAAATTAAGTCAGGCGTGAACTAAATAAATACCATTCTTAGCATGAGACAGATATGAGACATAAATAAATAAGTCCATAAGATAAACAATTGATTCAATCTCAAATGATCACAAATAACTAAGCGATAAAAGAATCCATCACATGCTAACTCCAAAAAATCCAATCTCCAATAATGATTAAATAAAATCTGAATAGTCCCAACAGAAATACTCTAAACAACTTTGGAACCGAATGGCCCAATAAAACTCCAATGAAGTCTCATAATACGAGTGGAAAATAAAGTCAAACTAAACTATGCCATAAAGTAAATAACTCCAGCTGCACCTCCAATGATAACTCCGATAAACTTATGCAGCTTCTCCAAATTAAATACTGAAAAAGATTAGTCAACGCATGGGTCAGAGCCAAAGCCCCGAGCAAGAATACACACTACTCCCCTCAAATAGGATCCTTGAATCCATACAGTAGCATTATACGCAAAAAATATAACAATAAAATATTTTAAATTAAACGGAATAATTAAACGCGATAAATATAAATTACTAACTGCCCGTAGGGATCCCCATTTAAAAAGGCACACCAACATGATTTTGAATTCCCAAGTCCCACGATGTTAATTTAATTAAATTAACCAACTTTTATTATTGTTCTCACTTTTTATTAAAGTGTCACACTTCCCCTTGTCAATCGCCCTCTGACCCGTTTAAACTATCGGCCCCGACACATGACAAGGTTACCATTGTCAATCGCCCTCTGACCCGTTTAACTGTCGGCGCCGACACATGACAAGGTTCCACACACGACACGACATAAATCGCCCTCTGGCCCGTTTAAACTGTCGACCCCGACACATTATGTCGCCACAAATTTTAATACCCGTTTTTATCTTAGGCATTAATTCTCAATTTCTCAATTTATAATCACCCCACCCTTTTGATCGATGTGAGAGCCTCAAAATACCCCTTAGTCCCATACCTAAGGGTCCCCAAAATATCAATACGTCATATTCTATGTATAGGAGGATTTCTAACTTAAATTGCGACCTAGTCTCATGCTTAGGCGAGCGTAACGACGATAAAGTAATAAAAATCAGCCCACCCCCAAGGTGATAAAAACGCAATAATCTTCCCTCACTAGTCTCATTCCTAGAAGGCATTCTAAAATATAGGGAGAGAAATAATACCCAACAACTCGTCGTCACAATGATATTTAATAATACGAACAAGTCATACCAACAAGAATAATTAATCATTGTATAAAACTACACATGATAGTCCCATTCAATTAAATCTTTAATTTAATTATCACAACGTCAACAATACCCAAATAATCTCATTTAATTATTTTAAATTAAATATACCAGGTTTTTATCATAAATACATCAAAACCAAATTTTATTATCTCTATATGTATTACATGAGTTATACGCACCCAAAAATCATTTATTTTAAAACTAGGGTTTTTCTACATGCAACCTACACCAATAAAACCCAAAATCACTAGTGAATCCTACGTACCCAAAGGGTTATGAATATTATTCAGATTAAAAGATTTTATAAAAACAGCCCCATAATTGATATCCACTTTTTCTAATAAAGTTACTAATTATTTTTAAGAAAACATGTAATTAAGTGTTTAAGCGACACTTAAAACGCATAATATTAAAGGAAAAGAATAGAGTATTCATGCCTATAAAGATCGTGTCGAAAATCTGATTAGAAATCTGGATTCCTCTCGAAAATTTAGCAAAAGAGTGTTCTCGAACGATCTTGATTAAACCCCAATTAAACCTTAAAAAACTTGTGCCAAAAACTTGATTTTGTTGAAGGTTGATGATAATGAGTGAGAGGAAAAATATTTGGAAGTGTTCTCTCGTGAAAAACTGAAGAAAAAGTGATTATGAGAGGTCCCTTTACGGATTAACAAGGTTATATAGTGATTAGGAGTCCTAATCCTACGTAAACTCTAAAAACAGCTTACAGCGCACGTTTTCTGGTAGGTCTATCGATCTACCCCAGGGGTCGATCGATCGATCACCCCGAAAAACTGACAGTTTGCCCCAAAAATGCTTATAAGGCAAAATATTATAAAATCAATATAAAATCCGTTTTAACTCCGATTTTAATTCCGCTTGAAGTTTTATTCTTCTAAAATCATAACCAACATATTTAGCCAATAAAATTATTAAATTCAAAAATTTATTTTTCTCAAAAATTCCCATTAATTAATAAAAATAGTTAATAAAAACACGAGGGGTTACATTCTTCTCCACTAGCAAAGAATTTTGTCCTCGAAATTAGACGAAGCATACACATCAACACGTAAATCTCACAAAAGAAAATAAGGCTCATATATGCCTACCCGTAGAATGCCATAATTGGGTGCCCATACACACAATCCTACGCGCACCTACCCCATGAACAACAAAATAATATTTATATATTTCCTATAGGCATATGCATAACTATGAAAATAACGGCGTACCATACGCTCTCACAAATCCCCCACTCGATCCTATATCCGAAAGTTATCAAAAAATTTAACTTCCTTTAAATTAAATCTCAACATCAAAAATCGATACATACGGTACCTAACATCTACACTAAAATCTCCAAAATAATTATCGTCTCCAAAATCCATTATAAGTATCCCCACATCAAGCTTACTAATTCTAAACTCAATGTCTACAACGTCCTTAACTCAAAACTTTACATCTCCAAGAAACACATCTAACACGTATGCTAGACTCTCTACCTTAAGAAGTACGAATCAACAAAGGGAATCAAAGATCGGCAACGCGGAAGCTAAACGGACTCATAACCTACGAGACCTAAGACCATGCTCTGAAACCATCTGTCACACCCCACCTAATTCTGGCGTCGGCCGCCACCAAAATTAAGTCGGGCGTGAACTAAATAAATACCATTCTTAGCATGAGATAGATATGAGACATAAATAAATCAGTCCATAAGATAAACAATTGATTCAATCTCAAATGATCACAAATAACTAAGCGATAAAAGAATCCATCACATGCTAACTCCAAAAAATTCAATCTCCAATAATGATTAAATAAAATCTGAATAATCCCAACAGAAATCCTCTAAACAACTTTGGAACCGAATGGCCCAATAAAACTCCAATGAAGTCTCATAATACGAGTGGAAAATAAAGTCTAACTAAACTATGCCATAAAGTAAATAACTCCAGCTGCACCTCCAATGATAACTCCGATAAACTTATGCAGCTTCTCCAAATTAAATCCTAAAAAAGATTAGTCAATGCATGGGTCAGAGCCAAAGCCCCGAGCAAGAATACACACTACTCCCCTCAAATAGGATCCTTGAATCCAGACAGTAGCATTATACGTGAAAAATATCACAATAGAATTTTTTAAAGTAAACGGAATAATTAAACGCGATAAATATAAATTACTAACTGCCCGTAGGGATCCCCATTTAAAAAGGCACACCAACATGATTTTGAATTCCCAAGTCCCACGATGTTAATTTAATTAAATTAACCAACCTTTATTATTGTTCTCACTTTTTATTAAAGTGTCACACTTCCCCTTGTCAATCGGCCTCTGACCCGTTTAAACTGTCGGCCCCAACACATGACAAGGTTACCCTTGTCAATCGCCCTCTGACCCGTTTAACTGTCGTCCCCGACACATGACAAGGTTCCACACACGAAACGACATAAATCGCCCTCTAGCCCGTTTAAACTGTCGGCCCCGACACATTATGTCGCCACAAATTTTAATACCTGTTTTTATCTTAGGCATTAATTCTCAATTTCTCAATTTATAATCACCCCACCCTTTTGATCGATGTGAGATCCTCAAAATACCCCTTAGTCCCATACCTAAGGGTCCCCAAGTTATCAATACATCCTATTCTATGTATAGGAGGATTTCTAACTTATAATTCGACCTAGTCTCATGCTTAGGCGAGCGTAACGACGATAAAGTAATAAAAATCAGCCCCACCCCAAGGTGATAAAAACGCAATAATCTTCCCTCACTAGTCCCATTCCTAGAAGGCATTCTAAAATATAGGGAGAGAAATAATACCCAACAACCCGTCGTCACAATGATATTTAATAATACGAACAAGTCATACCAACAAGAGTAATTAATCATTGTATAAAACTACACATGATAGTCTCATTCAATTAAGTCTTTAATTTAATTATCACAACGTCAACAATACCCAAATAATCTCATTTAATTATTTTAAATTAAATATACCAAGTTTTCATCATAAATACATCAAAACCAAATTTTATTATCTCTATATGTATTACATGAGTTATACGCACCCAAAAATCATTTATTTTAAAACTAGGGTTTTTCTACATGCAACCTACACCAATAAAATCCAAAATCACTCGTGAATCCTACGTACCAAAAGGGTTGTGAATATTATTCAGATTAAAAGATTTTATAAAAACAGCCCCATAATTGATATCCACTTTTTCTAATTAAGTTGCTAATTATTTTTAAGAAAACATGTAATTAAGTGTTTAGGCGACACTTAAAACGCATAATACTAAAGGAAAAGAATAGAGTATTCATGCCTGTAAAGATCGTGTCGAAAATCTGATTAGAAATCTGGATTCCTCTCGAAAATTTAGCAAAAGAGTGTTCTCGAACGATCTTGATTAAACCCCAATTAAGCTTTAAAAAACTTGTGCCAAAAACTTGATTTTGTTGAAGGTTGATGATAATGAGTGAAAGGAAAAATATTTGGAAGTGTTCTCTGGTGAAAAACTGAAGAAAAAGTGATTATGAGAGGTCCCTTTACGGATTAACAAGGTTATATAGTGATTAGGAGTCCTAACCCTACGTAAACTCTAAAAACAGCTAAAAGCGCACGTTTTCTGGTAGGTCGATCGATCTACCCCAGGGGTCGATCGATCGATCACCCCGAACAACTGACAGTTTGCCCAAAAAATGCCTATAAGGCAAAATATTATAAAATCAATATAAAATCCGTTTTAACTCCGATTTTAATTCCGCTTGAAGTTTTATTCTTCTAAAATCATTACCAACATATTTAGCCAATAAAAATTATTAGATTCAAAAATTTATTTTTCTCAAAAATTCCAATTAATTAATAAAAATAGTTAATAAAAACACGTGGGGTTGCATACTTCTCCACTAGCAAAGAATTTCGTCCTCGAAATTAGACAAAGCATACACATCAACACGTAAATCTCGCAAAAGAAAATAAGGCTCATATATGTCTACCCGTAGAATGCCATAATTGGGTGCTCAAACACCCAATCCTACGCGCACCTACCCCACGAACAACAAAATAATATATATATATTTCCTATATGCATATGCATAACTATGAAAATAACGGCGTACCATACGCTCTCACAAATCCCCCACTCGATCCTATATCCGAAAGTCATCAAAATTCTAACTTCCTCAAATTAAATCTCAACATCAAAAATCGATACATACGGTACCTAACATCTGTACTAAAATCTCCAAAATAATTATCGTCTCCAAAATCCATTCTAAGGATCCCCACATCAAGCTTACTAATTCTAAACTCAATGTCTACAACGTCCTTAACTCAAAACTTTACATCTCCAAGAAACACATCTAACACGTATGCTAGACTCTCTACCTTAAGAAGTACGAATCAACAAAGGGAATCAAAGATCGTCAAGGCGGAAGCTGAACGGACTCATAACCTACGAGACCTAAGACCATGCTCGGAAACCATCTGTCACACCCCGCCTAAATCTGGCGTCGACCGCCACCAAAATTAAGTCGGGCGTGAACTAAATAAATACCATTCTTAGCATGAGACAGATATGAGACATAAATAAATCAGTCCATAAGATAAACAATTGATTCAATCTCAAATGATCACAAATAACTAAGCGATAAAAGATTCCATCACATGCTAACTCCAAAAAATCCAATCTCCAATAATGATTAAATAAAATCTGAATAATCCCATCAGAAATCCTCTAAACAACTTTGGAACCGAATGGCCCAATAAAACTCCAATGAAGTCTCATAATACGAGTGGAAAATAAAGTCTAACTAAGCTATGCTATAAAGTAAATAACTCCAGCTGCACCTCCAATGATAACTCCGATAAACTTATGCAGCTTCTCCAAATTAAATCCTGAAAAATATTAGTCAACGCATGGGTCAGAGCCAAAGCCCCGAGCAAGAATACACACTACTCCCCTCAAATAGGATCCTTGAATCCAGACAGTAGCATTATACGCGAAAAATATCACAATAGAATATTTTAAATTAAACGGAATAATTAAACGCGATAAATATAAATTACTAACTGCCCGTAGGGATCCCCATTTAAAAAGGCACACCAACATGATTTTGAATTCCCAAGTCCCACGATGTTAATTTAATTAAATTAACCAACTTTTATTATTGTTCTCACTTTTTATTAAAGTGTCACACTTCCCCTTGTCAATCGCCCTCTGACCTGTTGAAACTGTCGGCCCCAACACATGACAAGGTTACCCTTGTCAATCGCCCTCTGACCCGTTTAACTGTCGGCTTCGACACATGACAAGGTTCCACACACGACACGACATAAATCGCCCTCTGGCCTGTTTAAACTGTCGGCCCCGACACATTATGTCGCCACAAATTTTAATACCCGTTTTTATCTTAGGCATTAATTCTCAATTTCTCAATTTATAATCACCCCACCCTTTTGATCAATGTGAGATCCTCAAAATACCCCTTAGTCCCATACCTAAGGGTCCCCAAGTTATCAATACGTCCTATTCTATGTATAGGAGGATTTCTAACTTAAATTTCGACCTAGTCTCATGCTTAGGCGAGCATAACGACGATAAAGTAATAAAAATCAGCCCACCCCCAAGGTGATAAAAACGCAATAGTCTTCCCTCACTAGTCCCATTCCTTGAAGGCATTCTAAAATATAGGGAGATAAATAATACCCAACAACCCGTCGTCACAATGATATTTAATAATACGAACAAGTCATACCAACAAGAATAATTAATCATCGTATAAAACTACACATGATTGTCCCATTCAATTAAATCTTTAATTTAATTATCACAACGTCAACAATACCCAAATAATGTAATTTAATTATTTTAAATTAAATATACCAAGTTTTCATCATAAATACACCAAAACCAAATTTTATTATCTCTATATGTATTACATGAGTTATACGCACCCAAAAATCATTTATTTTAAAACTAGGGTTTTTCTACATGCAACCTACACCAATAAAATCCAAAATCACTCGTGAATCCTACGTACCAAAAGGGTTGTGAATATTATTCAGATTAAAAGATTTTATAAAAACAGCCCCATAATTGATATCCACTTTTTCTAATTAAGTTACTAATTATTTTTAAGAAAACATGTAATTAAGTGTTTAGGCGACACTTAAAACGCATAATACTAAAGGAAAAGAATAGAGTATTCATGCCTGTAAAGATCGTGTCGAAAATCTGATTAGAAATCTGGATTCCTCTCGAAAATTTAGCAAAAGAGTGTTCTCGAACGATCTTGATTAAACCCCAATTAAGCTTTAAAAAACTTGTGCCAAAAACTTGATTTTGTTGAAGGTTGATGATAATGAGTGAAAGGAAAAATATTTGGAAGTGTTCTCTGGTGAAAAACTGAAGAAAAAGTGATTATGAGAGGTCCCTTTACGGATTAACAAGGTTATATAGTGATTAGGAGTCCTAACCCCACGTAAACTCTAAAAACAGCTAAAAGTGCACGTTTTCTGGTAGGTCGATCGATCTACCCCAGGGGTCGATCGATCGATCACCCCGAACAACTGACAGTTTGCCCAAAAAATGCCTATAAGGCAAAATATTATAAAATCAATATAAAATCCGTTTTAACTCCGATTTTAATTCCGCTTGAAGTTTTATTCTTCTAAAATCATTACCAACATATTTAGCCAATAAAAATTATTAGATTCAAAAATTTATTTTTCTCAAAAATTCCAATTAATTAATAAAAATAGTTAATAAAAACACGTGGGGTTGCATACTTCTCCACTAGCAAAGAATTTCGTCCTCGAAATTAGACAAAGCATACACATCAACACGTAAATCTCGCAAAAGAAAATAAGGCTCATATATGTCTACCCGTAGAATGCCATAATTGGGTGCTCAAACACCCAATCCTACGCGCACCTACCCCACGAACAACAAAATAATATATATATATTTCCTATATGCATATGCATAACTATGAAAATAACGGCGTACCATACGCTCTCACAAATCCCCCACTCGATCCTATATCCGAAAGTCATCAAAATTCTAACTTCCTCAAATTAAATCTCAACATCAAAAATCGATACATACGGTACCTAACATCTGTACTAAAATCTCCAAAATAATTATCGTCTCCAAAATCCATTCTAAGGATCCCCACATCAAGCTTACTAATTCTAAACTCAATGTCTACAACGTCCTTAACTCAAAACTTTACATCTCCAAGAAACACATCTAACACGTATGCTAGACTCTCTACCTTAAGAAGTACGAATCAACAAAGGGAATCAAAGATCGGCAAGGCGGAAGCTGAACGGACTCATAACCTACGAGACCTAAGACCATGCTCGGAAACCATCTGTCACACCCCGCCTAAATCTGGCGTCGACCGCCACCAAAATTAAGTCGGGCGTGAACTAAATAAATACCATTCTTAGCATGAGACAGATATGAGACATAAATAAATCAGTCCATAAGATAAACAATTGATTCAATCTCAAATGATCACAAATAACTAAGCGATAAAAGATTCCATCACATGCTAACTCCAAAAAATCCAATCTCCAATAATGATTAAATAAAATCTGAATAATCCCATCAGAAATCCTCTAAACAACTTTGGAACCGAATGGCCCAATAAAACGCCAATGAAGTCTCATAATACGAGTGGAAAATAGAGGCTAACTAAACTATGCCATAAAGTAAATAACTCCAGCTGCACCTCCAATGATAACTCCGATAAACTTATGCAGCTTCTCCAAATTAAATCCTGAAAAAGATTAGTCAACGCATGGGTCAGAGCCAAAGCCCCGAGCAAGAATACACACTACTCCCCTCAAATAGGATCCTTGAATCCAGACAGTAGCATTATACGCGAAAAATATCACAATAGAATATTTTAAATTAAACGGAATAATTAAACGCGATAAATATAAATTACTAACTGCCCGTAGGGATCCCCATTTAAAAAGGCACACCAACATGATTTTGAATTCCCAAGTCCCACGATGTTAATTTAATTAAATTAACCAACTTTTATTATTGTTCTCACTTTTTATTAAAGTGTCACACTTCCCCTTGTCAATCGCCCTCTGACCCGTTGAAACTGTCGGCCCCAACACATGACAAGGTTACCCTTGTCAATCGCCCTCTGACCCGTTTAACTGTCGGCTTCGACACATGACAAGGTTCCACACACGACACGACATAAATCGCCCTCTGGCCTGTTTAAACTGTCGGCCCCGACACATTATGTCGCCACAAATTTTAATATCCGTTTTTATCTTAGGCATTAACTCTCAATTTCTCAATTTATAATCACCCCACCCTTTTGATCGATGCGAGAACCTCAAAATACCCCTTAGTCCCATACCTAAGGGTCCCCAAGTTATCAATACGTCCTATTCTATGTATAGGAGGATTTCTAACTTAAATTTCGACCTAGTCTCATGCTTAGGCGAGCGTAACGACGATAAAGTAATAAAAATCAGCCCACCCCCAAGGTGATAAAAACGCAATAGTCTTCCCTCACTAGTCCCATTCCTAAAAGGCATTCTAAAATATAGGGAGAGAAATAATACCCAACAACCCGTCGTCACAATGATATTTAATAATACGAACAAGTCATACCAACAAGAATAATTAATCATCGTATAAAACTACACATGATAGTCCCATTCAATTAAATCTTTAATTTAATTATCACAACGTCAACAATACCCAAATAATCTCATTTAATTATTTTAAATTAAATATACCAAGTTTTCATCATAAATACATCAAAACCAAATTTTATTATCTCTATATGTATTACATGAGTTATACGCACCCAAAAATCATTTATTTTAAAACTAGGGTTTTTCTACATGCAACCTACACCAATAAAATCCAAAATCACTTGTGAATCCTACGTACCAAAAGGGTTGTGAATATTATTCAGATTAAAAGATTTTATAAAAATAGGCCCATAATTGATATCCACTTTTTCTAATTAAGTTGCTAATTATTTTTAAGAAAACATGTAATTAAGTGTTTAGGCGACACTTAAAACGCATAATACTAAAGGAAAAGAATAGAGTATTCATGCCTGTAAAGATCGTGTCGAAAATCTGATTAGAAATCTGGATTCCTCTCGAAAATTTAGCAAAAGAGTGTTCTCGAACGATCTTGATTAAACCCCAATTAAGCTTTAAAAAACTTGTGCCAAAAACTTGATTTTGTTGAAGTTTGATGATAATGAGTGAGAGGAAAAATATTTGGAAGTGTTCTCTCGTGAAAAACTGAAGAAAAAGTGATTATGAGAGGTCCCTTTACGGATTAACAAGGTTATATAGTGATTAGGAGTCCTAATCCTACGTAAACTCTAAAAACAGCTTAAAGCGCACGTTTTCTGGTAGGTCGATCGATCTACCCCAGGGGTCGATCGATCGATCACCCCGAAAAACTGACAGTTTGCCCAAAAAATGCCTATAAGGCAAAATATTATAAAATCAATATAAAATCCGTTTTAACTCCGATTTTAATTCCGCTTGAAGTTTTATTCTTCTAAAATCATAACCAACATATTTAGCCAATAAAAATTATTAGATTCATAAATTTATTTTTCTCAAAAATTCCAATTAATTAATAAAAATAGTTAATAAAAACACGCGGGGTTGCATACTTCTCCACTAGCAAAGAACTTCGTCCTCGAAATTAGACGAAGCATACACATCAACACGTAAATCTCGCAAAAGAAAATAAGGCTCATATATGCCTACCCGTAGAATGCCATAATTGGGTGCCCAAACACCCAATCCTACGCGCACCTACCCCACGAACAACAAAATAATATATATATATATATATATATATATATATATATTTCCTATATGCATATGCATAACTATGAAAATAACGGCGTACCATACGCTCTCACAAATCCCCCACTCGATCCTATATCCGAAAGTCATCAAAATTCTAACTTCCTCAAATTAAATCTCAACATCAAAAATCGATACATACGGTACCTAACATCTGTACTAAAATCTCCAAAATAATTATCGTCTCCAAAATCCATTATAAGGATCCCCACATCAAGCTTACTAATTCTAAACTCAATGTCTACAACATCCTTAACTCAAAACTTTACATCTCCAAGAAACACATCTAACACGTATGCTAGACTCTCTACCTTAAGAAGTACGAATCAACAAAGGGAATCAAAGATCGGCAACGCGGAAGCTGAACGGACTCATAACCTACGAGACCTAAGACCATGCTCTGAAACCATCTGTCACACCCCGCCTAATTCTGGCGTCGGCCGCCACCAAAATTAAGTCGGGCGTGAACTAAATAAATACCATTCTTAGCATGAGACAGATATGAGACATAAATAAATCAGTCCATAAGATAAACAATTGATTCAATCTCAAATGATCACAAATAACTAAGCGATAAAAGAATCCATCACATGCTAACTCCAAAAAATCTAATCTCCAATAATGATTAAATAAAATCTGAATAATCCCAACAGAAATCCTCTAAACAACTTTGGAACCGAATGGCCCAATAAAACTCCAATGAAGTCTCATAATACGAGTGGAAAATAAAGTCTAACTAAGCTATGCTATAAAGTAAATAACTCCAGCTGCACCTCCAATGATAACTCCGATAAACTTATGCAGCTTCTCCAAATTAAATCCTGAAAAAGATTAGTCAACGCATGGGTCAGAGCCAAAGCCCCGAGCAAGAATACACACTACTCCCCTCAAATAGGATCCTTGAATCCAGACAGTAGCATTATACGCGAAAAATATCACAATAGAATATTTTAAATTAAACGGAATAATTAAACGCGATAAATATAAATTACTAACTGCCCGTAGGGATCCCCATTTAAAAAGGCACACCAACATGATTTTGAATTCCCAAGTTTCACGATGTTAATTTAATTAAATTAACCAACTTTTATTATTGTTCTCACTTTTTATTAAAGTGTCACACTTTCCCTTGTCAATCGCCCTCTGACCCGTTTAAACTGTCGGCCCCAACACATGACAAGGTTACCCTTATCAATCGCCCTCTGACCCGTTTAACTGTCGGCCCCGACACATGACAAGGTTCCACACACGACACGACATAAATCGCCCTCTGGCCTGTTTAAACTGTCGGCCTCGACACATTATGTGGCCACAAATTTTAATACCCGTTTTTATCTTAGGCATTAATTCTCAATTTCTCAATTTATAATCACCCCACCCTTTTGATCGATGCGAGATCCTCAAAATACCCCTTAGTCCCATACCTAAGGGTCCCCAAGTTATCAATACGTCCTATTCTATGTATAGGAGGATTTCTAACTTAAATTTCGACCTAGTCTCATGCTTAGGCGAGCGTAACGACGATAAAGTAATAAAAATCAGCCCACCCCCAAGGTGATAAAAACGCAATAATCTTCCCTCACTAGTCCCATTCCTAGAAGGCATTCTAAAATATAGGGAGAGAAATAATACCCAACAACCCGTCGTCACAATGATATTTAATAATACGAACAAGTCATACCAACAAGAATAATTAATCATCGTATAAAACTACACATGATAGTCCCATTCAATTAAATCTTTAATTTAATTATCACAACGTCAACAATACCCAAATAATCTCATTTAATTATTTTAAATTAAATATACCAAGTTTTCATCATAAATACATCAAAACCAAATTTTATTATCTCTATATGTATTACATGAGTTATACGCACCCAAAAATCATTTATTTTAAAACTAGGGTTTTTCTACATGCAACCTTACACCAATAAAACCCAAAATCACTCGTGAATCCTACGTACCATAAGGGTTGTGAATATTATTCAGATTAAAAGATTTTATAAAAACAGCCCCATAATTGATATCCACTTTTTCTAATTAAGTTACTAATTATTTTTAAGAAAACATGTAATTAAGTGTTTAGGCGACACATAAACGCATAATACTAAAGGAAAATAATAGAGTATTCATGCCTGTAAAGATCGTGTCGAAAATCTGATTAGAGTGTTCTTGAACGATCTTGATTAAACCCCAATTAAGCCTTAAAAAACTTGTGCCAAACACTTGATTTTGTTGAAGGTTGATGATAATGAGTGAGAGGAAAAATATTTGGAAGTGTTCTCTGGTGAAAAACTGAAGAAAAAGTGATTATGAGAGGTCCCTTTACGGATTAACAAGGTTATATAGTGATTAGGAGTCCTAATCCTACGTAAACTCTAAAAACAGCTTACAGCGCACGTTTTCTGGTAGGTCGATCGATCTACCCCCAGGGGTCGATCGATCGATCACCCCGAAAAACTGACAGTTTGCCCAAAAAATGCCTATAAGGCAAAATATTATAAAATCAATATAAAATCTGTTTTAACTCCTATTTTAATTCCGCTTGAAGTTTTATTCTTCTAAAATCATAACCAACATATTTTGCCAATAAAAATTATTAGATTCAAAAATTTATTTTTCTCAAAAATTTCAATTAATTAATAAAAATAGTTAATAAAAACACGTGGGGCTACATACTTCACCACTAGCAAAGAATTTCGTCCTCGAAATTAGACGAAGCATACACATCAACACGTAAATCTCGCAAAAGAAAATAAGGCACATATATGCCTACCCGTAGAATGCCATAATTGGGTGCCCATACACCCAATCCTACGCGCACCTACCCCACGAACAACAAAATAATATATATATATTTCCTATATGCATATGCATAACTATGAAAATAACGGCGTACCATACGCTCTCACAAATCCCCCACTCGATCCTATATCCGAAAGTCATCAAAATTTTAACTTCCTCAAATTAAATCTCAACATCAAAAATCGATACATACGGTACCTAACATCTCTACTAAAATCTCCAAAATAATTATCGTCTCCAAAATCCATTCTAAGGATCCCCACATCAAGCTTACTAATTCTAAACTCAATGTCTACAACGTCCTTAACTCAAAACTTTACATCTCCAAGAAACACATCTAACACGTATGCTAGACTCTCTACCTTAAGAAGTACGAATCAACAAAGGGAATCAAAGATTGGCAACGCGGAAGCTGAATAGACTCATAACCTATGAGACCTAAGACCATGCTCTGAAACCATCTGTCACACCCCGCCGAATTCTGGCGTCGGCCGCCACCAAAATTAAGTCGGGCGTGAACTAAATAAATACCATTCTTAGCATGAGACAGATATGAGACATAAATAAATCAGTCCATAAGATAAACAATTGATTCAATCTCAAATGATCACAAATAACTAAGCGATAAAAGAATCCATCACATGCTAACTCCAAAAAATCCAATCTCCAATAATGATTAAATAAAATCTGAATAATCCCAAAAGAAATCCTCTAAACAACTTTGGAACCGAATGGCCCAATAAAACTCCAATGAAGTCTCATAATACGAGTGGAAAATAAAGTCTAACTAAACTATGCCATAAAGTAAATAACTCCAGCTGCACCTCCAATGATAACTCCGATAAACTTATGCAGCTTCTCCAAATTAAATCCTGAAAAAGATTAGTCAACGCATGGGTCAGAGCCAAAGCCCCAAGCAAGAATACACACTACTCCCCTCAAATAGGATCCTTGAATCCAGACAGTAGCATTATACGCGAAAAATATCACAATAGAATATTTTAAATTAAACGGAATAATTAAACGCGATAAATATAAATTACTAACTGCCCGTAGGGATCCCCATTTAAAAAGGCACACCAACATGATTTTGAATTCCCAAGTTTCACGATGTTAATTTAATTAAATTAACCAACTTTTATTATTGTTCTCACTTTTTATTAAAGTGTCACACTTTCCCTTGTCAATCGCCCTCTGACCCGTTTAAACTGTCGGCCCCAACACATGACAAGGTTACCCTTGTCAATCGCCCTCTGACCCGTTTAACTGTCGGCCCCGACACATGACAAGGTTCCACACACGACACGACATAAATCGCCCTCTGGCCCGTTTAAACTGTCGGCCTCGACACATTATGTGGCCACAAATTTTAATACCCGTTTTTATCTTAGGCATTAATTCTCAATTTCTCAATTTATAATCACCCCACCCTTTTGATCGATGCGAGATCCTCAAAATACCCCTTAGTCCCATACCTAAGGGTCCCCAAGTTATCAATACGTCCTATTCTATGTATAGGAGGATTTCTAACTTAAATTTCGACCTAGTCTCATGCTTAGGCGAGCGTAACGATGATAAAGTAATAAAAATCAGCCCACCCTCAAGGTGATAAAAACGCAATAATCTTCCCTCACTAGTCCCATTCCTAGAAGGCATTCTAAAATATAGGGAGATAAATAATACCCAACAACCCGTCGTCACAATTATATTTAATAATACGAACAAGTCATACCAACAAGAATAATTAATCATCGTATAAAACTACACATGATAGTCCCATTCAATTAAATCTTTAATTTAATTATCACAACGTCAACAATACCCAAATAATCTCATTTAATTATTTTAAATTAAATATACCAAGTTTTCATCATAAATACATCAAAACCAAATTTTATTATCTCTATATGTATTACATGAGTTATACGCACCCAAAAATCATTTATTTTAAAACTAGGGTTTTTCTACATGCAACCTACACCAATAAAACCCAAAATCACTCGTGAATCCTACGTACCATAAGGGTTGTGAATATTATTCAGATTAATTTTATAAAAACAGCCCCATAATTGATATCCACTTTTTCTAATTAAGTTACTAATTATTTTTAAGAAAACATGTAATTAAGTGTTTAGGCGACACATAAACGCATAATACTAAAGGAAAAGAATAGAGTATTCATGCCTGTAAAGATCGTGTCGAAAATCTGATTAGAGTGTTCTTGAACGATCTTGATTAAACCCCAATTAAGCCTTAAAAAACTTGTGCCAAAAACTTGATTTTGTTGAAGGTTGATGATAATGAGTGAGAGGAAAAATATTTGGAAGTGTTCTCTGGTGAAAAACTGAAGAAAAAGTGATTATGAGAGGTCCCTTTACGGATTAACAAGGTTATATAGTGATTAGGAGTCCTAATCCTACGTAAACTCTAAAAACAGCTTACAGCGCACGTTTTCTGGTAGGTCGATCGATCTACCCCCAGGGGTCGATCGATCGATCACCCCGAAAAACTGACAGTTTGCCCAAAAAATGCCTATAAGGCAAAATATTATAAAATCAATATAAAATCCGTTTTAACTCCTATTTTAATTCCGCTTGAAGTTTTATTCTTCTAAAATCATAACCAACAAATTTTGCCAATAAAAATTAATAGATTCAAAAATTTATTTTTCTCAAAAATTCCAATTAATTAATAAAAATAGTTAATAAAAACACATGGGGTTACATACTTCTCCACTAGCAAAGAATTTCGTCCTCAAAATTAGACGAAGCATACACATCAACACGTAAATCTCGCAAAAGAAAATAAGGCTCATATATGCCTACCCGTAGAATGCCATAATTGGGTGCCCATACACCCAATCCTACGCGCACCTACCCCACGAACAACAAAATAATATATATATATTTCCTATATGCATATGCATAACTATGAACATAACGGCGTACCATACGCTCTCACAAATCCCCCACTCGATCCTATATCCGAAAGTCGTCAAAATTCTAACTTCCTCAAATTAAATCTCAACATCAAAAATCGATACATACGGTACCTAACATCTGTACTAAAATCTCTAAAATAATTATCGTCTCCAAAATCCATTCTAAGGATCCCCACATCAATCTTACTAATTCTAAACTCAATGTCTACAACGTCCTTAACTCAAAACTTTACATCTCCAAGAAACACATCTAGCACGTATGCTAGACTCTCTACCTTAAGAAGTACGAATCCATAAAGGGAATCAAAGATCGGCAACGCGGAAGCTGAACGGACTCATAACCTACGAGACCTAAGACCATGCTCTGAAACCATCTGTCACACCCCGCCTAATTCTAGCGTCGGCCGCCACCAAAATTAAGTCGGGCGTGAACTAAATAAATACCATTCTTAGCATGAGACAGATATGAGACATAAATAAATCAGTCCATAAGATAAACAATTGATTCAATCTCAAATGATCACAAATAACTAAGCGATAAAAGAATCCATCACATGCTAACTCCAAAAAATCTAATCTCCAATAATGATTAAATAAAATCTGAATAATCCCAACAGAAATCCTCTAAACAACTTTGGAACCGAATGGACCAATAAAACTCCAATGAAGTCTCATAATACGAGTGGAAAATAAAGTCTAACTAAACTATGCCATAAAGTAAATAACTCCAGCTGCACCTCCAATGATAACTCCGATAAACATATGCAGCTTCTCCAAATTAAATCCTGAAAAAGATTAGTCAACGCATGGGTCAGAGCCAAAGCCCCGAGCAAGAATACACACTACTCCCCTCAAATAGGATCCTTGAATCCGGACAGTAGCATTATACGCGAAAAATATCTCAATAGAACATTTTAAATTAAACGGAATAATTAAACGCGATAAATATAAATTACTAACTGCCCGTAGGGATCCCCATTTAAAAAGGCACACCAACATGATTTTGAATTCCCAAGTCCCACGATGTTAATTTAATTTAATTAACCTACTTTTATTATTGTTCTCACTTTTTATTAAAGTGTCACACTTTCCCTTGTCAATCGCCCTCTGACCCGTTTAAACTGTCGGCCCCAACACATGACAAGGTTACCCTTGTCAATCGCCCTCTGACCCGTTTAACTGTCGGCCCCGACACATGACAAGGTTCCACACACGACACGACATAAATCGCCCTCTGGCTCGTTTAAACTGTCGGCCTCGACACATTATGTCGCCACAAATTTTAATACCCGTTTTTATCTTAGGCATTAATTCTCAATTTCTCAATTTATAATCACCCCACCCTTTTGATCGATGCGAGATCCTCAAAATACCCCTTAGTCCCATACCTAAGGGTCCCCAAGTTATCAATACGTCCTATTCTATGTATAGGAGGATTTCTAACTTAAATTTCGACCTAGTCTCATGCTTAGGCGAGCGTAACGACGATAAAGTAATAAAAATCAGCCCACCCCCAAGGTGATAAAAACGCAATAATCTTCCCTCACTAGTCCCATTCCTAGAAGTCATTCTAAAATATAGGGAGATAAATAATAACCAACAACCCGTCGTCACAATGATATTTAGTAATACGAACAAGTCATACCAACAAGAATAATTAATCATCGTATAAAACTACACATGATAGTCCCATTCAATTAAATCTTTAATTTAATTATCACAACGTCAACAATACCCAAATAATCTCATTTAATTATTTTAAATTAAATATACCAAGTTTTCATCATAAATACATCAAAACCAAATTTTATTATCTCTATATGTATTACATGAGTTATACGCACCCAAAAATCATTTATTTTAAAACTAGGATTTTTCTACATGCAACCTACACCAATAAAACCCAAAATCACTCGTGAATCCTACGTACCCAAAGGGTTATGAATATTATTCAGATTAAAAGATTTTATACAAACAGCCCCATAATTGATATCCACTTTTTCTAATTAAGTTACTAATTATTTTTAAGAAAACATGTAATTAAGTGTTTAGGCGACACATAAACGCATAATACTAAAGGAAAAGAATAGAGTATTCATGCCTGTAAAGATCGTGTCGAAAATCTGATTAGAAATCTGGATTCCTCTCGAAAATTTAGAAAATGAGTGTTCTTGAACGATCCCAATTAAACCTTAAAAAACTTGTGCCAAAAACTTGATTTTGTTGAAGGTTGATGATAATGAGTGAGAGGAAAAATATTTGGAAGTGTTCTCTGGTGAAAAATTGGAGAAAAAGTGATTATAAGAGGTCCCTTTACGGATTAACAAGGTTATATAGTGATTAAGAGTCCTAATCCTACGTAAACTCTAAAAACAGCTTACAGCGCACGTTTTCTGGTAGGCCGATCGATCTACCCCCAGGGGTCGATCGATCGATCACCCCGAAAAACTGACAGTTTGCCCAAAAAATGCCTATAAGGCAAAATATTATAAAATCAATATAAAATCCGTTTTAACTCCGATTTTAATTCCGCTTGAAGTTTTATTCTTCTAAAATCATAACCAACATATTTAGCCAATAAAAATTATTAAATTCAAAATTTTATTTTTCTCAAAAATTCCAATTAATTAATAAAAATAGTTAATAAAAACACGGGGGGTTACATACTTCTCCACTAGCAAAGAATTTCCTCCTCGAAATTAGACGAAGCATACACATCAACACGTAAATCTCGCAAAAGAAAATAAGGCTCATATATGCCTACCCGTAGAATGCCATAATTGGGTGCCCATACACCCAATCCTATGCGCACCTACCCCATGAACAACAAAATAATAAATACATATTTCCAATATGCATATGCATAACTATGAAAATAACGGCGTACCATACGCTCTCACAAATCCCCCACTCGATCCTATATCCGAAAGTCATCAAAATTCTAACTTCCTCAAATTAAATCTCAACATTAAAAATCGATACATACGGTACCTAACATCTGTACTAAAATCTCCAAAATAATTATCGTCTTCAAAATCCATTCTAAGGATCCCCACATCAAGCTTACTAATTCTAAACTCAATGTCCACAACGTCCTTAACTCAAAACTTTACATCTCCAAGAAACACATCTAACACGTATGCTAGACTCTCTACCTTAAGAAGTACGAATCAACAAAGGGAATCAAAGATCGACAACGCGGAAGCTGAACGGACTCATAACCTACGAGACCTAAGACCATGCTGTGAAACCATCTGTCACACCCCGCCTAATTCTGGCGTCGGCCGCCACCAAAATTAAGTCGGGCGTGAACTAAATAAATACCATTCTTAGCATGAGACTGATATGAGACATAAATATATTAGTCCATAAGATAAACAATTGATTCAATCTCAAATCATCACAAATAACTAAGCGATAAAAGAATCCATCACATGCTAACTCCAAAAAATCCAATATCTAATAATGATTAAATAAAATCTGAATAATCCCAACAGAAATCCTCTAAACAACTTTGGAACCGAATGGTCCAATAAAACTCCAATGAAGTCTCATAATACGAGTGGAAAATAAAGTCTAACTAAACAATTCCATAAAGTAAATAACTCCAGCTGCACCTCCAATGATAACTCCGATAAACTTATGCAGCTTCTCCAAATTAAATTCTGAAAAAGATTAGTCAACGCATGGGTCAGAGCCAAAGCCCCGAGCATGAATACACACTACTACCCTCAAATAGGATCCTTGAATCCAGACAATAGCATTATATGCGTTAATATCACAATAGAATATTTTAAATTAAACGGAATAATTAAACGCGATAAATATAAATTACTAACTGCCCGTAGGGATCCCCATTTAAAAAGGCACACCAATATGATTTTAAATTCCCAAGTCCCACGATGTTAATTTAATTAAATTAACCAACTTTTATTATTGTTCTCACTTTTTATTAAAGTGTCACGCTTCCCCTTGTCAATCGCCCTCTGACCCGTTTAAACTGTCGGCCCCGACACATGATAAGGTTACCCTCGCCAATCGCCCTCTGACCCGTTTAACTGTCGGCCCCGACACATGACAAGGTTCCACACACGATACGACATAAATCGCCCTCTAGCCCGTTTAAACTGTTGATCCCGACACATTATGTCGCCACAAATTTTAATACCCGTTTTTATCTTAGGCATTAATTCTCAATTTCTCAATTTATAATCACCCCACCCTTTTGATCGATGTGAGATCCTCAAAATACCTCTTAGTCCCATACCTAAGGGTCCCCAAGTTATCAATACGTCCTATACTATGTATAGGAGGATTTCTAACGTAAATTTCGACCTAGTCTCATGCTTAGGCGAGCGTAACGACGATAAAGTAATAAATATCAGCCCACCCCCAAGGTGATAAAAACACAATAATCTTCCCTCACTAGTCCCATTCCTAGAAGGCATTCTAAAATATAGGGAGATAAATAATACGCAACAACCCGTCGTCACAATGATATTTAATAATACGAACAAGTCATACCAACAAGAATAATTAATCATCGTATAAAACTATACATGATAGTCCCATTCAATTAAATCTTTAATTCAATTATCACAACGTCAACAACACCCAAATAATCTCATTTAATTATTTTAAATTAAATATACCCGGTTTTCATCATAAATACATCAAAACCAAATTTTTTTATCTCTACATGTATTACATGAGTTATACGCACCCAAAAATCATTTATTTTAAAACTAGGATTTTTTTACATGCAACCTACACCAATAAAACCCAAAATCACTCGTGAATCCTACGTACCCAAAGGGTTATGAATATTATTCAGATTAAAAGATTTTATAAAAACAGCCCCATAATTGATATCCACTTTTTCTAATTAAGTTACTAATTATTTTTAAGAAAACATGTAATTAAGTGTTTAGGCGACACTTAAAACGCATAATACTAAAGGAAAAGAATAGAGTATTCATGCCTGTAAAGATCGTGTTGAAAATCTGATTAGAAATCTGGATTCCTCTCGAAAATTTAGCAAAAGAGTGTTCTTGAACGATCTTGATTAAACCCCAATTAAGCCTTCAAAAACTTGTGCCAAAAACTTGATTTTGTTGAAGGTTGATGATAATGAGTGAGAGGAAAAATATTTGGAAGTGTTCTTTGGTGAAAAAATGGAGAAAAAGTGATTATGAGAGGTCCGTTTACGGATTAACAAGGTTATATAGTGATTAGGAGTCCTAATCCTACATAAACTCTAAAAACAGCTTACAGCGCACGTTTTCTGGGAGGGTCGATCGATCTACCCCCAGGGATCGATCGATCGATCACCCCGAAACTGACAGTTGCCCAAAAAATGCCTATAAGGCAAAATATTATAAAATCAATATAAAATCCGTTTTAACTCCGATTTTAATTCCGTTTGAACTTTTATTCTTCTAAAATCATAACCAACATATTTAGACAATAAAAATTATCAAATTCAAAAATTTATTTTTCTCGAAAATTCCAATTAATTAATAAAAATAGTTAGTAAAAACACGGGGTGTTATAGAGATCTTTTCCCCATAAAAATTCCGTCTTTCTAATTTGTGTGTGTGAACTTGGTTCCATTGCATTTACTCATATATATCACGCATATCGAGAGAGTAGCCACATTTCCAAGTGATTCGTTTATGAGAGCATCCATGAGAATTGAATCAAAGCAAATTTTCAGAACGTAACGTAATGATCAATCGGTGAAAATTAGCGGTTTGATTTTTGGCTCCGCATACACACACTATGGCTTGAGACCCGAAAAATAATTTTTAAGGTGACTGTTTTTGGGGAGTTTAGATTGTACAATTGTTAAGTATTTTGGTGTTTCTTTGAGTATAGAAAACGAATTTTGTGAGTATATTCACTACAAACCCTCACGAGACACAACTCGTCCTACTAGGGTAACCTAGAGGTTTAAAGGCTTGTTGCATATGCTAAATGCAATCGCTTGCCCGCGAAAGAGGTACTCTATACCATTTTAGAGTTGCACCATGTTTTGGTTATTTTACATTGCTTGGGATGATCATAGTTATAAGTTATGGGGGGTTTGATTAGGCATAAATTCTTTCGTATTTATCCCTTTAATTTAAAGGCTTTTAATACCTCGAACGATGTAAAACACGTTGATTTATCTCATATCATTGCTAACGACTTCTTCTAACAAGTATCCCAAGTTTTGTATATTTCTTACTGATTTTTCAGGTATTTGATGCATAAGAGAAAGAAAGAAATCGGAAGAAATAAAAGAGAAGAAAGAAGACAAGTCAAAAGGGCAAAAGCGTAATTTCCACCTGGAATCCGGATGAGAACCCAAAATAAAAGTCGAAGATATCGAGTCTACGAGTGCGTAGGAAGAAACGTCATTCCAATCCGAGTTCCGAAGTAGAAGTTATGAAGATCCAAAGATGTTAGAAATTTATGATAATTTGAAGAGAAAAAGGAGAGAAGCTGAGTCGTATCACCGGACCGATCGGGCGCAAATAAAAAAGGGATCGATCCAGAATCCTTGAACTTACTGTCTAAGAAATATTTTTTGGACCGATCCAATTAAAAGGAACAAAAGGATCGATCCACCACCCTAGAATTCACTGCATCATGCCATTTTCGGATCGATCCGGTTTCAGACAGACCAATCCGAAATGATTTAATTTGGGCCGATCCGGGGGTTCGAGATTTGAAATTATCCTTTCAAACCAGAGTCTTGCATGAATCCAACTCTTGTAATTTTTGTAGTGTATATATTCCAATGCCCACATAGGCATTGGGAGAGCTTCTAATTGGTCTTAGAGAAGCCTTGTACTTAGTTTTTGAAGAGAGTTTTGTTGAAAAGCCTAGAAGTACAATTTGTTGATTTCTGTAATAAAGTTTGTTAATTTCTCTTCCCTACTCTCTGGTATTGATAATTTTTGCATGCCTAGTTTATTTTCAGTAGTTAACAAACCCTTTTTTCATCTTTTTCTAGTTTTACCATGATTTCAATCATCTTCACCATAGAAACCCTAGTTTTTCTTAATTGCACCATGCTAGGCTAGACTTTTAGAGGTTGGGATGCATGAACCTAGCCCGATGTGGTTTGCACGTTTATAAAATTAGTTCCCTGAATTAAATAATTGATGGAATCGTGTTTTGTGGTGATCATAACCATCGTAGGAATTTTGATCTCGTTTGCCCTAGGTAACCGGGATGCTTAAGAGTGCGATGCGCGTGTAGCTACAACTACACCACTTTATTCTTACTTTTGATTACGTAAGATGCGGGCTAATACCCTCATATATGTAATGCTTGATATTAATAAAGACTGGGTTCGATTAATTATCACATTCATAGCTAGTTTTATCATCGGTAAACGTACTAGGGTTGGAGGATTGTATTTCGACCTTGCTTTTTCTCATTCATATTTAATACATCACAATTAGTTTAATCTTGCATACTTAGTTCATACTTAGTTTCATTTTATTACACGTATTTAATAGCAATCATCTCACTTAGATCACCTTTTATTTTCTTTTTGGAGTCAAAGATAGGGTTAACCGTCTCACCTACTATCGCCACGTCTCCACGTCCTATTTCCTCGAGGATCGATACCCCGTCTTACCGGGTTTATTACTTCTGCGATTGGTTTGCACTTGAACCGTAATTGTCACGTACTTTAGACACAAATTGAGTATCGTTAACTATTCTAAGAATATTTGTCCTACTGTCACACCTTTCCTCAACTAGTGGAGCGTCCAAGCTAGTCCGACCCTACCAGCCCAAAAACCTGCTATTTATCACCTTGAGAATGAACATTTTTCTACTTCCACTATTTCTGATTCAAATGTTAATGAGGCCACCTTTGAGGAGGTCCTCGCTACTGTTTTTCTTGAAAAATGTTTTTAATGAAATGCATGAATATTTCGAGTATCTTGTTGTGACTTATATTAATTACATTGATTCTAATACTAATAAAAATGGCGAAGATGGTTTAACAAATAAATAATTCTTAACTGCTCTCGATATGGAAAAAATAAAACAACAAAACCATATCCAAACTAATAGTGAGGAGACTATTATCATTACTATTAGTTCTAGTAGCACTCCGCACAAGATTAGGATATGGTTAAACCTCGATGAGCATGAGCGGTCCCAATTCAAAAAGATTTTAAAGGAGTTCATTAACATCTTTGCATGGTCTTATAGTGACAGATCCCTACCTATCCTTTGTGCAAATCTATTAGGTAGAAACTAATGAAGCTTCAACCCGAATGGGCCTCAAAGTGAAAGATGAAGATGTCAAGCAATTGAATATGGAGTTCATCTGCCTAGTCAAATATCCAACTTGGCATGAAAACATAGTCTTAGTGCCTAAATTAGGGAAAATGTTCACATGTGCCTCGACTATCTGAATTTAAATAAAGGTTCTCCAAAAAATGACTACCCTCTGTCCAATATTGACATGATCATAAAAAATACTGCCAATCATGTACTCAAGTAATTCGTTAATGGATTCTCATGGTATAATAAAATTAAGATGTATCCCGATCACTAAGAGAAGACTGCCTTCACTACCTTAAGAGGGCTTTTTTGTTACACTGTTATACACTTCGGTCTCAGAAATATCAGGGCTAGCTATCAAAGAGTATCCATAACTATTTTGCATGATCTTAAGCATAAATAAATTGAGGTCTATGTTGACGACATGATAATCAAGTCCAAAACTCGGGAAAGTCATATCCTTGCCTTGAGGAAGTTCTTTGAATGGTTGAGACAGTACCTGATGCACCTGAATCCGCAAAAGTGTGTTTTTTGTGTCACGGTATGTAAACTCTTAGGATTTATGGTCAGCAAGAAGGGAATTGAATCAGACTTTGCCAAACTCAAGGCGATCCTCTAGAAGGGAATTGAAGAAGATTGAGAAAGAGGTAAGTTATTTCTTGGGAAATTTTTAATACATTATAAGATTCATTAGTAATTTCACTTCCATTTGTGAACCCATTTCCAAACTCCTCTGAAAGGATTCAACCAATGTTTGGAATGAGATATGTCAAGAAGCCTTAGACAAAATCCAATAATCCTTTACCCAAATATAGGTGCTCATGCCATCATTACTTGGTATACCCCTCTTCTTGTATATAACTGTAAACGATATTGCACATGGGGATATGACATCCCAATACATCAAGGAGTCACACAAACAAAATCCATCTAATATGTCAGTAAAAAACTAACAGGGTATGAGGTGAAGTACACAACACTAGAGAAGGAGTGCGTCACTTTAGCTTGGGCAACTCAAAAACTCTGGCACTACGTGCTTGTGTTCCCCATTAAATTAGTGTCCACATAGATCCCATAAAGTACTTTATAATGAAACATGCCTTGTAGAGACACATGGTCCGATAATTGCTCTTATTAGCCGAATTAGATGTCACCAATATGACACATAATCCATAAATGAAAGGTTCATCTATGATTACCTAGATGATTATCCCGTGGAAGAAGTCGACCTGTGGATCTTTGAATTCCTGAATTAAAAAATTCTATATGCTTCTCATAAAGAACTCTTGTGGAAAATGTTCTTTGATGGAGCTTCCAATAAGAAAGGATACAACATTATAATACTTATATCCGTGTCCGATGATTCTCACACTACCATCACCATCAATCTAGACTTCACTTGCACCAATAACATGACATAATATAAGGCGTGCATTGCGGGACTTAAGATTGATTGCGAAAAGGGTATACAATATCTCGATGTCTATGGAGATTAAACCCTCTTCATAGGACAAGTTCTCCGAAAATAAAAAGTCAAAGATGAGAAACTTATGCCCTTCCCCACTCATCTTAAAGAGTTTGTTTCCTAATTAAAACATACCACTTTTCATTACCTCTCTCGTTCAAAGAATAGCTTTGTCGATCCATTAGAAACTTTCGCCTCTATGACATGCCCGAGGGAATACCGATGACTCTCTTTCAAGTTTATAAACAATCCATACCAACTCATTGCTACTATATCAAGCTTGTCATGGAAGAGACTCAAAAAAGTCGAGTTTTGGTTGGATAATATTTCGTGCATCCTCAAATATTATCTATACCCTCGAGAGGATAATAAAAAAGATTGTATGACCCTCTAAAAAACCATTTCCCAATATCAAAGTCTTGTTCATAAAGAATTTCGATCGTACCCATTTATAATGCACAGTAGGGGATAATACTAAGGAGATCGTGCTAAAAATCCATCATAGGGTGTGCGAACCCCACATAAATGGTCATATGCTTGCCGAGAAGATCGCCCAATATGGATATTATTAGAATACCATGATTCAAAACTGTGCGACATGCATCAAGAGGTACCTCAAATGCCAATAATTTGACAATCTCTAGTACTTACCGCCCTGAGAGTTATATAATATGACCTCTCCTTGGATCTTCTCCACTTGGGGCTTCGACATCATTGGTAATATTACTCCCAAGTCATCCAAGGAGCATGAGTTCATCTTAGTTTCCATTGATTATTTCACTAAATGGGTTGAAATTGAGTCATACGTGGTGCTGAATGCAAAGAAAGTTTCCAAGTTCATTCGAAAGAATATCATATGTCGCTACAGTGTCCTTTACAAGATGGTATCAGAAAATGGAATACATTTTGAAGTAAAAGTAAAAAAATTGGTCGAGGAGTATGGAATTCAGAGATACAAATCTTCACCCACCATCCTCAAAACAATGGGGTTCGTTGAAGATGAGAATAAGAGCCTTGAATCCATAATTAACATGTTAATAAAAAGTTAAAGAATCTTGGCCGACAGGATCCCCTACGCCGTCTAGGGCTATCGCACGTCCATTAGAACACCTACTAGGGGTACCCCCAACTCCCTAGTTTATAGCATGGAGGCAGTCTTGCTCATCAAACTTGAAATCCCTTCCTTGCGAGTCGTGCTTGAGAGCCAAGTAGGAGAATTTGATGGGCACCAAAGCCGTTACGACGAGATCACACTCTTAGTTGAAAAGAGATTAAAATATATATCGCATTGCATGATCACTCAATAAGAAACTAGAATACTGTAGTGTGAGATAAGGCGACCTCGCCCTTAAAGAGATTAAAAAAGTTATCTGGAACGCAAGAAGAAAGTTCAAGACCAATTAGAGCGGGCCATACCTTGTCAAAAAAATCGTATGAGGTGGCGACGCTATGCTCATAGACCTAGATGCAGAAGAAATGGTACGCCCGGTAAACTCCACTACAAACATTTTAGCCCCCACATAGGTACGTAGGCAATCCATATAGTAACTTTGGGTTCAGTCCTTTCTTTTTCACAAAATGCTTTTATTTTCTCCCATTAAGAGTAGTTCTCTCTCTCATAATTTTAATTTAACTAAAGGACTATGTATGCCTTATAGATTAGTATAAATAGTTCACACATAAATAACTCTTCCAAAAAGGCACAACAAGATTCGATAAATCAACATTTATTTCAATCGCCCATGCAAGCATCAGGACATGCATTCTCATGATCTACAGAGTCCTTATGGCTTGATCTTGAAAAAGAATAATCAAATCAAATCAAGCTTGTTATAGAACGGACATTCCATTCTTTGCTTCCCCAACTCCTATTTGAGTAAGGATGACTTATCTTGTCGGATGTTATAGTCGGCTCTACTTCTTAGTCAACTAGTAGCCTTTCAGTCGAAAATTACTTTCATATCTCATATAACATTTGTACCAACAACATTTACATAATGCATCAATGATAGTCTTTCCAAACACTTACCAATGGTCATAACAGTACTTAAAATCACAATACCTAAATCTACACTAAACATATAACATATCAACATGAAAACTACATGAAACCAACATACTAAAACCAACATCTAAACCAATCAAATCTACCCAAATAGCTTCATAAAAGCCTTCCTCAACTGCTAGAGGGTCCCACCTCATCATCATCATCATAACCAACATCATATTTTGGGGGTCCTCAATAGTCTCCATCCCTAGTATGTACTCGCATACGCTAAATGCGATGGTATACCTTGAAAAACTTCGACGAAACCACAGAACCCTCCTCCACGATATATGCTACCATAATCCATCTTTTCTTAGACTCTTCATCATAAATCTTCAAAACCAAATGTTCCCATAGCCATTTAAAATGGTCCCTAACACTACTGAAGCTTCCCCCATAAATAGGGTCAATTGATGAGAAGGCCCACGACGCTGCCATAAACTCGTCACAGTCATCCTCCGAGATTCAGTAAAATATTCAAGAGGAAAAAAGTTACTTATGCAGGGAGGGATAATATGATACCAACCTACGTGGCGTAAGAGTATCCAAGAAAGATATAAGGAAGTCTAATAGAGGCCTATGAGCCGAATATGGCTGTAGCCTTCTAGTTTGCATAGAAGGTTGTAGCTTAGCCTACCATGGTATATACTAATGGAGGTGACTAGATCAACTTGCCAACATCCAGTCAACCCATTCATTCACAGACGAGCCAAAGTCCATGCAAGATCGAAGAAAGAAGTTTGGGATACTAGTCAAAGGGTATTCAGGATATGCAGCTAAGCAGAGTCTTTCTACTAGCCACATGAATAGTATCACAACGCTACATCACAAGAAAGTAAAGGAATTTTCTTTCCAATCATCTAACTTGTTTAGTGTTTCTACCAAGATAGTGTCCTTTAAGTTATAGTGATAGAGCATCCACAATACTATGGAAGCTACTTGAGTATGAACACCCATGCCCCCCGTCACTAAAAGCATCCTTACGGTCAAGCCTAGGGACATCACTATAAAAAACCCATTATCTTTAAAATCTCACTAATGAACGTATTCAAGCACCGATGGGAGACATGTGTCTTCCCCATGCACCAATGATTGAGTTGTAGGTAGAGAGATATGCAATAACTCGGCCAAACATTGTCGAGGAGAACGGGAAACTTAGGCAAAATGGCAAGCATTTGAGGATGAATGCCCAACATGGCAGAAAATTCCTCATAGTTTGTACACACCTCGTCCAACCCAAGGAAAACCATATGATCTTAGGGATACCAAAATTGAAGGGTCGCTTTAGTAGCCTCGAATTTACTGAATGGTTATACCACAAAACGGTCGGTCCCTTTGAGGTAAGCAACAAATGTTTCATTCATAGGAATGGACATTAGAAAGATTTAAAACGGTATCCAAGAGAAAATAGAATAAATTATGGGGTGAATCAAAAGCCTCACTTAATCCATTTTGTATCGCAAAAATTGTCCACAAAACGATGAAACTACTGGGCCATTGACAATCATAAAGGGATACAAAGACTTGGGAGTGAAATAAAAGAGTATGAAAGGTTGAAAAGATAAGTACCTGAACTGACATGCCGACAGGCAGGCCGGGGGCTATGCCGGTCGGAACCCCTATTTTTAGATATTCCCTCTTTCCTTTTTTGTTCCCATAATTTCCAAATAAGCTGCTTTCAAAAATGGCTTTTTACAACAAATATTATTGGGCATTTCTTTACACAAACATTCAAAATATATTCAAATATCCAAAAAAATATATATATTTGATACCCTTCTCAAATAAAACCCTTAGTGGAAAATTAAAATGTATGTAGAATAGATCACTAAATAATGACAATTAAGAGAAAAATTTATCATTTTATATATGATTTTTATTTTTTAGGTACATATAGAAAAAGAAAAGAATAAAAAAGAAACAAAATTATCGGGACACAACCCAAGCAACATTAATAGCCACTTCCAGGGCTGGAGGATGGAACATAGTCATCGGTCACTGGAGGAGCGACATAAGACTGAGCTATTATCCAAGTATGCTCGGACGCGGAAGGAATCACGTCACGGATATCACACAACTAAGAAGTCCACACATAGACGATTTGTAAAGGGGGAAAAGAAAGGAAGAAAATCAAGTCAGTAATAAGAAAAATAGCTAAAATCAACTAAGAAAGAAATGGGAGGAAGACATTCTATCACAGATTGGGGTTGGTGAGGAATTTCAACTGCCTCTCTCCCCTCCAGCGTAGGTAGTAAGATGGAAATGTCTACTTTTGAGTATGGGTGGCCTCTGCTATCCCTTCTCCACTCACTAAAGCATGAGCTAAAGACCCCGACGCACTGCTACCTCCCATCACCGTCAATGGAGATGGAGTTCCCCTTGCATCATAGGTAGACATCAACATCAACCAACTAGTCACAAAGTCGAGATAGTCGTGCATCACCACAATATACATGTAAGTAGAGTAATAATCCCCCGTCATAGCCAACACCATCTCCCCTTATGACATCTTCTCCGGATCCTTCATGAAAAATAGAGGATTCGCTGGAGGCACTGCTGCGTATACCTCCATAACCTTCCGTCCTACCCGCTCTCCTAGGTACCAGTCGTACCCAAACTCATGTGATAATAACCTCCATATTTGAGCGTGAAGGACCCT
This sequence comes from Sambucus nigra, assembly GCA_949130495.1. Lineage (NCBI taxonomy): Eukaryota > Viridiplantae > Streptophyta > Magnoliopsida > Dipsacales > Adoxaceae > Sambucus > Sambucus nigra. The sequence goes on from OX422209.1 coordinate 26,603,667, forward strand.
GATCCCCATATCCTCCGAGTGTTGACTCCATGGGTAGAACGACACATGTGCAAGTAAACTCAATCATTAAAGCGCAATATGAAAGAAAAAATAAAGGCTAACGTGGCCACTCATCAGAGAGTTAAAGAAAACTCTCATATCCATAAGGGTCGGTAGGTTTTTGGAGGACCAATTCTCCTTCCTCCACCTCCTTATCCTGAGCTACGCAATGGCCTCTTCCGCCATCAATGGCATTAGTTGATCACCTTATAGAATCATAACTAAAAAGCAACAAGGGAAAATTCAAAAAAATACTCAAAAGAATATCAAAAAAGGAATACAAGAATAAAATAGAAACGAAGGCACAAAGGTATGAAAATACCTCCAAGAGATATGGTGCTGTCGTAAAGGTCGACCGATAGAAGCAGATGGAGGTATCCAGAGAGACGTATAATGTCGTAAACGTCAGACTCCCCAAATCATAGGTACCTATCTACGAGATGTTCATAAAAAGGTAGGAACGAAAGATGGATGCCACCACTGCTCTATGCCAACAACGTACTCCCCAATAAAAAGAAGAATGAAAAGGCATGCCACCTATCACATCTTCTGACCATCGGTCACATTAATCACCCTCCGCTGCATGGTGTCCATCAGCAAGGACACATTCACGAACTCCCTTGAGCCTACCCGTGCTATAGTCCTTAAAGCCTCCCTAATCATCATATCATTCATGAGGAGGGACCGGTTCACCGTGATTTAATGTCCCATGGAACTTCCATTGGTGTCACTGTCATTTAACCCACATCAAAATGGAAGGTGTGGGTGGTGCGCCACCATTTCTCTCCAAGAGCGCATAACACTGCAAGAGATTGGGATTTCTCGTCTAAAGCCCCCCGAAGTCATCAAACCACTCAATGTTCACCAAGTTATTCACCTAATTAGGAAGGATATCCCAAACCAACTTAACCTTTTTCTACCCCCGAGAACGAATCTTCTTCGACGAGATGTCCATCCACAAAATACACAAACACCATAAGTTTCTCAAAAGATAAAAGGAGAAGAAAAGAAAACTCATAAAATAGTAAATAAAAAATAAAAAATAAATGATTCAAAATAAAACTCATAATAAACTTACATAGCCACCGGGGTTCTGTTGTCATTTTTATAAAATACCGCAAGTGCACGAGCTATTATAGAATATCGAGTGTACGGGTCGAACCCATAGAGATTTGTCAATTTTAACTTTTAAAAGAATTGCAACTGTCTGACTAGAGCAGAGAAGAATTATGCACTAAACTAAATAAAAACAAATACGAATAATGAGAGTAACACACAAGAGTTGTAAACAATATGAAAGGATTAAGATTCGGGGTCCAGTTATCTCGTATTTAATATTGCACATTAATTTAATGTTGTCATTCTTTTTTTTCAATTCAAATTAAACCGACTCTCGTCGCGTTTAATTTGGAGAATATGACGTTTATGTTGAAAATACTTTTAACGTCTCTAATATACGGCTAAAATCCATATTCCCTTAGAAAATACAAGTTTTAAAGTTCACAAATGTATTTAAGTATGAATTATCAAAACAATCAAAGTGAAAGCATAATCCATCAAAAAGTACTATTTTTAACTCTCAAAACTTGATTTGACAAAACAATTTTGAAGGTTTTAAAACACACTCTCGTGTCGTTTTGAAATGAATACCGAATTTTTGATAATAATTAAAACAAGTAGGGAATAAACAACAATCAAATTAATGCAACAATGTTAGATACCTATGATAAACTTCACCCTAATCCTTATAGAAGACTTAAGCTACCATAATTGCAAGAAATGAAGAGATTTTCATTAATAAATCAAACTTACAAATAATTCTCTCACAATAATCTTCAATCCTCTATCACTCCACCTCTTTAATCTTTGGGTCGGGATAAGGGACCGAATTTCCCCCCATTTAAGGACTCTTAGATTTGTTTGCTGAACACGCACGCCGAGTTTCATCCAAATCGGAGAATAAAAAATTTTGACTTTTTTTTCCGATTTGGCAGTTTTTTTCGAACGACCGTAAAAATCAGTTTTTTCGTGCCTTTTTTAGTTGATCATCAATTTGCACCAAATTCCATCATTAATTACAAAATTTTTACTAGGAAACTTTTTTCACAAATTAGCACAAGAATATTATAAAATTATCTATGTGCTGATTTTTTACTTAAAATTGCCGTTTTTGAATCCAAATTCAATTATTCTTGTATTTTTTTTTAATAAAATAGTCCTAAGAACTTATTAAATAAAATAAAATGGGATTAAGAAATTATGCATCTGGGTGTAAAATATACAAAATAATGCACTCATCAATGCACTTTGGCAAAACGGTGCATTTGAAGTTCTTTCAAAAGAATCCTCTCATCCGCATCCGACTTGGCACCGTGATATACGTTCTCAACTCCCACAGGCATTCCCCTTGGGCGGGCCCACTCGATATTAGCCCAATTGTCAATACTCAAAATGTTCTCCATTTTTTTGAAAAAATTCACAAAATCGCTTCGGAGATATTTTCCTAGAAAGAGAGAGATTTTGAGTTGAGGTAAGAATGATGGTTGTCCTCACCCCTCTTTGTATAGGGGTAAGGGGCCGCCAACTAACGCCCTCCTGTGCCTGCTAGTTTGCAGATCTCCCTAAGGAACTCGTAAAAAACCCCTTGTATCCACGCCACCTGTCGGTAAGCACATGCCACCCCTTGCCGGTAGACACCTGCTTAAAATTTTGTTACAAAATGGAGAAAATTTTCAAAAAATACTCCAAAAACCCAAACGAGAAAATCTAAAAAAAATTACACAAAAATGCACATTTTTCGTAAAAAAAAATCATCAAAAACAAAAATTACACAAGCTTTTGAAAAAAATCGACAAAAATCTAAAAAATTCCTAAAAAAATAAAATAAACACCCAAAATCTCAAAGTTTTTGCAAAAAAGTACATTTTTCATAACAAATCATCAAAAACGAAAATTACACAAGCATTTGAAATAAATCATCAAAAATATTTTTAAAAACTCAAAAATTCCTAAAAACTAGAGAAAATCAGAAAATATCTAACTTTAAAAAAAAATGCACATTTCTCATAAAAATCATCATAATATAAAAAATCATAAAGAACCACAAAATTTCTTGGAAAAACCCAAAACTTTCCAAAAAATTCTCACATCATCGCATATCATTTCCCAAGCTGTCAGTTAGTCTTTAGGTCCTTAAAATTGACCTTGGCCCTTAGAATTGATTATGATCTCCGTATTGGTCGCGTTTGCTCTTTATGTCCTTAGAATTAACCTTGTCCCTCGGAACTAACTGCAATCCCCGTAGTGGTCGCATAAGCTATTTAGGTCCTCAGAATTAACCTTGGACCTCAGAATCGATTGCGATCCCTGTATTGGTCGCATTCGCTCTATGGGTCCTCATAATTGACCTCAACCCTCAAAATCGATCGCAAACCCCGCATTGGTGGCATAATTTCTTTAGGTCCTTAAAATTGACCTTGGCCCTCAAAATCAGTCGTTATTCTCGTATTGGTCGCGTACTTTCTTTAGGTCCTCGAAATTGACCTTGACCCTCATAATTGACCGCGATCCCTGTATTGGTCGCCCACACCCCCTAGGTCCTCAAAATTGACCACGACCCTTAGAATCGACAGTTATTCCCGTATTGGTCTCCCACCTCTAACTCTCTATTTCTCTCATGTATAAGCATATGAGATCAGTTGTGACGAGTGAAGATATGAAGATACCGACTTTTTCGTATGGTTATTTTATTTGTCAGTTGTTGGTTGGACATAATGTTTACATGTATGAAGGTGAGAAATAACAAAAATGTGACGAAGGCCATCACATAACAATCATTTGTGTTAGGTTTATGCTAGAATCGCCTTCACCTTCTACCTTTGGATGCTCTTGCACCACGTGATGATGATGCTCCCATTGAGAACCCGTTGCCTTGGAGTTGGGATCATGAGTGTCTTTTTAGGGAAGGGTATCAAATCTGTAGGGGCGGGCACATCTCTTCGTATATATTATTGTATTTTTCTTATGTATCACTCTTTTTATTAATTTACTACTTTTAGCATCTATGATCTAAAATTTGAAAATCTATAACTATAATATAATAATAATTATAATATAGCAATCTTCAATCATCGTTCATCGAGCACTTTCTCTCATCTGCTATCTATGTATGCCTTTGTGGTCGTTAACGGGAGCAATCGAAAAACTAGACCCAGTCTCTCTTGAAATCCTGAATATGCCAATAATTATATTAATCCACATATGTCTCTCTCCCATCAATCGGTACTTTCGTAATTCCATCAATTATTCGTCTATAAAAATGAGTTAATTAAGCTACTCCTCGTACCCCCCCCCCCCCCCCCCCCGATTAAGGATGTTGCACAAAAAGCATTTATGTAACCAAGATTATATATGACCAATCATATATACCATCCACCACATGTTCTTGACTCTTATAAATTAGCCCTCAAACCTTTTAGTTCATCCCCTAATGCACCCCAACCTTCTAGTATTTTAGTTAATTACTTCAAAATAAATAAAATCGTTAGCCAATCAATCTCAGAGGTTCCACTCTCACGATCGGACCCATATGCTAGGCATAACTTCACAAAATACAATAAACAATCTTTGTATATCATGCAAAATTTTCCTTGTAATACGTTATTTATACGTTCATAAATTACTCCCTCGATACAATTGTATTCATGGGTGATTTTGCCCCATAACGTGCTACCTCATTGGTTTGTTCCAATTGCACCATCAAATGAATTTTGGTGTAGGCGTGGCATAATAACACTTCATCATGTTGGGTGAAATTTGGTAAGCGAGTGGAGTTTGAGGAAGATGCCATTTTTAGACGATTTCATGAAATTTTAGAGACGAAGTTTATGATTGTGGTTAAAAATAATAAAGGACCTATTTTAATTTATACCAAAACTTAAAACAACGGTTAACTGCCGTTGGAATCTAACTGTTGGAAAAAAATAACCTTTTCTTACCCAATTGGCTCACGCTAAAAAGTTTAGCACGCGGGCTTAGGGGTGTAAACGAATCAGATTCCGAACGGATCAGGGTAATCTAAATCCGATAGGTTAAGATGTTAACGAATTCAGATCCGATCCGATAATCCGACGGATCATAGATTTGTTATACCAAATCTGAATCCTTTAAAGATCTGAATCATTCGATCCGATCCGAAAATCCGATTAACTGGTTTTTTAAACTTAAGACTATATATATATATATGACTATTAATCGTATCGTATCGGATCAAATCAGATTATTATCGGATCGGATTGACATTAATCCATATCCGATCCATTTAATAAACGGATAAACGGGTTACCGGATAATTGGATTTCAAAATCAATACTAGATCCGATTAAACGGATCGGATTCGGATCGAATCCGAATCAAAATCTGATTCGTTAATAGCCCTACGCAGGCTCACTCCACACTAAACAATTTAGCGCGTTGTGAGGGGAGGAAAAGTAAACACGGACATTTAGGTTGCCCACTGTTGTCGCGTTAATTACACATTTACACTTATTCTTTAATTGTTGCCCTATTAAGTAAAGATTAATAAAATTTAGGATAAATTACACCAACCCCCCTGAACTATAGCTAAATAACTCAAATTCCCTAAACCCAGAAGGAAAAGAGCATTCTTTTCAAAATAATACCACAAATTACACTAAAGTTACATAAGTATCATAATTTAACTTACCATAAACCTTAACAGCTATTTTTACAAAACTACCCAGTTAGCTTCTTAGCCTGCCAAAATTCCATATATGAACTAACAAACATATATACCCGAAAGGAAAAAAGGAATATTTTCAAAGAAACCCCACAAATTACACTAAAATTAAATATTATCACAATTTAATTTAATTTAATTTATCACAAGCCTTAAAAGCTATTTTTACAAAACTACCTTGTTAGCTTCTTGGCCAGTTAAAGTTCATTATATGAACCAACAAACATATATATAATAACTAAATAACTAAAATTTACACCCCACAAATTACACTAAAATTACATATTATCACAATTTAATTTAATTTACCTCAAAACCTTAAAAGATATTTTTACAAAACTGCCAAGTTAGCTTCTTAGCCAGCTAAAATTCCATATATGAACCAACAAACATATGTATAACTAAATAACTAAAATTTACTAAACCCAGAAGGAAAAAAACAAATATTTTCAAAGAAACCCGACAAATTACACTAAAATTACAAATTACCACAATTTAATCCACTTCACCACAAACCTTAAAAGCTATTTTTACAAAACTAGTCAGTTAGGTTCTTAGTCTGTTAAAGTGTGGATGGTTCGGGCTGTGTCAATCTACACAGGTGACCCAATATCCGTGTCGGAGCGTTACAGTGTTGTTGTTAGGCTTTGAAGAAAATTGCTAGCTTAAAAATACATTCCAAGAATTTTTGTTATGGAATAAAATAAAATTTTAATTTTTTAGTGAGCTTGACTCTTATTTTTTAAACTTTTAAAAATAAATGAGAAAATGTGGGTACCTCTAGTAATTTTTTTTTTGTGTGTGACAGTTAAGGAGATTTCGGAGGCAACCTTATGAATGAGATTTGAACGAAAATTAATTCATATTAAAAAAAGAATAAATTGTTTTTTAATGAAAAGAAACTAAAATTAATTCAAAGTTCATATGATTTTTGTCCACAAATACTTATTAGACGTTTTGATGGACCTATTGAAAATGCATTCATCATATATAAATATAGCTCCTCATATGTCCTTACCTAAATCCGCATGCTTTCACTCACACTATGCAAATTGAACATTTTAATTCAATTTCATCCATCAAGTTGTAGCAACCAACCTCTGAAGTCTTAACATACACTTAATTGCTGGTTTATGAGTTTTGAGATTGTTGACAATGAAATTTATAATTCTTTGGCTATGTTGGATTTTTAGTTTTTGGGTTTGGAGTGGTGTTTCTTTACATGTTCTTTCAGTTTTAGTGTGGTTTAGTGAGTTGATGATATAATTTTTTTGTATTATTAGTTCCATCTTATATAGAAGTTGACAATATATATTTTTTCTTTTAATTTATATATAATTAAATATGTAAAGCGCCCGTGCATCGTGCGGGGATAAGAACTAGTAGTATGATAGTTCAAACAAAAAGATTTTTATTTTACTCTGCATATTTAAAATTTCTCTATCCGCTATCATTAAAATATTAGCCACCAGGAATTCAAACCATGCAACCAACCACCCATTCTACATATATATATCTTCATGTATGTGGTCAAATCTTCTCATTTTCAATGCAATATGTTTATGAAAATGGGTTATTTTCAGAAAACAAAACATGGTATTGGAGTAGCTTTTGTAAAAAAAAAAACTTCATATTCCCAATGTTTTTCACTTGAACGAAATATGTACCGACTTTTTTCCCCCGACTATTTTTTTGTCTTGACTGAAAGAAAGAAGGTGACCATCAAATTTGAGTTTTAATAGCTCATGGAAGGTGAGAACGGAGCAGAACAGAACATGGGTGGCAATGAAGTTGTAGTAGTAATTTCGAGTGTCGAAGAAAGTGACAAGTTTTCAAGTGTAAACACTCAAATTCCCCATATTGAAGAAAAAAAACATCACTCCCAACAACAATAATAGGATACTCTTCTCCTGAGATAACAAACTTAAGTCCAACAGTGAAAAAGTCTACAAATTCGCTAGATGGGTCGGTTCGTCGTAGAATATTAATGGCAAGGTCTGCGTATTTGAATCGAAAATCAAGAATAATTGAGCCATCACCTTATAAGAATTCACCTGATAGCAAAATTAAAGATAGTACTCCTAAAGAACGTATAAGGACAACTCCAGCTACACCCAAAACACCGTTGATGACGTCGGTGATAGAAAATAATGATGGTGATGATGAGGGTGAGGGTGAGGGGGGTAGTGAGGTGTACAAGACTCAATATCTTCATATTATTGATGAGAAAAAAGAGGGTAAGAAATTTAAGGTCATGTTTATAATTGAGTTGATTGCATTTCTGTGCATAATGGTTTTCTTGATTGCTAGCTTAACTGTTCCCAAATTGAGAAAATCCAAAATTTGGAGTTTAGAGATTTGGAAATGGTGTGTGTTGGTGTTGGTAATCTTTTGTGGTTGGTTGGTAACCGAATGGTGTAGTAATGTTCTGCTTTTCTCATTTGAGAGGAACTTTATTATGAAGAAAAAGGTTCTCTATTTTGTTTATAGTCTAAAAAATTGTGTTCAGATCCTGATTTGGTTGGGCTTATGTAATACCCCGTATTTTCATGGCTTTTAAATTTAGGGATTTATTAAATTTAATTGAGATAAATTAATTTAATTTTAATCCGGAATGTTGTTTTAAATATTTACTAGCGTGATGAGAGTTAGTAATTATTGGAAATTTGTTATTTGTTGAATGTTATTGGATGAGTATAGTAATATATGAGATTTATTTTTATAATATTGTCACGTGTGAATAAAATGACAATTATGAAAATTTAAGTCGGGACGCGCCTGTGTCGTGTCGGGACTAAATGTTGATTAATAAAAGTGAATAAATTATAAGTTACTCGTATGGTCATTTTGAGTGTGCCAAAGTGTCCGGAAGGGTCGAGATAGTCAGAAAAGTGTACCCAGGGATTTAGTTTGGGTCTCGGGGCGTTTTTAAGCCTAATTAGTAACCCGAGAGGGCATTTTGGACATTTCGTAATTATGGGTAATTAAACCCACGAATTTTAGGGTTATATCAGATGGAAAATGTTATCTTCTAGGGTTAACACAACCTAAAACCAATGACGACCATTAGAGAGGAAGAGAAGAAGCTCTCCAAGGAGTTCTAGGCCAAGAACACCTCCGATTGCACCACCGTCACCACCGATGCGTAGATCGCGCGACGGGGAACGCGACCACACCTTTTCTTCCACAAATCAGAGACAAAATTTCCAGGAAAGTATCTATCTTGCTTTTATAAAGTTAATGCATCCTTTTATATTAGTCTTAGGTTGATTAGAGTTAGTGTTCTTGAAGAAACATATCAATTAGAGACACAAATTGCATATTATAATGATAGAGATCATATTTCTGGAGATCCATTTCACATGTAGAGGTTGAGCCACGAATTTCCATGATATTAGAGATAGAAAATCTAGAAAAAGAATGAAAGAAATTAAGTTAAAGGAAATATTAGGGTTTATGAGAATTATGTAGAGTTTGGCCCTTTTGACCTAGGATTCTTGATGAAAATTCGCATGTATTACGTAAGAGATTGTTTATATGGGTATACAACACTTATAGTATAATTGGTTGGGAGTTTAGGACTGTAATATGATGGTTTGGAGGAGTTTGGAGTATCAATTCCGTAGCTGGGTTTCTGCAGTTTCGCTATAACTACTTGATCGATCGATCGAGCCCAGAGCATCGATCGATCGAAGGTTCGATCGATCGAACCCCTTTCATCAATCGATCGACCCTCATGGGAAAACTGCATTTTTGCGTGTGTTAGCTTAATCCGATTTTATGCATAGTAAAACTTGATTAGGGTTGCTAGAATATAATGGAACATAAAGAGGACCAGTAGGGTCAAGAGAAATCCCATAAAGTGGAACTTTAATGTGAAGGGAAATAAAGGGTAAACGGGGAGACTTTCAGACTTAAGAAATCATACGCGTGCTGATTAAATAATCGAAACATCTAATAAGTTGGATTAGAAGGCGAGAGAGGACCTACTGAAATTGTACTTAGATAAAGAAAACACTTCGAGTGACAAGAAGTGAGTTTAGAATAAATTAATTACGAGAATAAAGAAGAATGAGGTTGTTATGCGATATAATTGAGTAAAACGTGTAATAACGGATAATGATAATTTTGGGTCGCGAGAGTACCAAATTTAATAACGTGGATGTGAATACATATTTATATATGGCGGTGTGATTGTGCATATATTATTTCTGTGAAAAAATCGTACCCGCGCTACTTGCTATCCCTGAGGTTACCGCGCTGGGACAGTCTTATCTCGATGTGACCTTTATGGGGGATATTGACTAGTACCCTAAAAGATAGATATCCTTGCTACAGGCTATCGAATCGATAGTTCAGACGGTCCTAAGAGACGTGGGGTATGTACTGGCCTCTTAGAGACTTGGAATCTATGCTTCGCCTCAATGTTGTTTGTGTTTGTGTTAATACAGTTCGAGAGTGATTTCGAACTAGTATTTCCCTTAGTTTGTGTGATATGGGGACTTGATAGCAGAGTATGCCAGCACCATAGATTTTATGTGGAGTGCCGTTAGTATATCTATAATTTACGAGTGATCGGTATATATATACTTACATATGAAAGTCTAGCACCATAGATTTTATGTGGGGTGTTGTTTGCATATATATTATACGAGTAATTAATATATATACGTGTAATTATATGAGAACTTTCTACTGAGTAAAATAGTAGTTAAGTAAAGTATGAAATTCATCATCTTCACTGTAAGTATTCGGAAACGTTATAACAATACGGGATTTTTCTAAATAACGTAAGAAATCTTGAAGAGTTAGATTTTCTAGAGTGAATATCATAACCCTAAATTTCACGTGTTAAGACTTACGGAGAATAAGTTAGAGAGATATATGGGGTTCATTAGTTCGGTAGACGTGCACAATAGATGAAAGGAGAGAATTCTCAAGAGAGTGCCGCATATTAATATGACTGTTGCATTAATCGGTAAGCATTTTAAATACTTGCTAAATTATTTTTAAAACTGTTTTACATTCGGGCTCTAACCCGTTTGTTATTACCTCTTCTCTCTTATGTATATATATATATATATATGTATTACAGGTACCCAGCCACATGGGTGTCTTACTTAGGATTCTTTGGATGGAACACGCTGTAGCTTTTGTGGGAGTTGCAGGCCATTGCGTAGACGACCTCATTGTTGACTCTACTTCTAGTTCGGCTTTATCCAGTGGGGGCATGTGTCGCCCTTTTTCCATTATTTAGTTGGTATTGTCAGAGATTGTAATTATTTTAATTTCAGTATCTTTATTTCGGGATTTGTTATTGTCAGGATGTTTTTCCTTTATTGTTTTAATGTTGAGATTTATTATTAATGGGTAAATTGAATGTTCATTCTATTCTTATACTTATTGTGTGACTCTTAGAATGTTAATGGTTTAAGGTTTTATAATCGGATTTAAAAAAAATGAGAATAAAGGTTTAAATGGTTTTGACATTTAGCTTAATTAATTAGGGTGTTTAAATTGGAAAAGATTTTCAATTGCGACAGTGATGCTAAGAATGAACCAACTGTTCACCTTGATGTTAATTTAATAAAGGAGTGATCGCCCGGTATTTAATTAGGCGGGGTGCCACAGGTGGTATCAGAGCATCAGGTTCTAGTGACCTTTAGGATCTGTGCGACTTATTATGCTTTCCGCGTTGCTTTGTTTGGTATAGATCCCTATGTTTAGGATTGTCGATTTCTTGGTGAGAATTCGTTCTCCTGCTATAATGTGTATACATTAGTGAACTCTAATTTCGTTCGGATGTGTGTGTGTGCCGAGCGATGACGGATGTCAGAAGAGGATCATTAAGCGGACATCAGGAGGTAAGGCTCAGTTTAGATTAGAAAACATATCCGAGGATGATGACCGTAGTCGAGGTCACCTCCATTTTGGTACGAGAAGCCAAGACTAGAAAGGCGACTAAGGCGCAACAATGATTTCCAAATGCTGTTATAGACGAATGAGGTGTGAGGGTAAACTTACTCAACGTGTTACAAAATGGGTAGAGAACTGTCTGTGGAAATTCTAGAAACGCGGAGATTACGTGTGTTTACCAAAGGAGGTAAAGTATCCAAAGGTTTAGATATGGGACGGAGTGTGGCTAACTGAAAGTGAAAAATTTAGAGAAAATTTTTCTCGACTTTCAGGACGAAGTTATAATGATGGGAGTCAACCACCAATTTTAGTAGTGGAATGCTATGCCTATAGGAGAACCTTAGGTACAGTGTTGACCGTATGTTCCTTCCTCAAACTGTTCAGGATTAGAAGCGAACGTGGTTCTGAACTCATCGCGGGAGGGCATGACAGGGGTCCATTTATGAATATGAATCTTAACCGTTAGGAAATTTTGTAACGGAAGATGTAGATACAAGTGGGGGAAACGACTCCAAGTGGGAGACCAACTCGTAATAATAGTTGATAACACTCAAAGAGGAAATTCTGATGGACGGCCGAATTAGAAGTTGACAACGTCGTATTTTGTCAATATAGATGATAACGCTTCTTTGTGGGGGAAGTTAAAGGAATCAAAGAATTTAGTCGAGAATAAGACTGAATACAACGGTAGTGGTGTAGCACCACAAAAAGGTATGTGGATACACATCAGGGGACCCATTTAAATGATTCGAATAATTGAATTCTTACCAAGCGATGGTAAATTTAGTAAAGATTATTATAGATAGTGACATGTTCTTTAGGGCCTAAAAGGCTAAGGGAGTAATCGGGGTAACTAACAGGAATCGAGTCTACTAAAGTCCGAGAGAAGGACAATCCTAACCTGGTTAGTAGGACAGGTAGTAATTGGACTATGTGTTGAGGTATTTTTGTGCGGAGTGAAATCGCTCGCGATAATATGTTCCAAAGTGAGAAAAGGGACAAGAATACGGTGCCTAGTAAAGGACGACGATTAAAATAGTTTTGTTTTGGTTTGGGCAGATGTGTTACGTCCGAAAACCATTTGTGCAGTCAAGACGATTGCCAGGCTGGAAGTATAAGTTATATCCTCAAAGGATGCGGCGTGTTTATGCGACACGAGCGAGTCACCATATTTTGTTCATTGCTAGATTAGCATGTGAGACGAGTTTAATGCATATAATTATAAACGTTACCATTATGTGAATATTTTTCCCTAGTGTAGCGGAATTTTTTTTTCTTTAGTGCTATCCGCGGAGGATGAATGAGTATATTAACAGTGTTTTGTACTTTATTGAGGTTACTCGTAGTGATGGGATACACGAGTATGGTATTATCTTTGATAAAACGTTATAGAAATGGGTAGTACGATAGTGGGCATTTATTGCAAGGCTATCGGAGTAGTTGCGTTAGTGCAACACGTTTTGTTTTGGTGAGGCTTTACCTATAAGAAGGTTGGACTCGCACTTATGTTATCTATCCTAGAGACTTCGGAGGAGATAGTGGGCTCAAGATATTCGATGCCAATGTATGTATAGCCTTTGCCAATATGATTCAGTATGTATCGGGATTTATCGTTGGGAGAAAATATTTGACTCAGTATAATGTTTAGCACTTCGGACTTAGTGATAGGAATAGTGCATTGTTATATTTATCCTTTAGAGATGTGGGAGTTAAGAGTTATACCCCTAATGTTAGGGAAAGGAAATTTCGAGAATTTCGATCGTAAGTATCCTAGGTTTATAGAATGTAATTACCATCAACCAATACGGGACGATAGTGAAATTGGTGAAACGTTCTTTGTTAAGCATAATTACGGGAGGAATTATAACTTTTCCGTCAAAGGACGGAATAAAGGGGTACATGCTATGGACGGAGGACCTAACGAATTTCGATAATCGAAAATGCTAGGTAGTAGTGTATCGTGGGGGTTCCTTATTTGGATTTCGCTTTGCGAGACATACCACGCATGAAACTTAGCGTAAGGTTGGAAATAGGGAGACGTTTGGTCACTATTCCATGAGTTCGGTACCCTGGTCGAAATGGGATCAAGTAATTATGTATGTAAGTTGGAAGTTGAATTTTGTTTTAAAGCCACTGGAGCTGGACTGTGTGGTAAGAAAGCATTGAAGTTATCCCCACGAGTTGAGGGGTGGAACGATGATAAGGAGAATTTAAAATTTTGATTTCTAGGGTGATTGAGAGTACCCAAATGTCGTAACCGCGTTCAAAACACAAGGTGAATATAGAGTTGGAATGATTTTTAGCATGGATTATCTGGAAAGAACTTTATTATACAAAAGAGATGACCTGTAATTATTTTGATGAATAGAGCGTTAGTGATTTATTTTGGTTGATATACATATTTGGGAAAATTGTTAAACTTATCTGAAGAAGGTTGAGGTTTGTTATTCCTCTTTTATTGTCATGGAATTTGAATGCCCTATTCCTTCTATTTCGTTGAATTTAGTTAGTTCTACAGATGAGTAGCACGTCGTTCGCTCTCCTAGGGCGGTTGGGGTGTTGCAAAATGTGGGCATCTAGGGTAGCTGCAGTTAAAATTGTCCGAGTCTAAAGGAGGTGGTAGTATACATGTGTAATATATGTTTGTGGGACTTGTTAACGAAGTGGTAGTGATAGAGTGGATTAAACGTCACATGAGGGGAGATAATCCACACATAAGTGTACAATTAGAATAATTTGATTGGAAGGCTGTGGGAAGCCATTTAAGAAGGGGTATTCCTTGAATGGAGCAGAATTAAATTATTATGAGGAACTCTTGGAGCGGAGCTGTTAGTAGTCAAGTGTGAGAGCGACTTGAGCGTACAAAGAGTAATGATGTTGGTATGGTATAAGAGAGCCAAAAGTGCGCTTCGTGGAGGGAAAAACACGGGTCGGAACTTTCTGCATACACGAAGGAAGGAAGGGGAGTATTACGTGTCACTTAATGTGAGACATGTCGAGGAAAAAATCAATGTTTAGCGGGACGTAGTGAGTAGTCTCTACATACACCGCCCATAGGTAAGGTTTGGTTGAAAGAGGAGAATCATCCAAAGAGTTTTGTGTTTATCGACAATTCCTGAAATTGGAAGAGGTCGGTAAAGTAGGTACAGTCCTTGGATGGGTTGCCATCCTCAAAACAAGATAAGGGTTTATCCCGAACATGTGAATTAAGTTACCGAGAAGGAAGTGATTGATATTCCTTTAGGCTAGTTTAAAATTTTAACTAGTGTGCCCCAGACTTCCTTTGAAAGGAAGGATCGTGCCAGTGCATGGTCCAGCGTAGTATAAATCTCTGAATCAGGATGAGATTGGTGAATCCCACCTTTGATATGGGATTTCAGGAACCAGCGGAGATAAGGTTTCCTTTCAAGTAGGATGTATCACCCTTAGCCAGGGAATAAGCGCATGGTGATTAAAGATTAGTGGAGCCATGTGAAGGATATTTTGGAATCTTGGTACGATGATTTCAGGAATGCTCTGTAGAAGCACTCGTACTTGTTTGTCGCGTACGAGGTGCTTATAAAGGATCTGGTATGGAAGAACCTTGACTATTCTCCTTCCGTATGTTTAGAGGTGAGTACATAATCCAAATTTTTGGATCGGTCGAGAAAACATCCGATAACTATGGTGGAATTCCACGACTGTTTTAGGTGAGCAAGAATGATCAAATGTTCGTATGATTTTCTCAGAATGGGAGTTTTGTATATGAATAAATTCGAGTAGTTGTCACGTAGTGAGGTGCGACCTCCTAATGATAGTGAGATAATGGAATTTATAACGTATAGACGTGACCTATGCGAATGTTGTCGGTTGGGAGCGCAATGCGAAGTGTCTCCAATTAGAATGTAAAACAATGTTGCTGTGAGGAAGGGGCTATAGTGTTTGAGCGCCGTAATATGTAGTTAGTTTGCATACTCATAAGGATATCCAGAATTGTGCTACCTGGTAGGCCTTATTTTCCGAATTTCGGGACGAAATTCAGTTATTCGGGAGGAAGTATGTAATACCTCGTATTTTCATGGCTTTTAAATTTAGGGATTTATTAAATTTAATTGAGATAAATTAATTTAATTTTAATCCGGAATGTTGTTTTAAATATTTACTAGCGTGATGAGAGTTAGTAATTATTAGAAATTTGTTATTTGTTGAATGTTACTGGATGAGTATAGTAATATATGATATTTATTTTTATAATATTATCACGTGTGAATAAAATGACAATTATGGAAATTTAAGTCGGGACGCACCTGTGTCGTGTCGGGACTAAATGTTGATTAATAAAAGTGAATAAATTATAAGTTGCTCGTATGGTCGTTTTGAGTGCGCCAAAGTGTTCGGAAGGGTCGAGATAGTCAGAAAAGTGTATCCGGGGGTTTAGTTTGGGTCTCGGGGCATTTTTAGGCCTAATTAGTACCCCAGGAGGGCGTTTTGGACATTTCATAATTATGGGTAATTAAACCCACGAATTTTATAGGGTTATATCAGATGGAAAATGTTATCTTCTAGGGTTAACACAACCTAAAACCAATGACGGCCATTGGAGAGGAAGAGGAGAAGCTCTCCAAGGAGTTCTAGGCCAAGAACACCTCCGATTGCACCACCGTCACCACCAACGCGTAGATCGCGCGACGGGGAATGCGACCACACCTTTTATTCCACAAATCAGAGACAAAATTTCCAGACAAGTATCTATCTTGCTTTTATCAAGTTAATGCATCCTTTTATATTAGTCTTATGTTGATTAGAGTTAGTGTTCTTGAAGAAACATATCAATTGGAGACACAAATTGCATATTATAATGATAGAGATCATATTTCTGGAGATCCATTTCACATGTAGAGGTTGAGCCACGAATTTCCATGATATTAGAGATAGAAAATCTGGAAAAAGAATGAAAGAAATTAAGTTAAAGGAAATATTAGGGTTCATGAGAATTATGTAGAGTTTGGCCCTTTTAACCCAGGATTCTTGATGAAAATTCGCATGTATTACGTAAGAGATTGTTTATATGGGTATACAACACTTATAGTATAATTGCTTGGGAGTTGTGACTGTAATATGATGGTTTGGAGGAGTTTGGAGTATTAATTCCGTAGCAGGGTTTCTGCGGTTTCGCCATAACTGCTTGATCGATCGATCGAGCCCAGAGCATCGATCGATCGAAGGTTCAATCGATCGACCCCCTTTCATCGATCGATCGACCCTCCTCGGAAAACTGCATTTTTGCTCGTGTTAGCTTAATCTGATTTTATGCGTAGTAAAACTTGATTAGGGTTGCTAGAATATAATGGAACATAAAGAGGACCAGTAGGGTCAAGAGAAATCCCATAAAGTGGAACTTTAATGTGAAGAGAAATAAAGGGTAAACGGGGAGACTTTCAGACATAAAAAATCATGTGTGCTGATTAAATAATCGAAACATCTAATAAGTTGAATTAGAAGGCGAGAGAGGACCTACTGAAATTGTACTTAGATAAAGAAAACACTTCGAGTGACAAGAAGTGAGTTTAGAATAAATTAATTACGAGAATAAAGAAGAATGAGGTTGTTATGCGATATAATTGAGTAAAACGTGTAATAACGGATAATGATAATTTTGGGTCGCGAGAGTACCTAATTTAATAACGTGGATGTGAATACATATTTATATATGGCGGTGTGATTGGGCATATATTATTTCTGTGTAAAAATCATACCCGCGCTATTTGCTATCCCTGAGGTTACCGCGCTGGAACAGTCTTATCTCGATGTAAGCTTTATGGGGGATATTGACTCGTACCCTAAAAGATAGATATCCTTGCTACAGGCTATCGAATCGATAGTTCAGACGGTCCTAAGAGACGTGGGGTATGTACAGACCTCTTAGAGACTTGGAATCTATGCTTCGCCTCAATGTTGTTTGTGTTTGTGTTAATACAGTTCGAGAGTGATTCCGAACTAGTATTTCCCTTAATTTGTGTGATACGGGGACTTGATAGCAGAGTATGCCAGCACCATAGATTTTATGTGGGGTGCCGTTAGTATATATATAATTTACGAGTGATCGGTATATATATACTTACATATGAAAGTCTATCACCATAGATTTTATGTGGGGTGCTGTTTGCATATATATTATACGAGTAATTAATATATATACGTGTAATTATATGAGAACTTTCTACTGAGTAAAATAGTAGTTAAGTAAAGTATGAAATTCATCAACTTCACTGTAAGTATTCGGAAACGTTATAACAATACGGGATTTTTCTAAATAACGTAAGAAATCTTGAAGAGTTAGATTTTCTAGAGTGAATATCATAACCCTAAATTTCACGTGTTAAGACTTACGGAGAATAAGTTAGAGAGATATATGGGGTTCATTAGTTCGGTAGACGTGCACAATAGATGAGAGGAGAGAATTCTCAAGAGAGTGCCGCATATTAATATGACTGTTGCATTAATCGGTAAGCATTTTAAATACTTGCTAAATTATTTTTAAAACTGTTTTACATTCGGGCTCTGACCCGTTTGTTATTACCTCTTCTCTCTTGTGTATATATATATATATATGTATTACAGGTACCCAGCCACAGGGGTGTCTTACTTAGGATTCTTTGGATGGAACACGCTGTAGCTTTTGTGGGAGTTGCAGGCCATTGCTTAGACGACCTCATTGTTGACTCTACTTCTAGTCCAGCTTTATCGAGTGGGGGCATGTGTCGCCCTTTTTTCACTATTTAGTTGGTATTGTCAGAGATTGTAATTCTTTTAATTTCAGTATCTTTATTTCGGGATTTGTTACTGTCAGGATGTTTTTCCTTTATTGTTTTAATGTTGAGATTTATTATTGATGGGTAAACTCTTGAATGTTCATTCTATTCTTATACTTATTGTGTGACTCTTAGAATGTTAATGGTTTAAGGTTTTATAATCGGATTTAAAAAAATGAGAATAAAGGTTTAAATGGTTTTGACACTTTGCTTAATTAATTAGGGTGTTTAAATTGGAAAAGATTTTCAATTGCGACAGTGATGCTAAGAATGAACCAACTGTTCACCTTGATTTTAATTTAATAAAGGAGTGATCACCCGGTATTTAATTAGGCGGGGTGTCACAGCTTAGTTCTTATGGCATGGGGTTTATTGATCAACCGTGAAGTTAGACGCTCGAGAAAAATGTCTAGGAATTTTAATTATGTCACGCGAGCTCATGGGTCGAGTCTGATTGGGGCGGGTATGTGGACCCTTAAGACATTACTTGTAAAGGTTTTAGCTTCTTCTTTTCATGTGAAGAGATTATTTGATAGGATTCAAGAAGAAATCTTTCATCGGTATGTTGTTCAAACCCTTTCGGGGCCTCCTTTGATGGAATAAAATGAAAGCGTCGATAGTTCTAGAACTAGTGGTAGGTTGAGTTTTAGGAGTGTGCAGAAAGGGAAAAAGGTGGAGAAATAAGAGGTGATTGATGTGGATAAGTTTCACAAGATGAAGAAAGAAAAAGTTTCATCTTGGACCATGGGAGGGTTAATTAAACTGGTAAGGACTTCGGGGTTGTCTACGATTTCCGATACGCTCAAAGAGAGTGTTGATGATGAGGTGGCTGAACAAAAGGGAAAGCATATAACTTGTGAGTGGGAAGCAAAGGCTACTGCTTATCGGATATTAAAAAATGTAGCAAAGCCTGGTTCTAGGTACTAAAATATATTATATATATGCCTATTGAATCTTTCAGTTCATTTATTACTTACATTTCTTTAAATG
The DNA here is from genome assembly GCA_949130495.1 of Sambucus nigra. Lineage (NCBI taxonomy): Eukaryota > Viridiplantae > Streptophyta > Magnoliopsida > Dipsacales > Adoxaceae > Sambucus > Sambucus nigra. Next base: position 26,623,161 of record OX422209.1, read on the forward strand.
TCTCAAATTTCTTTCTACGGACTAGGCATATTAATGAGGACGGTCTTCTCCGCTTCATGAAGATGGAGGAAGTGGACTATGTGCTTCCCTTATTTGAAAGAGCAGAACAAACGGGAAAGATTAAGAAGTTATGTTTTTGTAATTGGGTGGTAAGATCTTCTCTTATTATGTTTGGTTTTTAGTTATTTGTACACTGTTTTCTTTTGTGTTTTTGTGTGTTTGTTATTTGATCATGCCAAATTTTTTAGAAAGCATGGGATTCACCTATGTTTAAAGTTGTGCAATTTGGAACAAAGAATTGGAAATATAAAGTAAATGGACACACAATGATTAACGTTGTTCATCCCAAGTATTGGGCTTTTGTCTACTGGAGTATTTATTTTTATTTTTAGGCTAAAGTATGTATAAATCGCTTTCACTTGATTTACATCACTTTGAGGTTATATTTATAGCTGGGCAGGATGACTACTTGCTTAAGCTCTAGGTTAGAAAACTGTTATGAATGCAGTGGTTAAGTTAATCAAGGGCAATTAAAACTGAATTCTTCTTCATGATCTTTACTGGCACCTTCTGGAGAGTTATGACAAATGCTTCCTCTGTTTGTGGTTACGGACATTGGTTTTAGACTTTTTAGAAGGTTTTAAGGTTGTTAATATACTTGAGGAAATTTTGGAATACGTATTCCCCGAATGGATAAATTGATTGGATCCGGGTCCAGAACCAATTAATTGATAGCCCAATCAGCTCCTAGAGTTGCAATGTGAGGTTGCATTCATTAGGGATCTATACGGAGTATTGAGGTCGATTGGTAGCATGGGACCAAGTCGTGGTTTTGTTTGGTGTACCATTATGCGGATGATTAGATAAAATAATTAAGGCCCAGGGCATCTCCATTGCTTGGGTTGAGGAGTGGACAACTGTGTGCAACTAACTTGGGCCGAGGAGTTTGATAAGTTGGGTCTCCCACACTTGCCCTTAGCTTGGCGTGTTCCTTTCAAGGGCTCGATTGACATACTTGTCACAAATATGGGTCCAATTAGGGCTGGCAAGGGGTCCTGTGTTATGGTTTCGTGTGGGGTCTTATTAAGTTCGTGGTAAAATCGCCTCCACTCAAACCCAGCCCATTATTCATTTCATGTCTACCGTGTCGTGTGTTATTGAGTTCATTCCATGTTCAATCCGTATATTAACGAGTCATGTATTTCCATTAAATGGCTAAACTAAAACCCAATGCTTTAAGTTATCGTGTTTAGTCGGTTCACTCAATAAGCAACCACATGCTCCACCTAAATCCACTGAAAAATCGTGTGGGTGGTGTCATGTTATTGTATTGTGCGGCATTTTATCACCCCTAGGTCTAGAAAAAAGAGGTCCAATTAGCGGGCGTCTAGTAAAGAGAGCTTGTCAAGCAGGGGTCTAGTGAAAGAGGGTTCGTCAATATATGGGGTTCAACAGGTTATGGGACTTGATGAAATCAGTGCTTTGGTTAAAATTTCAGGTGAGGGGTTGGCTGACTTCATAGTTAGAGTTCAACTAGAGACTAGTTGGGATTTTTGCCTTTTGGTTAAAAACACCTTATTTTGTGACCTAGTTAACTCTCTTAGACTCAATTACTTACAGCAACGTAAAGCATTACTCATCATCATCTGGATGCTAAAGTTTAGCGTATCAGCACTATGGGTACCACTTTCACTTTTTGCGACACTTTTGTGAAGAAAATGTTGCAAAAAGTCACAAAAAATGTAACAAATAGTGAAAATGCTACCCAAACTGGTAATACGTTAAACTTTGGCACCCAACCTGATAAATGATATAACAAACGGGGACCAAAGCTCAAAACAATCCTTTAGTTACTGGGTTGCCTTTTTATATATTTATTTTATATTTGGTGTGGGGATAGGGGTCCTCTATAGGAGTCTGTTATACTTCCATAAATTTTAGTCATTTAATCTGATATTCTTCTCATTCAATTTATAAACCATTATCAATGTTTTGTAAGAGAGAATTGTATATGGTAACCATCACTCCATCATTGCTAAACATATCACTCTATGGGAATTCATAAAATCTGCAAAGCCGCATAACATGAAGTGTTTTCCACAAACACATAAAGCTAACTTCACGATGGTATTTAAAATTTTGTGTTGTAATGTACCTCAAGTTTTAATTATTTGAATTTTGGCTTTGACAATCTATAAACAGTGGGTATTTTGGCTCAGATGAATTGTGTTATATTTTTCAGTAATTTTAAAACATGAGTGTGTGATTGAATTGAATATAGTTGGAGAAAGGCCATTATTTTTTTCCCCACTTTTATGAATAAATCTCACCATCTGTCTCTGTCTGTCTCGGTGCACGCAAAAGATTTAAAAACAACTAATGAGAAGAATTTAATCTGAATTCTCATATCCATTCTCTAAAATATGTGGTAATTGAATGAATTTCCCAATATTTATAAGAGTGAGGGAGAACGAATATTGTGGATATGTTCTAATCCTAACCAACTAGGGAAGGTTTTAAGATCATTTGAGGTGTCATAAGTGTGAACTTATTGCATATGGGATTTGAATATCTATATACCCTCTACTAAACTACTAACTAATTATGATAATATTCCCTTGTTCTAATAATAATTAAAGAAAGAATAAAATACATCAATTTTCTCTTACTATTCAGGAGTCAATCTTCCCTCGTATACATCAGTGTTACTTATCAATAAATAAATAAATAAATTCCATCCCGTGTCCGATGATTAAGCTATTTTTCTGTGACTCTAGTGAATTAGTCACTGTTTGCAGGTAAATGTCTACAACAAACGCAAATATCTGTCACATTCTTTAAATGACACTAAAATAGCCATAGAAGAGCTGAACAAGATACTTTCAGGGATTGCATTCATTGTGATTGTTATTGTGTGGTTACTCTTGATGGGGCTTGCAAATACTAAAGTGCTAGTTTTCATTACATCCCAATTTCTACTTGCGGTGTTTATATTTGGCAGCACCTGTAGGACGACATTTGAAGTGATAATATTCGTGTTCGTGATGCACCCGTTTGACGTAGGTGATCGCTGTGTCATTAATGGAATACCGGTAACCCATTGGGCCATGAATACATATGTGTTGCGAAATGTGCAAAAAAGAACCTTAAACTATGCAATCTTAAATATAACCCCACCTTAAACTATATTAGTTGTGTTTGTCTTTTCATCTGAATCCGAAGTTTGTTTCAGATTCAAACCTCAGAAGTACATTTACCTCTTAATCATTCAGAGACAAAAATAGTCGTTAGCCTCTTAATCATTTAAAAAAACAAACACTAATTGGTACCTCTTAAGCCTAAATGATTTAGATTTAGACTTAAGAGGTAAAAACAAACAACACCATGCAAGAAAAACTTAAACTATATGTTATGTTTCAAAGACACTTGTAGCAACAACACTCACTCAATTGTTTCATTAAAATTGATGTACCTAACTAGTCACATTACTTAGTTGTCGAATAGTTTCTTGACCCTTAAATATCAAAGTGTTATAATAATATTAGGCATCTTGCTCAGTGTAAAAGCTACATCTCAAACCGGATCAATGCAATCTGGGTGAGTAGTAGTAAGATTGATTCTCATAATTATCACAGAAAAAGTAATAATGGTTGAATTTTTTACCGATAATTATGGAATTCAAAATACATATCCCATAGCAAGGTTAACTTAATAAGAAATGTGACTTAGCACACGATTTCATTAATGCAGTCCAATCGAATTCAATTCAATTATTTATGGGTACTTCTTAGATACATTTCTTAGCATATGATGGTCTTTGCGACAAAATGTATTGTTCAGGGGTGTTTGCAGTTGATGTTTCCACTTCACCTGAAAGTATTGTAGCTCTAGTTTTACTTTTAATTAAAGCTGCAAATTTTTTAATTCAGGATGGCATAAAATATTATTTAACATTATCAAAAGGGTTCCTATCGTATCGGGGTTTGGGGTTATTAGTTTTTGCCTTTGAAGTCTAAACCAATAGAGATTTAAGAGGCAACGACTAGTGTTTGTTTATTTAGATTTTTTCAGAGATTCACTACTAATTTTTACTCTTAATAATTAAGAGGTAGATAGTTTCAAAATTTGAATTAGACTAAATACATTCATTACAAAAATTTATCAGGACAAAAAGCAAATATATTTATCACATTCATATTCAGATGTCAAATTTAGACTAAAGAACAAATGCAACCTTAGTCTATTCAATCATGTTGAATGTGGGTACCTCGATTTATCACCTTGGGCCCAGATGAGTAGCCCAATAAATTACGGCCCCAAGTCTGGAGGCCTCATGCCCCAACTTATTCAGTAATGACCTAGTCTATTCCTAAAATCTCGTAAGGAGATATTCTACGAGTTGTGGATTGACGTGGGGGAGTCCAACACCCCCACTCCCCGGAAATGAACATGTATATAACAAATGCTTAACCCGGGGCAATGGGCTTGTATTATTTTTCCTGTAAAACAATCCCCCAAGTATATAGAAATAATATTGAGAGCACCACCATGGACGTAGGCATTCTTGCTGAACCACGTAAAATATTGTGTTGTGTGATTGCCATTCCTTACTTTCTTTATTTGTTTTGGTGATTGTCTTTTCTTGATAATTTATGTTGAACCTAATTGTCACCACTATTGGCGCCGTCTGTGGAAAACTGCTGGACACTGACTTCCTTGAAGTTGGACATTAATTTCTTTGCTAAGGTGAGGTAGGCTTTCATTCTTTCATCTCTCGCGTTGAAGTCTCCACTTATCTGATTGGAGACTAATTGTGAGTCACCGAACACCTGTAGTTATTTTGCACCCAATGCATGTGCCTTTTGCAGGCCTGCTATCAATGCTTCATATTTTTCTTCATTGTTGGAGGCTTCAAATCCAAGTCTGATTCCCTGCTCGTTGTATCTTCTGAGGTAACGAGCACAATGCCTAATCCTGCCCCCTTGGAGTTGGAGGCTCCATAAACAAATAGTCGCCAAATACCTTATGCCGAGAGATCTTCCCTATTACCCACGGTTTGAAGTTGGTCGCAAGGATGTTCGCCTGTAAACTCCACGATGAAGTCGACAAGGACCTGCCCCTTGATTACATTCCTTGGATGGAACTGAATGTCAAATCATCCGAGCTCGACCTACCACTTCGATAGTTTACCAGATAGATCCACTTTTTATAGGACTGCTTTAAAGGGGGTGACATAAGGACGATGATAGAGTGTGCTTCAAAGTAGTGCTTCAGTTTCCTTGACACTTACACTAGTGCAAAGGCAAGCTTCTTTAGTGGTAGGTATCGCTGCTCGACGTCCAAGAGGGTCTTGCTTGCGTAGTAGACCGGGTGCTGGATTCCAGTTCTTTCGCACACCAGTGTAGAACTGACAGTGTGGATGGAAACAACAAGGTATAGGTATGGGGAATCATTCTCTTGAGGTATCACAAGCAAGGGTGGTGTGCTGAGATAAGCTTTGAGCCCTTCTAATGCTTTCGAGCAATCTTGATTCCGCTTAACTGTTTTGCTCTTCTTCAATAGTTGAAAGAATAACTGGCACTTTTTGGATGACTTTGAGATGAATCGATTCAAGGAGGAGAGCATACCCGTGAGTTTCTGTACTTCTCTTATCATGCGGGGAGGTTGTACCTTGTTGATTGCATCAATATGGTTCGGGTTGGCTTCAATGCCTCTCTCGCTAACCAAGTACCCGAGAAATTTTCCTGACTGGACATTGAAGGAACATTTGCTCGCGTTGAGCTTCATTCGGTATTTCCTAAGGATTTTGAAGGTCCTTGACAGGTCTGAGAGGTGGTCTTATTTATCCGTGCTCTTTACGAGAATATCATCAATGTAGACTTCCACGGTATCTCCCATTTGGTCTTTAAACCTCTTGGTGACCAGCCATTAGTAAGTTGCTCCAGTATTTTTTAACCCAAAGGGCATAACTTCGTAACAGTATAGTCCGACGGTGGTGATGAACGATGTCTTATCTTGGTCTGGTGCATACAGAAGAATCTGATGATACCCCGAGTATGCGCTAAGGAAACTCATTCTTTCATGAGCTGCTGTGGCATCCACCAACTGGTCGATTTTTGGGAGAGGGAAACTGTCCTTGGGGCACGCGCTATTAAGGTCAGTGAAGTCGATGCAAACTCTCCATTTCCTGTTGCTTTTCGAAGCCACTACTAGGTTGGACATCCATTTAGGGAATTGAACTTCCCGCATGGATCTTTCATCCAGCAGCTTATCTACTTCTTTCTCCACAGCCTTTGCCTTCTCGGGCGCAGTTCGTTGAGCCTTTTGTGCGACAAACCTAAAATTCGGGTCGACGTGCAACTGATGACAAACCACACTAGGGTCAATTCCAGGCAACTCGTAAGGTTCCCATACGAAAACGTCCATATTATTCCTCAAAAGTACCGTCAATTCCCTTTTTTCTTAATCTATCAGAGAGGCTCCAATCAAGAATATTCTGTCTTTTTTGCTGCCATCGGCTGCGACCTCTTCCAAGTCTTCAATGACCCGCTCAGAGGGGAGGAGCCTGGTCTCCTCCACTCCGGGTCTTCCATACTTTAACTGCAACTTTGAAGGTATCAAACCTTCTTGTTCCTCGACCTTCTCTTTGGCCTTCTTGGCCTTCTTTTCTGGTTTTGGGCGGATGGCCGTTGTGAAGCACCTTCTTACCATCGATTGATCTCCGTGGATCTCTATTACTCCTCGCTCAGTCACGTACTTCAGTTTCTGATGGTAGGTCGAGGGGATGACCTTCATTGCATGTAGCCATACTCTACCGAGGATAGCTTGGTAGGGCGAGTCAATGTCGACTACCAGAAACTCGTTTATCTTGGAGACACTTCCTGCCCTTACTGACAGTACGATATTTCCCAAAGGGATAGTTACTTTCCCAAAGAAGCCAACTAGAGGGACAATGGCTTCCTTCAAGTCAGCAATGCTTAACTTTAATTTCCTGAATAGGTCGAGATATATTACCTCGGATGAGCTTCCCTGGTCGACGAGTAACTTATTGACGTCATAGTTTTCTATCCAGAGTGTAATGATCAGGGCGTCATGATGTGGGGTTCTTACTCCCACTAAGTCCTCATCCGCGAATACGATGTGTTTGCTGTAGTCGACGTCATCTACTCGCAGACGCTTTCCTGACTGTGTTTTCCCTGGATCGATTTGAAAAGCTTGCATTACTGTCGTAAGCTTTTTCACTTCCATCCAGGCTGAATTCCCTTGAATCTGCTTTAGATCAGAGGCTCCATGAATCACTGCAAACTCATGGACAACATCATCTTCAAGCACGTTATTGGGCCTTGCGTCTCCATTGGCAGCGACCTTCTCTGCCTTCTTTTCCATAAACTCGTTTAGGTGCCCGATCTGGGCCAGCTCTTCAAGGTGAGACTTAAGAGCCTTACAGTGCTCAGTTTTGTGTCCTCATTCCTGGTGAAAAGCGCATCTCAGCGTATTATTTATCTTTGAGGGATCTCCTCCCATCTTTCTGGGCTACTTGACGAATGGCTCGTCCTTGATATTCACTAGGATCTTGTAGATTGGTTATTTAAAGATAGTGTTTACTGCCTGAAAGGTTTTTGAAACATCATTCTTATGGTTTTCGTCCTTGTCGTTGCCCTTTGCAGCGGGCTTAGCTCGACCATTCTCCCCTGTACTGAGACGGGTCACGTCCTCAACTTTGGCATACTTTTTGATGTGAGCCATCAGGTCATCGATGGTTGTGGCCTCCTTCTTAGTAGGGATTCGTCCAAGAGGCAAGAGCTGGGTAGGCCAATCTTGAAATAGGCCACTGCTACCTGATCTGAGCAGTCCTCGACTTCGTTGAACAACTCCTGATACCTTCTTACGTAGTCCAGGAGGCTCTCCTGGGGCATCTTTTTCATTGTTAGCAAGGCATCCATCCTCTTTGGATGGGAGGTGCTGGTAATAAAGTGAGCCGTGAAGAGATCTACCAGGGACTCAAAGCTCCTGATGGATCTATGAGGGAGTCTCTTGAACCACTTTTGGGGTAAATCATGCAAACTTGAGGGGAAGATTCGGTACATTAGTGCGTCCCTGTGGTTTTAGAGAGTCATGGCCTACCTATACTGCATAACGTGATCAATAGGGTCAGTCTTTCTCCCTTGAGAAAGGGGATTTTATCTGGGTTCTGAGAGCTCGTCGGGTTAGTTTTATGGTCGATCTGGCACCCCGATGTGCTGGGTGCTGGTCCATTTCTCTTCGGACTAAATTTTGCATATCATCATTTCCTCGAGCCGAGCTCCTGTAATGGTGAACTGGTCGTTGTTGCTCGAGCAAGTCATCATCTGACGAGTGTTCCTCGATCCTTTGGGATCATCATCTAGGGCTCCTTCCTCGGCTGAGAGACTTGCTCGCCTGAGGGCTAGGAGTGAGATATTGACATCACTTGGTGCTACTATGAAGCTCTTTTTCCATCCTTTCCAATCTCCTTTTGAGGCAAGCATTATCAGCTTCTTACTTGCGAGCGACCTCTCCTTGCTCCTGGAGCCTTGCCTCATAGGCATCGATCAACTTGGAGATTTATGTAGACCTGGTAGGTCCCTAACTTTTCTCTGAGGCTTGCCACTCTGGGCGATCCTTTTAATCTGAACATCGAACTTCAGATCTGATTCTGCGAGGGACAAGCTGCTCTTGGATATCCCCTGCTTGAGGGGTATTTCTATTGTGACCAGACATTCCAAATTCTTTATTGGTGAGGGCTTTTTAAAAAGAAGACAAATGTTCCCACAAACGGCTCTAACTGTAGTGATAATTAGGTTAAACATAAATTATCAAGAAAAGACAATCACCAAAACAAATAAAGAAAGTAAGTAATGACAATCACACAACACAATATTTTACGTGGTTCAGCTTTATTACTCTGATGAGGAGAGCGAGTGTGCTGACAGGGGCAGTGCTGAGGTGGTTCCAGTGAGGAGAGCTCTAGTGAAGAATCTTCCAGTTCGAAAGGGGTTTCAGAGGCTCAGGAGTCTTTGAGTGAATCTAGTAGTTTCGGCAAGGAAGACGTGGCTCCTTCAAGGAAGAATCTGATTCATGATGATGATGATGTGGTCCTTTTTCACCGGTCGAAGAAGGAGAAATCTGGCGACAGAGAGGTTACAACCGGTTCTCAGTCTGCTGCTCATGAGCAGGAGAAGAAGAAGAGGGAGGAAGAGTAGTTGAGAGAGAGGGAGAGAAAGGAGGAATAGATGAAGAGAGTGGAAGAGAGAAAGAGAGCTGAGAAGGAGATGAAGGAGAGGAAAGAGAAGAGGAAAGAGGAGGTGAGGACGAAGGCAGGGCAAGCATTGGTGCCTGTGTCCTCCTTGCCTGAGGGGGCCTCTGTTGTCCTCTCTCCCCAGTTGTCTCCTGCGTTGCTCGAAAGAATAATTTTACCTGCTGGTCGTCAGAAGGCAATAGGGATCCACCAGTTAGCTCTGCAGGCGAGTCAGAGGCTAGCCTTGGTAAGTCTACTTTCTCTTTTCTATGCTTGCAATATTCTGTTTAATGCTTCTTATTCTAATATTCTTCTTCTTTGCAGTTTGTGACTGACTTCACTGTCCTCTTTTGCAGTCACGACGAGCTGGTAAAGAGGAATGCTGATCTTGAGAAGAAGAATGTTGAGCTAGAGGCCATCTTAAAGGCTGCTGATGCTATCCAGAAGTCGTCTGATCTTACTCTGTCTGAAGCCAACCGCACAAAGGAGGCGGCGAATAAGGATCTTGGGGAGTTAAGGCAGTCCTATGACTTGGTCTGCTGGAGCAAGTTGGTTGTGGTGGAGGAGAATAATGTACTGGCGGAGGAGGTGAAGAAGCTGAAATACGAGGTAGCCAATTTGAAGGAAAGCTCGTACAATACCGGTTGGTCTACTACGTACGAGGATACCGATGTTCAGATAGGCTACATTAGTCGACTGAACTTTAAGAAGGGTTGGAACAAGGCTTTTTTGGTTGTTGGACTGGATATCGATTCTCCATTATTTGATGAGCATGATCCAGGCTCAAAGCCTGTTATGGATGAGGCACCTACCCCCTCCATTGACGGTGGTATTCCTTCTTCTCAGACCATTCCTGTTGATGCTCCTTCTATCCAAGGAACAACACTTGCTCCACCTGAGGGAGGTGTCCCTACTGCTGCAGATAAGGGAAAATAACCGACGACCTTGGAGCAAATTGAGGTTGACAGCTAGCCTATTTTGAGGAACTTCTTTGTATTTTTGCTTTATTTGTACTGTCCTTATGATTATTGATGTACTTGGAACATTCCATTTTAATGAAATGAAAACACTCTCCTTTCTTCATACTGATTCTTCTGCTCTTTAATTTTTTTTATGGCTTGTAGTTGATTGATGTGGATGAGTATATACCTATTACCTCTCAACTGGGAAGGATCTCAGTCCTAATGCGATCATTCAAGTTAGCCAAGCCTTTGTAAGGATTTGCAAGTCCCTCAGGTCGAGGAACAAGAGCTTTAAAGATCAGTCTGAGCTCGTTGCTAAACTGAAGGATAGACTTCAGGATATGGAAGAGGTTGGTGCTTTTATTCAAGAAGAAGTGAACCTTCTGAGGGATAAACTTCTGGATGCCTCCGAGATCAATCAAGTCGGAGAAGTTCTTCAACAGGAGAATGAAACTCTGAGGAGGGAGGTATCACGACTCAGGGAACTTGCATCGAGCATTGCACATTAAGTTTTGTGAGGTTCCTCCTCATCGGCTGGTATGCGAGCTGGTACAGCACCGAGTGCCACCCCTCAAGTTTTACGGGGTTCCACTTCATCGACCGATCTACGAGCTGGTATAGATACTGGGTGTCCATCTAGGGAGATGGACGAGCTTCTAGAAGATGTTTGTCGAGCATATGTGATAGTTATTGGGCTCCAGAGAGATGTCACGTGGCTAAGGCATCTATTCAAGAAAGGTCCTCGGCGAGTGTGGGCTGACGATTATGATCAGGGTTGGGCCGATGCTCCAACAAGGTTGGCAGAGTTTGAAGAGATATCCTTTATTAGGGGATGGTTGAGTGATCTCAGAGAGCTGAAAGTCCCTAGGAACTCAGCCCTCTAGTATTATCATGAGATCTCCCCTTCGACTCTGATGCCTAACCCTTTCTGGAGGGATGACCAGTGGGTCCCCATAGATGCTATTCCCAGACAGCTACTAGAGCCGGATGTAAATGAAGTAGAGTTAGAGTTAGCTCCCCATCCAGATAATGGCCGAAGAGCGCAAGTAGCTGATTACCTTGCTCGGAGACCTAATCCCCAATAGGGTTTACTTAATTCATTCAGTGTAACTCTTGTTATAAATGGAGTGAAGTAATAAAATATTTATGTTTTGGGCGATTCATTGACTAAACATGCGTTATATATTTTCTGCTTCATTGATTTTTATTTGATTATCTTGGGCTCTTCATAGCCGACTAGATTTCATGTGGGTAGAGTTATTTTATTGTGTGAGTATCCTCCCAGTCCAGTATGCTTATGAGATACCATTCTGCCCTACTTTACCTTTTCGGTCATGTCGTCACACTCCCTTAGGCCTAATTATGGCAATGTCGAGGATATAACTGGGGTTGGATGTTCTATCCGATTAGCTTTTAGAGCCAAACATCGTTTGGCGACCAATTTAATTTGGCCGAGTTGCCTAAGGGTCCCTAGTAGGGCTTCATATATTGCCAGGGGCAATGCTAAGAGGTTTTTCATGTTTCATAACGAAAACCGGAGGAGGGAGGCTCCCTTCTTTTATATATTGAGTAATGTGCTTGTCGCATGGAAAAGACGTGCAAGTTATAAAGTTCATAATACACAATTAACAATTTATGGAATGCTACTGTCAAACAATCTTTTATTAATCAAACACAATAAAAATGAGTTGCCAATTTTAGAAATGTGATAAAAGATCAATGAAGAGAAACTAGAAATATAATTTCTTCAGGTTGGCCACGTTCCAAGCTCGGTGTATCTCTCTGCCCGCCAGCGTTTCTCAGTGATAGGCTCTTTGTAGGCTATCTCTTGTCACCTTGAATGGTCCCTCCCAATTTGGACCCAACTTGCCATCAAATGGTTTTACTATGGTGCCAAGAAATTTTCTTAGGACGTAGTCCCCAACCTGGAATGTTCTTATATTAACCTTCTTGTTATAGTGCTTTGCTAGTTGTTTTTGATAGCTCGCTAGTTTCACTAGAGCTAATTCTCTGCATTCGTCAGCTAGGTCAAGTTCAGCCAGTAATGCTGCATCATTCTGGCCTTGGTCAACCAAGGTGGACCTCATGGTTGGGAGGCTAGCTTCTAAAGGGATGATTGCCTTCATTCCATATGTTAGTGAAAATGGGGTTTCTCCAGTTGCTCACCGTGGGGTAGTGCGGTAAGCCCATAAAACATGGGGAAACTCGCTTGCCCATGCCCCTTTAGCTCGCTCTAATCGCTTCTTCACTCCATCGATCACTGTCTTGTTGGAAGCTTCAGCTTAGCCGTTGCTCTGAGGGTATGCTACCGAGCTGAAATGGTGCCTGATTCCATAGTCATTGCAGAAACTCTGAAAGAGGTCGCTCTTAAACTGCGTTCCATTATCAGTGATGATGGTTCTGGGAATTCCAAAGCGAGTAATGATATTCTTCCATACGAATCTCATCATATCTGTATCTTTTATGTTTTCCAGCGGCTCTGCCTCAATTCATTTGGTGAAGTAGTCTGTTGTGACCCACAGATACTTGTGATTGCCGGAAGCGGTAGGAAGAGGGCCCACGATGTCCATTCCCTATTGGGCGAAAGGCCAAGGGCTAGTAAGTGATCTTAGGTCGCTGGCAGGTTGGTGGACCATAGGAGCATGTAGTTGACATTTTTTGCACTTGCGAGCATATATCCCAGAGTCTTTCTGCATGTAAGGCCACCAGTAACCTTCCTTCATTGCTCGGAAGGCTAACGATTTGCCCCCAATATGGCTCCCACAGATTCCTTCATGAAGCTCGTGCAGGACTTGCTCGACGTCCTTCGGGTGAACATATTATAGGTAAGGGCCGGTGAAAGATTTTTTGTATTATTTTCCCTCAGGAGATAAGTGAAGGCGAGCAACTTTGACTCTTATCTGATGAGCGGCTTTCTTATCGTCTGGTAGTGCACCGTCCTTCAAATAGTCCCTTAGGGGGTCCATCCAACTAGGTATTGATTCAATCTAAAGAATATGGCCCATGTCCGGCAGCTCGTCGCTCTGGTTAATAGAAAGAGCAAGAGGAACTTACAAAGTAAAAACTTAGCTTGGGACGATACAAAGTCACAAGCGAAGATGATGAAGAAGATTGAAATTGGAAGACAAATACCTGGGAATGAAAGAGCAACAACGGAAGCTTGTAGAAGTTTATAAATATGGAGAAACTTGAAGAGACAACAAGAAAAGACTTCTCCGGAGGATTTTTAAACGTTTCTAATCATAGCGCACAGGCAACGAGGCAGGCTGCCGCCTAAATCAGTTCAGAAGAGGCGCTTCGATCTTGAAAAGTGTTGCACAATTTACAAAATAGCCATTATGACAAATCATTTAAAATTATTGAGCCCAAATTGTGGACCAACAACTTTAGGGGCAATTGTGGGTACCTCGATTTATCACCTTGGGCCCAGACGAGTAGCCCAATAAATTATGGCCCAAAGTCTGGAGGCCTCACGCCCCAACTTATTCAGTTACGACCTAGTCTATTCCTAAAATCTCGTAAGGAGATATTCTAGGAGTTGTGGATTGACGTGGGGGAGTCCAACACCCCCACTCCCCGAAAACGAGCATGTATTATTTTTCCTGTAAAACACTCCTCGGAGTATAGAGAAATAATATTAAGAGCACCACCGTGGACGTAGGCATTGTTGCTGAATTACGTAAAATATTGCGTTTTGTGATTGCCATTCCTTACTTTCTTTATTTGTTCTGGTGATTGTCTTTTCTTGATAATTTGTGCTGAACCTAATTGTCACCACACTGACATATTGAAACATTTTTCATATGGTTGTTGAAGAGATGAACATTTTGACAACAATCTTTTTGAGGTACAACAATGAAAAAATATTATATCTGAATTCAATTTTGGCAACCAAACCCATAAGCAATTTCAATCGGAGTCCAGAGATGAGCGGTTTCGTGGCGTTTGCAGTTGATGTTTCCACTTCAGTTGAGAATATTGTGGCTCTCAAAGCTAAAATAAAAGCGTAAGTCAACCCCATTCTTTTTTATATATAAATTATATATACATGATTTTTGTTTTTTGTTTTTAATCATTATTATTTTTTAAAGCTCGCGTGAAAAGAACATGACCGTCATGTCACATGCTAAGTATTAAGACTAACCACGTGACCGTCATGTCTCCCTCAATATTGACGGTTCCGTCGCATAATCGCGACAAGTCATAGCAAATTATCAAAATAATTCCAGTTTACCTCATTGTTTATATTATATATAATTCAACTGTTGATCCCGCACTATTTATATAAATATAAATGACACATATGCAAATAATCTATACCATTCACATTAAGCATAACCATATATTAGTATACTACCACATATTTACATGCAACAAGAAAATAACTATCTTAGTATCTAACTTCTCTCAACTCCCGACTTTTATCGATTTTGTGCGTGGGACATATAGCAAGCAAAATCCTAACAAGTAACCCTGCCGATACACTACTGCATGGATTAGTCAGCTATTGAGGTATATCGGCCCAAGACTAAAAAGGGATCATAAAAATAGACGTTTACATAAATCATGTACATTCCAATTTGTGCCCATTGTCAACCGAGGCCTCATCACGCTTAACAAAACACTACTAAATAGCTTTGTCGGTCACCAAGGCCCAACTGGCCTAAAACAAAACACAAGTCAATATGTTAACCAAAACATTCCAAAATTTGCCAATTTCCATACAAACCACTCATCCTTTATAAGAGTTATACCAAACTCCTTTAGAGTCAACCGATCCTACCATGCCCAACACTTCAATCACCACGACCTAGGTAGGACATTCTATGTCCGTATTTACTCTATAATGCACTTAGTTATTTATAGGTCTCCAAATATGTACCCATTCTAATCAGGTCTACCATCACCATTTTAATAACAACGTCACGATACAAACATTAAACATGATTATGTACAGTCTCAATAATTGAAGCAACCACTAGCATCACTTCTACTATGTTGCTAACACTTGCTAAGGTAATACTTTCCCAAATCATACAATTATGTTATCTCGTAATGCTTTCCCCCACATAAAGGAACCTTTTTCTAACCTGAGGATAACCCGATTCATCCCATAATTTCAAGTTTATTCACACCCATCTACCCCTAGGGATGTAAAATGAACCAAGCTACTTGAGATCGGATCGTGTTCATTCGGGAAAAGCTCGTTCGAGACTAGCTCGTAAAATAAATGATCCGAGCTTGAAAAGAAGTTTAAGCTCATTATCTTATTGAGCTCGGCTCGGATTCGGCTCAATCACCAATATCTATTCTAAACTAGTGTAAAATAACCAAGCTACTCGAACTCAGTTCGTATTCATTTACTTAGAAGCTCGTTCGAGCTTGGGTCATAAGATAAATGAACCGAGCTTGAACATGCTTTTAGGCTCGCTTACATTTGTAAACCAAGCTTGAGAAACCTTAAGCTCAGTTCGGCTCGCCTCATTTTCACCACTATCTACCCCCTTGAGTTATTCAAAATTTTAAATCACACTCACATGTTGTTTCCCTATGCACACTCAAATTTCTAAAGGTCCTTGCACGACCTAAGTTCCCATTGAAATTCATTGTTTCAAAACTAGGACCACCCATACAAATTTTCTCACAATAATCCTCACGACTATGGTGAACACCAATTTTTAACCAATCTTGTCCTTCAGACATGACCACAACTCATAGCAGTCCACATAAAAATTAACATATTCCAAGTAATTATAAATCCATTCCCAAGAAAAATATCGTACTCCGACATAACTAACAGAGAGGTCTAAAATAAACATAAGCCTCCCAGTATACATTTCTATATATCCATGCATCAACGAAACCATGTTCCTTCTCACCCACAGCGGGTAAATGTAAAGCACTATCCCAGATACAAAGTCTATCATTTCCAATGTATTAACAAAATCCAAGTGAACACTAAGTTCCAATATCAAACAAAACATATCCCACAACTCTAAAGTAGGAAAACACCTTATTTACCACCGATATTATCACTGGTTTCTTTTTCGTAAATAATTTCCTCTATAATATGATGCCCATCTCATTGTGGGTCTGGGCCTAAATGAACTAACCTATTCTAGTGCATTATTGTACATTACCACATCCTCAAATTCTCTAAATGTCTTCCCTTAAATTTCCAGGCACCAGATTACCCGAACTTCTCGTAATTCTAGCAAGTGACCCACATGAAGGTCTACATCAAAGGATGCAATGCAGATCGTAATAAGCTTAAACACATATCCTACGGAACTATAACTTTGCTCCGATGCCAACTGTAACAACCCCCATTTTCTCACATAAAGGCTGATCAGGCTCAGTACGCCGAAGATGAGGCTTATCAACAATTTATACCGTTCTCAGCACTGAAGAGATGGAAGTTTCTTTATTCTATGTCAAAATCAACAATTAATAAAAACATCTGAATAAAACTGATTTAACACATAAATGAAAAATTGAATCATCATACAATATCCATAATATAAATCTAAGTAAAACTGATATAAATAAACTTTTGAGATTATGCCTGTACAAATTCCAATATGAAATAAAATGACCAAATGCCGAAGTACAGCCTATGTTAAAATCAATGGAGTGAGATTCTCTATGTCCAATGCAACTGTAAGTCTGATCCATCGCCGGTACTGCTATCCCTGTCATTAAGAATACCTAGGAGGATAAATATTTATAATTTGGGTCAGAGCCCTACAGTTGCAAGGATTCTTCACTAGTAAATATGCAAAATGTTACTGATACTTCACGTCTCTCCATCGACGCCCATACGTAACGAGTACCTCATCTCTCATCTAGAAGCAGTCCTACTCGTATCCTCAACTAAAATGCCAATTGTAAACTCCATTGTTTAATCTGACATGTAAAGAATAAGCCAAATATCTATGCGTTAATTAAAGTGGGTGTTTATACGTAACACCCCAGTCCTTGAATAGATTTCATAATGTTGACTACTCAATTTGATATAAACTCAGTGCGTATTTTTACGTCACATAATGTTCCATAACGTTAGTCTATCTCTTCAGAATATTTGATATTTAATTCGTATTCCCCATCTTCTACCCCATTAGACTATAAGTTTCATTCTCTTAGACTACCAAATTATTATTTTCATTAATAATTGTCTACCCCGTTATTCATTATCTTTAATCACTATCTACATTCTTAGACTGCCCAATTATTAGTCTCATTAATAATTGTCTACCACATTATTCATTAGGACTCATCTTCGTCCTTAATTATCCACTTCATTATATTAACCCGACTTTGTTATCCTTAAGCACTGTCTACAACTATAGACTAAGAGGGCACATTCCCATACAAGGCACGCCAAAATGTGTAAATGGATAAATATATGTGTCTGTATATATATATGACACACAGAGTTACATATCTTCGACGTCCTGTTCGTGATCTATCAGTAATACCCGGAGGAGTCTCTTATCCTAAACGGGTAACAAAACACAAGCAAGTGGGGTGGTACCTACGCAGTACACCGGTTCGCGTCCCATACCCAGCGGTGACAAAAATCCCAGCATTAACACCTACCTTTAGTAAGTGGCACTGTTACGTAGTACCTAAAATATGACCTGACACTACGCCTAGACCACTTGTGCTACAGTCCCGATTGCACTCAACCCCCAACCAATAGGACGATCCACGAATCCAAGTATGCCCACACAAAATAATATAATACATATTATTATCCAATATATATAGGTAGTTACTCTACAACTACCTTTACCTAAGGAAATCTCAATCCATATAGAATATAACCTTCTTGGTTTAACTATAATATTTTAGCCCGCTGTCACATAACACATTTTAAGTCGACATCCTACGACTACTTCCCAATTAAATATTAAGTCCCATACATTGCCTTTTGGACTTAAATCACATTTACTTCATCATTTATTTCTCTTTAAATATATAGGTATAGTTATTCCCAAACTAACCTTTCCAAAACATTATAGGTATAGTCATTCCTAAACTAACCTTCCCAAATCATTATAGGTATAGTTTTTCCCAAACTAACCTTCCCAAATCATTATAGGTATAGTTATTCCCAAACTAACCTTACAAGCACTATTAATGATTTTAGCATTTTGTCCCCTCGACTTAGATTCAAAATCCTTCTAGATTATTAATAATTATCCATTTCTTGTTACTTTTCCAATAAAGTTTATATGTACATATATAAGGAGCCAACTAAAGTGAATAAAGGTTATATGTACATATATAAGAAATCCGTTAATATGAATAAGTAGTTTCACTCAACTTCCTATCACAATCGGTGTGACCCATTTAGTCTTAGCCCACTAGGTTTAGGATACATTTCTACATAGTATCTTTCACCATAATAATTTGAGGGAGTTAACCATTAATTATATTCTCAAGTAGTTGACTTATCTCAAATTAGTATCCCCTTTTTATTTGAACTTATCCTGAATTCATCACAATATTATCATCATATCTTTTAGGGTCTTATCCTCTATTTTCCCCTACCAAAATTTCCCAAATCATCTAGGTACATCCCGACCTTTTAATATATTTTATTCATATAGCTTTATTCAAGAATCCCACATAATTCATCTTGTTCATATAGTTAACTTGTACTTTAAGTTATCGTCATATCACGAACCCATCCCAGTTTAATTGCATATATAAGTTCATAACAATATCATTAATATCTTGGAATAAGTCTCTATCCCTCACTTGAACGAAAATGGTCTCGTACACCCTTTCGCAGAAAAATCATAACTAATTAAAAAAAATCAGAAAAATACACGGTCGGTGCCCACGCAATCGTAACGAATTTTTTTACAAGCAAGTATTTCGAATCGATTTAGTAGGAGGCCGAATCATTTTGGTTTGCCCAGTAAGACCATTTTTTGAATCGATAACTACCAAACTCATATATGTATATCCCGTGACCATTCCTAAGGGTCTAAAATGCCCGAACGAGTGCATAATACCTCTCAAAGTGTGTCCTGAATATTTTTATCCCCAAAATATATTTAAATTTTGATGGTACACATGTAAATACTTTTTATTTAAAATAAAATTATGGTTTAGATTTATTCAAATCATTAAAGTCCAACTCTAAATCTTATAAATAATAATGAGTCTAATTACTCACAACCTTGATTAATTAGTTTCACCAAATTAAATTAATCCTTATTAAATTTTATTTTTTTCCAAAAATACGGGGTATTACAATATCAGTGCGACACGTCACTGCTTCACATAAAATGTGTCAAATTTTTGTGTTGGGGTATAAGGATTCAATGACAAATCAGTAAAAATTGGGTGTCAAAGTCCGAAAAGTAAAAAGTTTGGAGGTACTTAAGTGTAGAACTGTTTCTTATGTAGAATGAATTAATAGTTAGTGGATATATTCATGGGGATCATTGGGTTTATGATTGTGGAAATGGAGAATTTATTTTGTTGAAGATTGTTTCAAAGTAGCTAATGAGTTTTTATAGTGAAAAAATTAGACTATTTTTATTGTGCGTAGGAAAACTGCCATGAAGGTCGGTGTCTTGGAGATGGATAGTGTTAGCAGAATATTACTTTTAACTTACCAATTGGAGAATAATCATACGGTGTGTGTTCCCTAAAGCGTGCAAAAAAAACTAAAGAAAAGTGTTATACATACCTACATGTAGTATTGAAAATTTATGGAAAGTTCTTTATATGTATTGTACTGTGATGTGGGCCTCACCATGGTACAATATATGTAAATCACTTTCGATAATTTTCAGTATTAGTTAAAGGTAAGTGTATTACTACTTAGAACTAAAATATTCAGTTTTTGCAATAATCCTCTTGAACTATATTATATTTTCAAAATTTTTCTTAAATTCTGATTTTTGTCGCAAAAAGCCCCCTGTGTGTCCCTAAAGATCTTCATGCGTTTAAAGCCTCATGAACGGGAATTTGAAACAAACTGCATGGTTCAAAGGGGGATATACCAAATAGTCCCTTGAAAATTTTCAAATGCACGTTTAGTCAAAGTCTTTTTATTTTGTTCCGAAAAGTCCCTCACCCCCAAAAAATACTCAATAAAAGGAGTTCCGGTAGCGTGAACATTTAAAAATAAGAGAATATTGGACCATAATTATTAATTTAGTTCCTTAAGTTTCTTTTAGCTGCCCAACCCATTTTTGGGTTTAAAATATTATCTAAAATCATTCTTAAGAACACCATAATATTAATCACGAACACATTAATACGATTAAACTTTAGCATACAATTGTTCTTAATAAAAGAATCTTAGATCTTCATGTTTTCACAAAATACGTCTAAACGGTATAAAATAAGACTGACCTTGATCCAATGCATTGATTAATCTTGATTAATTGCTCCATCAATCTCCCTTATTGGAAAAATTACACTAAAATGGAATCTTGAAATTTCTCTCCTAGCTCAGAAATAGTGTGTTATGAGATAACCCCACATGGTGTAGGGCTTCTCTATTTATAAGGGAAAGAAGTCCGGAATCCTAGTAAAGGTGGGACTCTATTTTAAGTCTCCCATTAATGCCACTAAACATCATGTGTCTAACGGATAAGATTGACCCAATCTTCTAATATTCGTTATTATCACATTCCTAATTAATTATCTGATATTTATCAAGACCACATAATTAGAAAATTCATAAATTCGGAATTTAATATAATTGAAATTAAATAATTAATTTTTGACAGTTAATATTAATTTCCAACAATCTCCCATTTGGTCTTAATAATCCTCATAATTAAATTAGGTACCATAAGGTGCACAATAACTGATAAATATAGCTTGATTAAATCAAACAATTCGTGGATGCGAGTGATTGCGGTTCCATACTATTCAAGAGCATGGTTCCTTCCATGTACTACAACTCCAGTGTTTCATTCAACTAAGCCTTTAATACTGGGTATCATAATGGCCTCATTATGTCCTTTTGAATAAGGACTATTTTTGTCAACAATAATTCATAATCATATGCATGCATTCACAAAAGACATAAATAATTGAAATCAGAAACACTCATTACAAAAAAAAGTACTTTTTAAGACTGGACCTTTTGAGACGACTAAATTTGAGTCTAAAAAACCCACCTTTAGAGACGGGTAAAATTAACCGTCTTAAAAACTACCGTCAATTTTATCCGTCTCAAAAGGTATATTTTTTAAGACTACTAAATTTACCCGTCTCAAAAGATAATGCTAAAAAGACGGTATATCAGTAGCGGTCTAAAAAAATATACCTTATGATACGGCTAAAACCAATTTAAATTCACCCCTTTATCAATTTTTACTCCCGCTTCTCTCAATTACCCTAAGAAAACAAAAAAAAAGAAAGGAAAAACAAAAAAGGGAAACAAAAACAAGTCAGCGGGGTTTTCTTCATTTTTCCACCCGCTTCTTCGGTCGTTCTCCTCCGCCCTGGGCTTCTCCTTCCCCTCCACACAGCTCTTTCTCTTAGCTCAGCCTCCATATTGATTCCCATTACTATTCTACTTATCTAGGTTAAGTAATTTAAGATCTACAAATGTGTTTCTTTGTTTATGCAATTAAGCTTTGTTGTAGATGAATATGAGAATCGATTAGGTTTTGGATTTAAAGTTATCGTTGGTTTGAATATGACAATCTAGACAATGGCTCCTTTCATTTCAAGATGTAATTAGGTATATTTAGTTTTGATTTTATTTTGTGTCTTAACGTTTAGATTTGGTTTGTTGATTTTTTATAAGGTATGAGGTGAAGTGTTTGCTTTGAATCTTACTCTATTCAATTTATTTTCTTACAAACATTCACATTAAGTTTTGCACCAATTTTAAATTGTTTTTTTCTTCTTATAGGTTGATTTTACATAGTTGAGCATGTATCGCCCATAATAATGGGTTGTTTATATTTTTCTTTTGAATTCACTTGTGTAGATGCTATTGATTGTATTTGTATTTTGTAATTAAAAAAGAGAAAAATAATGAAATCTTTGTAGTATTGGTGAATCATTTTGTTATACGACCATTCATCATTTTCTTACAATGCAAATATTATATAAAAGAAGGATTTTACATAAATTAGTATTAGAAAATTTCAAATTGAACAATATATTTACCTTTATTCTATGAGTTATACTTCGAGCATGTAGATTACAGAAGTTTATGAAAAAACCCATTTGTTTTTCATATTTGGCTACATCCCTGATATACATGTTTTTCATTTTGGGTATTTGACAGGGAGTTATTGCTCGCGTTATCGGTTTTCATTCATTTTGAGACATTTTATCTAAGCTCGGACATTCAAGTTACAACATTGAATTGATATGAATATGAGGTAATTTTATTTCTTAATTATTGATCTATATCATTAGTTTTTGTACATATGATTTGTAGTGGTGATATGAAGTTGAGGGTGAGCCAATTGAAAACTGGATTGATTTGTAGTGGTGATAGGAGGTTGAGGGTGAGCCAATTGAAAACCCGGATTGTCAATTGGTTATTGTAATATGTTTTTATATTAATATATATATAATATTTGTTTACTAGTTTGTGTGAATTTTAGTTAGATTACTGATATGTTTGTTTATAACTGCTCATCTAATTCAATGGGGTGGGTTTTGACGGGGACCCACCCCACACTCGCCCCTAACGGGTGAAATTTGGGGTAAATAAATGGGTCGAGTTGAGTTTGAAATAAAAAAACGTCGGGTTCGGAGCATGAAGGGTTTTGTGCGTAAAATCCCCGAACTCGGACCGTTTAAGGGTATTATTATAAGTATTCTACTTAAATCTATGCATCTTAGTTAGTTTGAGATAATAATAAATCAATGCATAGTCTTAGTTAGAGGACTTCAATTTTTATTAGTTTAACATTAAAAAAAACTTGAATTCCATTAAAATACTTGAATAAAATAAGTTAAAAAATATCATAAAAATGCTTTGGGGCGGGTTGGGGGTCCTCACGGGGTTTTTAAACGAGCTAATGGCGGGGGCGGGTTTGGGACGGGGTAACAGGGTTGCGTTTGGTTAAACCCTTCTCGTTGCTATCCCTAAGTGTTACACTTGCCAGTCAGTTAAGGGGTACCACTCCCAATGCAGGACTTCATATGCTCCTTCTAGTCCACAGCCAACATGATGTTTTGATCGCGAATTGCGAAAGGACATAATTTTATCTTTGTCATAGTCGATCGTTTCTCTAATGTGGCATGCTTCCTTCCGTGTAGAATGCCATCAAATTCTTCCCTTGTCTCCATACGGTACTGTTAAGAGATTGTTTGGTCTTCACGGTGTGGCCATGAGTATTACCTTTGACCGGGTCATTGGGATGTTATGTTTCACTTACTATTTTTTACACTCATTATGGCCCCTATTCCGTCATTTCTAGTCCACGACCAATACGCTATGTTTTACGAACTGCGAAAGGAAATATTTATATCTTTATGATAGTTGATAGTTTTTCTAATGTGGCATACTTTATTCCGTGACATTAGACACTTCCCATGTTGCGATATGGTACTTTCAAGAGATTGTTTGGTCTTCACGATGTGCTAATGGGTATTACCTCGGACTGGGTCAAGGGGATGTTATGTTCACAAACCACTTTTGACGCTCACTGTGGCTCCTATTCTGTTACACTTTACGTGCAGAATGTGCTTGTCAATTGAGGGCTGGGGATCATTTCTAGTGTTTGGCCTCTAACAATCCTTGATAGTTGGATTTTATTATCACTTAGGGTGATTTTGTATATAATAACGTTGTTAATAGGTACGCGAGTATCTCCCCATTTTATATTGCGCTAAAATTAAAGTTCTTTAATCTATGTTCATTGGTTTACTTTGTAATGGCTAAGTGTTAACACTTTTGGGTGTCTGACTTGCCAACTTTGCTTTAAAGGGCAACTAGAGTTTCTTTTTGCAATGAAACTGACCTTGTTGTACTTCTTTGATCTAGCCAACTCCACTTCATCTTCACGAGGTTTGGCTGCGTTTGGATTTATTTGTTTATTTTATATAAATGTCTGTGCACCTCTCCTTCTAAAGCTTTGCTTATTCTTGGATTATATGGCAAGTGTTAGTACGCGGCTCCGCTGTGAAGCTATAAAACGCATGCAACGGTTGTCGCGAGAACTACTTTGTTGAGCTCTATTCTAGCGAACTCATTTGGCGAGTAGTATTAATGTTAACCTTTAAAATTGAAGTTGTCCTGGTCTATGCTGGGTTCTATTTCAATTGGCACAGTTGTCTTTGTTAGCATCATGATCGCTTCTAAATCTATCGTGGTTGGATTTTTTTAAATGGAATTATAATGAAAATTATATCTTCGTCTTGCGTGCTCTTTTGATTGGAGTTGGTTACCCTAGGCTATCTCTATCAGCATCGTGTTTGTTGTAACTTACAACTATGTCGTAACTAATGGGAATCAACCAAGTCAAAAGAGCTTCGTGTTTAAAGCCTTTTCGACCTTTTTAAGGCATCGATGAAGCTAATTTTAGAAACGTTTAATTACTAATTGTATTGAATGGTGATGTGGTAATGGATGACTAGTCACCTACTACCTTACTTATTGACACACATTTTACACTAAGGAATTTACATATAAATAGGATCAAAATCACTACAATTAGTATTTCCTATCCTTTTTACATCCATTATGAAAATTTCCTCACTTTTGTAGCCTCTCCTCTTTAAGATTTTTCTACTAGTCCTATTGAGCTTGTAAGCTTTAGAGTGGTATGTGATCAATTTGAGTCGGTACAACTAGGCTCTTGGAGTGGATGACAATAGAGGCACAACTTCAGATGTGAAATCACTTATCATAAATGTAAAAGAATAAATTTACACACAAAAGCCTATGTCGTTTATAACATAAACCCCCTGATTATTATCTGAAGCTTCTCACTAGAAATACAAACTCATATCACAAATACGGTCATAAAATGAGCATAAGAGACCCTGAATACACGGGACTATGTTAAGTGAAACATAAGAAAATAAAGGTATAGATGGACGATCCCACAGTAAAGATGTGAAGGCAATATATTCACCTTTAAGGATCTCCGTTCATAATCAAGTTATCTTAATGGTGTATTATTATCTCCAACCCCAATAATTATTCCAACTACTTCCAGCTCCCAAATTAACAAATTGATGGACATTCTGCACAAAATACCTTCTTTCAGGGACTTCCTCGCCTTCAAATTTATGCAGAAACTTACTACTGAAACTCTCTATTTAGTGAAGAAGCTAGTGAATTTGCTATTGTTCCTACATCAGTTGTGGAGAGGACCATGGTGGTTCCCCCTGTTCAAGGACTAGAACCGTATAATTACGCGCGATTAACGATCCTGAATCTTCTAGCCAGGAACGCAAGTCCATGGCACTACCGCGCTTATGCATCTTACCAAATACTGCCTCCCACAAGCCTCTCCATTGTCCTATATCCCCTCCCCCATCATAAACTTGCCATGTGACCTCCTCTTCCACCTATCAGTTAGTATGTAATAGAATAAATTGGTTTGATACCACTTGATTAGGTTTTAATATGTATACACAGTCTTAAACCCTTTCAAGAAGTTCTGTCAATTGAAGATATTAAAAAAAGAAGACTTTATAACTCCAATCAACTATTTCGAGAATCTTTTAATCACGCAGAGAAAGAAACTTAAGATTTAGTTGAGCAGGGGGTCATGGTGTAAGAAATGTTATCTTCTTGGATGCTAACCAATCAAAACGACAATAGAAATGCTAAAAGTTTCGACAATGTTCCCAATGAAAATACTGGTTCTGGCAGGATAGTCGGGGATATGGATAAGCCTATCATTAGGATTGTTATTGCCTACTGGAATGAAGCTTAACCTTCTCATGTATCACCATAGTGGTGTGATGGGAATGTAATTCCAAATTCAACAACCAAGTGGATCAGAAAGTGAATTGGCAAGCCACGCCATTTGAGGAAAGATTAGAAAAAGCATTGTCTGTGGAGATTCTCATCTCTCAGAGGAAGAATTTTGGAGGGATGAAACCTATAGATTTTGGAAATAAGGAATGTGATACTGTTCCATCTCAAGTGAAATCTTCAACTCATTTCAACTCTATGGCGACACTATCGATGATGAAGCGATTAGGCCACAACATAGATGTGGTCAATAATGGAGTTGAAGCCATATGTGCAGTTCAACGCACTAATTATGATATCATTTTGATAGTTGTTTGCATGCCAATAATGAATGGCCTTCAAGCTACAAGACTAATCCATTCCTTTGAGGAAACTGGTAATTGGGATGATGCAGTTAAAGCTGGAATTGATCTGCATCTGCCACCTCCAGAGTTATCATCAAATGGCCATCATTTTAAATCGCCTAAAAGGAGGATTCCTATTGTTGCAATGACAGCTGCTTATGTATAGAAAAGATTGTGTGAGCCATTAGCATATCTCTGTTTTCAATTATCCCAATTTCACTTTCTTTAAAAAAAATTATACTCTATGGTTCCATTCAAATGCATAGGCTTCCAATATCACAGTTAAATTTGTTGTAAGTTTGATATGATAAGTCAATCATTGTAGATTTTCTCTTTGGATGCAAATATTCTCTATATTTCCAGCTTCGCCAAATATTCCTTACATGTTCTCTTTTGAATGATCCTCGAGTAGATTCTCTACTAACACTGTGTGCATGCCTTCAGATCCTTCACCTCATTGAATGAAAGACCATGAAATCTCTTTACCTTTTTTTTGTCCGAAATTAATACAAGAAGAGAAGATTCGCTTAGTGCAGCTACTATTAATGACCTGTCCAGGGTGAGCTTCTTCATTTTCCTAAAAGTTTCGATGACTTCAAAAGTAACAAATCCTTCCTTGTCCTTAGTCAAATAATTCATCAAATGCTCGCCAGTCCTCAGATTTTCATCAATTAAGTAATACTTCACCTAGTTAATGATCTTGTCACGGAGAACATCAGTTTGAGAGGGCTGTGGGGCTTTATCCGTGTGAGAGTCTTGGAGTTGGAGTGAGAACAGACTCTGCGAGATAGGAGAAACATATAAAAGACTCCCGCCTATAACTTCATATGTGAAGTTATTATTTAATTTGTTTACTACATACAAGGCAATGTTACTACTGATATAAAATTGGGGCAGATTTACAGTCCCATTGTAGAATCTTGACAAAACAATGTTGATGCTCGAAAAGGTATTACATTTGAGGTGTAGATTTATCCGCCTTCTGCTGTATTTTAAGAATTTTAACACATTTCTAATTCCTTGTGTGAAATTAGACTATCTCAATCAGCATATTCAAACCAGAATTTTCCCTGTCACTTCTACTGTGATCCAAACAAGATGATTCTCATGACTCCACCGATCCAGACTTCACTATAGTATATGTATAGCTACATTATGGAACAACATCACCCTCCTTGAAACTCAAACTTCTGGCCATCTTACAATGGATAAAATCAAACCTTTTATTCGAGGAAGTATGTCTTCCTTTTACAACTGGCTCTTTAGTGACGTCTTGATCCAATATGTTGGAAGTCCCAGCTGTAATTGAAGTGCTAGTGTCAGTCTCAGTCACAAGACTAACATGTAGGGATGACCAAATGTATTTTCTTCATTATTATTGCCTTTTCACAGAACTTTACATTTATCCTGGAATTTTAGATTTGCTCGGGGTGATATGAATTTCTCCTTCACTACTTTTGAATTTGTTTTTGACTTGAACTCGTTTTGAGTTCTAAATTATATTACATATCCCCAAAAGATTTTAGTGACTAAATTTCCTGGTATATCAGATGGTAGGGTATCATGTTTATTCATGCTTCGCTCGCTTGAGATAGCTGCCAGAGAACAGTGAACAATAGGGTCTCTGCCATTTTTTCTCAAGCTTAAATATTCTTATACATTTCACATGGATCTGTTTTAAGCAGAGAACTATAATGTAGGTGTGTGAATGTGGGGGCTATAACAAACCTTATGCATTCAAGATCTTTGAATTTTAGTTGAAGAGTGATTGTTTGGGTTAATGCTTGTTTGTGTATGTGAAAGTTGTTGACATTTTGATTTTTATTGTCAATAATTATATTTTTTCTAATTTTAAATTTCGAGAAACTATCATGTATTAGATGCATTTTTATACATGATGATTGTAAGTAATCAAAATAATCAACCATTTTTCTTCAAATCTTTGTCTAAATTGACTAAGAAACTTACATATATGCGAAGTAAAGTAGGAAGAAAAAAAACTGATCAAGTGACAGTATCTTGACAAAAGTTGTTTCTCATTACTTAAATGTTCTCAATTCTTTGTTTTCTTACTATTTTAACATCGATCGTTTATCAACAGTATAGTTATGTGCACTAATTGGGAACAAAAATTGGCTTTATCCATAACATATGAACTTTTATTGGATATTTTAAATAATTATCAATTTGTGGTGTCAATTTATCTTGCTAAGCTAAAAATGGTCTGTTTTGATTTTTCATTATTATTATTTCTTCGAGTAGAACTATAGTTTCAATTTTTTTTCTTCTAATAATTGGAGCACTTCACTTTTAATCAATGACGCACGGACTTAACACGTAATACGTGTTTCGACACGACACGCGACACATGATACGCGATACGTGATTTTTCCAAAAACTAGGATACGACACACTAGGATATGTATAATATATAATATATGTTAAAATATATATTAATAAAATAAAACATATTTTTTTTTCATAAAATACATTATTAGAGCATTCTTAATATGAAATTATGAAAATGGACCATACAAAACAAAATTCAAACACACTTTAACATTAAAAATCATAAATAAGGTAGAATCACCATCACGTAAGAAAAAAAAATGAAAAAAATAAAATAAAATAAAAAAATAAAGTGTTATTTTATGTGTCCCAATGTGTCGGCAGTGTGTCCCAGCGTGTCGGCAACGTGTCCCAGCGTGTCGGCAACGTGTCGGAACGTGTCGCGTGTCGGGCTCGTGTCAAAGATGACTCGTGGCTTCCGAGAGAGTGTCGGTGCTTCATAGCTTTTAATGAAACGGTTATTCCTCTCTTGGTGATTCTTGAATGTTGTTTATGTTATTAATAATGTATGTAAATTAATAAGTTGTAACTTTGTTTTATACACTTGTTAATTTGTTCTTTGATAAATGGAAGATAAATGACAGTGTGTGCGGATTTGATTCGTGATACCAAGGACAAGAAATTGAGGGTCAAGGGACCTGTCAGAATGCCCACCAAGGTTATCAAAATCACTACCACGAAGTCCACCTATGGATAAGGTATTATTTCTTAGCATGTGGAAAGCCGTTCGAGCTTCAAATAGTTATATATGTTGAGAGATTTTCTTAGCACCTATGGATAAGGTATTATTATTTATATATATTGAGAGATTTTCAAGTGGAAAATTATTTCTTTTAAACTTAAATTTTGAATGGTGGTGGTGAAAATTTGCTATGTTGGTGGTGAGAATTTGTTATGGTGGTGGTGAGAATTTGCAATTTTAATGTTTAAAACAGGTTGACTACTTGTGGTTTTCATGAATAAATAAAGGAGGTTCTGTCAATTTAAAAAAAATAGTAGTTAGATATTTATTAAAAAGATGTCGTCGTTTAAAATTTATATTGTTTGTGATGAGAATATACTATATCTATTCATTGCACCTTGTATTGTTTATGAGTGGAATACTAATTTTGACATTACTGACACTATTTTTTTTGCAGGTGGCAACTTTATAGAACATGCAATGCTAATCAGTGATTTTGGAGGTCGTATGCTTTAAGAGTGCGGGATTACTTTGATAAAATCATTTCATATTTTGGAGTATAGGATTTTAATGTAATTTTGTTGTCAAGACGAATATTTGAACTTAATGTTATAATTTTTATTTTGATGAATATTTAGAGATGCTTGTAGATACTCTAATTATTGTTGAATGAAAATGATTGGTTATGTTGGTTGAAAATTATTTGATGTGTTGTATTTTTTTATCATTTGGTGATGCTTTAATAAATTGTCTCAAATGTAATTCAATTCCATATTAAACTTTAGCGATAGATTTTATTGCCCTAATATATTGGGACAAAAATTTTAAAATCCCTTTACCTCTTTAGGGATGGTTAAAACTGTCCCAAAAACATATTAAAGACGGCTATCTTGCCATCTTAAAAAGATTTTATAAAATAGTAACCTTTTGAGACGGATTAATTCCCATCTCAAAAGGGTCATATAAAATAATGAGCTTTTGAGACGGATCCCTTCCTGTCTCAAAAACCTTTGTTGAGACGGCTATGGCGTCACAAAAAGTATTTATGACCCCCTATCAAAAAGACCCCCCTAGCCGTCCCAAAAAGTATTTGAGACGGATAAACAATCTTTTGGGACTGTTAGGCCACCGTCTCAAAAGCTAATTTTTTTCGTAGTGACTTATTGAATTCAAGTAATAGTGTCAAACAACTAAGCCAAATAGCAATCATAATTTTACTAATCGAGACCCATCTCTTTGACACATTCCATAAGGTCTTTGGAGATAGTCCTTTCGTAAGAGGATCTGCTATGTTATCACTCATACTAATGTGATCAATTGTCACTCTTTGTTTTTGAATTTCCTCTTTCACTGATAGGTATTTCTTTCAATGTGCTTAGTTACTTTAGGAATACCTAACATTTCTTCATAAAGAAGATTGCAGAGACATTATCATAATATTTCAGCGGCTTGATAATAGTGTCGACAATTCCAAGTCCCGAAATGAAGTCATGCTGCCAAAATACATAAGTTGTAGGATCAAGCATGCTACAAACTCAGCTTTCACAATAGTTAATGGATGGATTGTGTTGCACTCCTTCATTATATTAGTTGATAAACCAAAACAAATATACTTAAGCAAGAGTGAACTTCATACCATCCATACAACAAGTAAATCCGAGTCACAATAATTGTTCATATTTAAATGAACACATACATCATAAATGTGAGCATATAGTCCTTTAAGTATCTCATTACTTTATACACAAATTTTAAACTCATAAAATTATTTTGATTCTCTACTTTCTAAATTCGTGCTTGTATATAGAGAAAATATATAAACTTACTCCCACTGATCTTAAGGTGTATACAAATATACAACGATTAAAAAAGTAATTATATTATTTCTTAAAATACGTCATGTGAGAAAATTATGTTTATAAAATGATCTCCTAAACATATACGCATGGTTTATAAGACTCCAAAACGTAATTTTCACATCCACATCATGTAACTCTCAACCATAATGAGCTACTAATGTCATAAGAATTCCATGTCCTTACATACAATTGAGAAGTTTCATTTATAATCTTTTCTTCATTAATGGTGAAATATTTTACTACAATTAAGATTTATCTCGTTTAACTACCGTTAGTGCCACGTTTGATCTTGATGGCCCCCTCATACCCGACTTTAGTGCATCAATTATGTAATTCAACGAGATTTCAAACTTAGTTGTAGTCCATTAGTTTCACCTTTTATGACTTTTGAAAATAAAACCATGTTATTATTTATCCCTACACCAAATTAATGTTCATGCAGATACACCACATAATCATCCAGGACATTAGACCTTTTAGGATCTTCTTAATACTATTCCTTGTGATTTTATCTAAATTTCTCTCACGGTGACAATACTATCGTTTAGTGGTTGATCATTTATTTGTTCATTGTTGTTTAGACTATCTAACAACTAAAAGAACAAGTATTAAAGAAGGTTATCGGTAATGGGATAAGTACCCAACCTTCCTTTATAACCATATTTCATGATTTTCTACTACCACTAATTTCACCTTTCATTATGAATTTGACTTTAAAGCAATAAATACATGTCAATGAAAATTATATGATCTATGTAGGTCCACTTTAAGGGAAGTTTCCCATAATTTCCCACTTGAGCCACATAGGTCATCCTTATATTAGACATCGTAATACCTTAAGAGCACAACTCAACTATCAAAATTTGTAAAAGATATTACAAAAATCTTATCCACGAAAATTATGAAAAGGAGTCTAGATTTAATTTGTCACAAGATTAAAAGAGTTTCTTCAATAATGCTACGATTATGATACAGGATCAAACGAATCTTTAAAGAACTGTGTCCAAACTTTATTTTGTACAAAACATCAAAAGGAATACCATAACCCTTGAAAAAAATATACATCAAAAGATTCTTTAGAACATATCCCTCACGATCAAGTCTAGACAAACATTTCCAAAAAAAATTGAGGGTTTATGAAAACAAATGGCGATTTGATTCCACAAGAACAAAAGGAAAAGAATCTTATTAGCATTTCTAGTTTGTTTTGTAAGAATTCCCTGAATCAAAAGTAAATACTTTCTATAACACAGTAAGTATAACTTGCAATCTTTACTAAGATGAAAAACTCGTTTCAAATCATAAAAGATACATATTATCTTTATCATTATTAGTCTCAGTGTGCAACATGTAAACAAACTTAATTTGTTTAAGCAAATTAAATATGAAATTTTTAGAGAAACAAAATGGGATATAATAATATGTAATAAGATAATGAGATAAATTGCTCACTTCATTAATGATTTGATTTAACAACACACACATCGATTACATGATAATAAATTGAGTGCATAACCGTGAGTTTTCTTCAGTAGTAACCGTGAAATATCGATTATATGATGCTTGTAAATTACTTTATTGGGTATAATGTTATTTCATTATATTGTATTGATATTTGTGTACAACTTATTTTCACTTACTATAATAATGTATGTGATCTATGATGTTCATTCAATCACTCAAAATCGATTTCCGGTAAGGAATAACCTTGCTTGAAGAAATAAACTCAATATCCCCCATTAATATCTTTACAATTATAAGCATCATGAGTTACTACTACCATCATCTTTACATTTAAAATTCATTGCCATTCTAGTTGGATCACTATAGTGACTACCAAACATTTCATAATATGAATATTACATTACGTAAAGAATTACATACACAAGTCAATAAATTTTTCACTTATTTTCATTCAATATAGTACGATCAATAAACTAAATTATTCATGTTTATGGCTTTCATAAACTTAATTGGTGATATGATAGTGAAAGAAACTATGGCTCTACGTTTGACGAACATTATTACCTTCCCAAAATATATATCACCACTTACATTTTGTTCAATTATTGTAATCACAATAAATGAATAAACAATAATATGTATGCAACATCATAAAGTATCATCATACTAGCATTCAATATCATACATGGACCCGTAGGCAACCAAAATATGCATGATATTAATGCATTAGTCCAATATTTATATCTTTTAGAATGGAGCACTTTAACGAACACCAAACCTTATATTATATAAATATTAGAGATATGCATACATGTTCAAATACCCATAATACATGAATAATTATATTATTGTCTATTCCTTAATTTGAAATTCACGAAAAATTAGACATAATATGAAAATCAAATAGATAAAGAGTTTACATGAGATATTGCACAAATAATAGTAAATGGAAGATATAAATCATTTACTTTCGCTTCATCACTTATGTATGAGTAACAAATCAGAAATATTGACCCAAATCATTCATGGTCATACTAATGCACAATACGGTTATAATCATAATTATCATATTAGTGGCATATGTAAATATGAGTATTTAACACTGAGGCCAATTATTTAACATTTACAAAAATTCCAATGTTTATTTGATTTAAATTTCGGCATGTGTTGCGCTTCAATTTAACCTTATAACAAACATTAGGATAATCAGAAATGACTACAAGTATAATATCTTCACATGTAATCTTAGCTTGTATTTGGCATTTGATTAAACTGAATGAATACCAACTTATGAGTCTCAAAATTTGCAAGTCATGCATTCAAATATGCATGTATGCAACGAAATCATAAATCTACTATCCGCACATATGAATTGTAGCCAGTGTTTGGCATTTAATTCAACTTAATGGGAGTACTAGCATTAGAATAAACAATAATTTTGATTTTCAGCCACATGAATCATTGGCCAGTGTTTGGTACGAGACTCATTAAAACACAAATATCATAATATTCAACAATATGAATCATTGGCCTATGTTTGGCACGAATATTCAACTAAAAAGGGATCATTAGAGCAAATTTTTATCACAGTTCAAGATAAAACATACATGAAATATGGAAAAACTTAAATTCCCCCCCCCCCCCAAAAAAAAGAGTTAGCATCATGGAACTATAAAAAATTACTCCAGAATTTCAAATAATCGGTGAAATTCAATTTTTTTTTGTTTGTGGAAGTCATAAACATTATTTATGTAAAATCGATGCCCAAAAAAATATTATACTCAAAACTTAATGTATAATTAATGGTCCAAATATAGATGCATACACAATAATCTAATATTTACAATTATAGATTAAGACACTTTCATGTCTTCCCCATCCAAGGTCATATAAATATTATTATCGAAACATCAATTCATAATTACATTAGGACCTTTGGGCTACCAAATATAGATTATGCACAATAACCAAATATATCGAAATGTTATTATCAAACACATAATCATACATCTAATATTCAAAATTTTAAATTGGACTCTTTGATCAATACAAAATAATACATAACATGAATATTAAAACAACTATGAACATAAAAAATAGCCCTCGTGGTGAAAAAAATACATAATATTTGGAAAAAATCGTAATTTTTGCCAAAAATAGAAAATTTTAGTTAGCACCACAGGGGTGTAGATAATTACTCCAGGATCTCAAAACAAGTTGCGGAATTCAAAAATCAATTTTCTGGACAATATTATTACCAAAAACGGCAAAAATGCAATTTTAAGGGTCTTAACGACGTTAAAACGCAAAAGTAAGGTGGTGCCCATTGCAAACAATGGGTTTTGTTTATTTCGACGTTTTCAGTCGACTATGTTAGTTTCGTAAAATTCCAATCAAGTTTTGACCTTTCATTCTAACCAGTGAGTATTGACGATAGAAGAAAAATGTCACAGAAAGTCTCAGACATACTTTAGGAGCAGATTCAATGACATAAATTAAAACGTCGCAGAAAATCTCAAGCACAAGCAGATTTAATGACATAAATAAAAATGTGGCAGGAAGTCTCAGACATATTTCATTATAGACGAACATCAATAAGAAAAATCATGAGATCCTAAACTTTAGCGCTGATACTACATGTAAAATCTTTCTTAAGAACACCCTAATATTAATCAAGAACACATTAATATGATTAAACTTTAGCATATAATTGTTCTTAATAAAATAATCTTAGATCTTCATGTTTTCACAAAATACGTCTAAACGGTATAAAATAAGACTTACCTTGATCCAATGCATTGATCAATCTTGATTAATTGCTCCATCAATCTCCCTTATTGGAAAAATTACACTCAAATGGAATCTCGGAATTTCTCTCCCACCTCAGAAATAGTGTGTTATGAGATAACCGTAGATGGTGTAGGGCTCCTCTATTTATAAGGGGAAGATGGATGGGAATCCTAGTCAAGGTGGGACTCTATTTCAAGTCTCCAACTAATTCCACTAACCATCATTTGTCTAACGGATAAGATTGACCCAATCTTCTAATATTCATATTTATCACGTTCCTAATTAATTATCTGATATTTATCAAGACCACATAACTGGAAAATTCATAAATTCGAAATTTAATATAATTGAAATTAAATAATTAATTTCGACACTCAATATTAATATCCAACATATTATTCACCTAAGTGAACAGTATAATGGTGAAAAATATTTTCACTTACTATGAGAATTTCGTTGAATATTATGTCCGAACTCACATAATTAGGTGCTTATATTTTTTTAATAATATTGTATGGATATTTTTTTAATGGGAATTTGTAAATTTAGGACTTATAGTAATACAAATTATGAAAAAGGGACAACAATCATTTCATTTACACTTTTAAAGTGTAAATAAAATGTTTGTTGTTCTATTTTCATAATCCATATTATTTCAAGCCCTAAAAATGTAAAAACTATTTTTAATCTTCGAATAGGTGAACATTATTTCGTTATTTGACGTAGGTGAAAAAATCATTTTACTTTTGTCTACGTGAATCTTGTTAGTGTTTTACTTTTTGCCTCAATAACAAATATTGGGGCAGGTCTTTGACCCCATTTATTTTGCGATAATGGGTTTGACACCCATAGTTTATACTTTTTAGTCTTTGAAACCCAAAACCGTCATAATTTGACTCAACTCGATAATGACACCAAAAAGAAAAACTTCTAAATCAATACAAACTCTCTCAATATAGAATTCAATGACTAAATGGAGCATA
Organism: Sambucus nigra; assembly: GCA_949130495.1. Taxonomy (NCBI): domain Eukaryota; kingdom Viridiplantae; phylum Streptophyta; class Magnoliopsida; order Dipsacales; family Adoxaceae; genus Sambucus; species Sambucus nigra. The sequence goes on from OX422209.1 coordinate 26,659,787, forward strand.
CATCTAGAGTATTCGTAGACAAAAAGGAACCTTAGCCGCCTGAAGACTAAAATGGACTAATAATATCTAGAAAGAAGATTCTCTTAAAAAATATGCCAAACTAAATTGAAATGGGTGAACCGGACTTGGGGTTGTTCAGGCTCGGCTTGAACTATCTTACCCATGCTCAAGCCTGATCTCGGCCCGAACTAATTTTTCCAATTTAAGTCCATACTCAGCTCATAAATTTTGCAGACTTCGGGATCCATTTTGAGTGGGCCCGATTTCAATTTTTTTTGTTAAAAAAGCTTGAATTTGTGTTTTTTTCTTGTATTTTCATCATGGAAAAAATGTACACACTAAAATTTAATTGATTTTCGTAAAATAAAATAAATAATTATGAGATGTATTAAATTAAAACAAGGAAATAAATGTGAAACCCTACAAAAGCCTATTAAATTTCATACATATGGCTTTGTCTATTGTGATTTGAGCAATTAATAAATCAAATGTCCATAATGAGATTTAACAATAAAATCACAAAATTGAAAACCGATTGTAATCTAATGGATTATGGCAAATGAACCTTTTTTTAAAAAGTAGTAAATGAAATAAAACAGTGAAACCTAATTAAACAAAGTTAACATAAATATGTTATATTATATAAAAGTATTTATTCATTTATATATATTCAAAGTGTGGGCTTCGGGCCCAATTTGGGCTTGGGAAGATTTGGTTCAAGCTCGGCCGGAAATTCATTCGGGCTTGAAATTTTGACTCAACTCAAACTCAAATAAAGTTCAACGCAGAAATAGCGGGCCGAATGGGAGGGCTTCGGGCTTGCCCGACTCAATTTACAGGCCTAGGGATAATAAAGGAATAATAAATCACTACGGGAAAGGGAATATGAGGAATTAGAAAGATAATTACAAATATACCCCCATTGTTTAGTGTCACAAAAGATTATCACAATATGATGTTTTTAGTGGTAAAGTCCAAGAAATTAAAATTTTGAGAGGCAAAACTAAATATGATAAGTAACCAAAATATAGTTCAACCCAAGGCAAATGGGGTTGGCTTAAGAGTTATATTTGGTCATATTAGAGAAAAATAGTAGAAGCTTATAGACAATAATATGCTATTGATTGTTTTAACAACTATACTCAATTTTTATTATTTTATATGTTGTTTTGAATGAGAAATTGTGCATTCCAATGTGTGGATACTTGCAGGTACTTGGAGAGTAAGCCTAAACACTGGCGTCCGGCGCATAGCGTGCAAGTTAAGGAGATAGAGGATATGAACAAAATGAAAATGTGTCTCAATGTTACTCACACCATCAATTTTCGGAATCATGGGGAGAAGAGCAACCGAAGATCTGAATTAGTTTTTGAGCTAAAGAAAATTTTCCTAGAACTTGGTATTAAATATATCTTCTCCCCCAAGAAGTTCACATCGCATATATTGGGTCCCCGGCTCCTTATCCAACAATTGTCACAAGGTGATGGCTGCTGCTGATATAAGACTAATTCTACACCGACACCTGAATTCGACACATTTTGGGGAGACACCCTGATGTGTCGCACCCGTATTAGTTCGTGTTCGGGCCCAACAATAATGAAATCCAAACAGGGGCTAATATGAGTGCGACACGTCAGGGTGTCGCACCAAATGTGTCGCATTCTGGTGTCGGCCTAAAATTATTATTGATATAATTCACCCTATTGTTTTAGGATGTATTCTACCATTTTTTATTAGTAAGGTATGAAAAAATTGTGAAACTAGAGGAAATATTGATTACAACAATCTCATGGGATAAAATGTGGTAGATTCTAATATAATTTCGTTAAATTATTGAGAAAATGAAAAAAAAAAGTTGGAAAGAGAGAGACACGTACGGTGCACTTTATTATTTCTATTTTTAATATTTGAATCTAAAATCTCAAACTTAAATCATGTATGAAATATGAAATTTAAATCACGTTTGGAAACCGAATCTAAAAAATAAGATTTTTTTTTTTGGGTCATATTTAGACTTGGTAAAAACAAACAATCATTTGAAGTGGGCCCTTAAAATTTATAATTGCACTATGAAAATTTTAAGGAGTATCAATTTGTCCATTTAATTTAATAGACACTGTAAATTTTCATCTATTTATTTTTTGGAGTGTAAAATGCATTGTGTTGATGAGTCAATGTTTGGAGAATAAATTTATTTTGGAAAAAGACCAAAAAATCCTAAAGTTTTTGGTAATTTGTAATTATTCCCCAAGTGTTTAATCTTATCATGGTAAACCTAAAGTATAATAAGTTTAGCAATTGGACATTGTACACTAACACCGTGAGTGAAGGAAGATGGAAATGTGATGTGACATTACATTGCAAGTACTGTGGACAAAATTCATTATTGGTAAGTCACTGAAAACCCTCAAGTTTGGGGAAATTTGCAATCATTACTTCAATATTTTAATTTATCATGGTAAACCCTAAAGTATATTATGTTTAGCAATTGGACCATTGAGACTAACATCGTTATTAAAGTTTAACGGAAATCCGAAGTGTCATCCTATATAACAAGTGATGTGGACAAAAGTCGTTGCTCCACCACCCTTGCATCGCTCAAACCCGCCACCAACCTCAGCCTGTCACCACCCAAAGCTCACCACTGGTGTGTGTGTGTGTGTTGGGGGGGGGCAAGCGTTGCCTAATCTTAGTTTTCTTTTTTCATATTCAATTTAGTTATAAAACACATTTTTTGTTTTATGTTTTTCAATTTTTTTTTTCTATTTTTCAGATGCACTTTTCTAGTTTTTAGATTTTTTGTCATTTTTTCTTATGTTTTTCTTAGTTTTTAAACCCATTTTTTTCTTTTTAAGTTGTTCTTCTTTTCAACTACATTTTTCTAGTTTTCAGTTTTTTATATAGTTTTTCATTTTAAATTTTTTCTTGTTTTTCTTATTTTTAAACACATTTATCTAGTTTTAGTTTTTGTATATTTTTTCTTGTTTTTCTTCATTTTTAAACACAGTTTTCTATTTTTGTTCACACCACTTTCCACGCAGGGAAACATTGTAAAATAGCGCCTGAGGCTTCCCTAAAATTATTTCCTCCCATGAATCTAAAGATTTGGCCAATGGTTGTAATTTTTTATGATAACAATGCATTATGTGTGTATAACGAATATGAAATTTAAGTAATTATGTGTCCTAGAGTTTAAAGAATAAAGAAATACATGATCAACACTTAAGAGGAAAATAAGGATCAAGAAGGTTAAAGAAGTGATTAAAACTCTCAAGAGAGAGAGAGAGTAACAAAGCCAATTACAAAGGGTCAATCATGAAAGTGATCAAGACACTCTTAAGAGCAAGGTACAAAGCAAGATAATTGAAAAAGGAAATTCAAAGGCATGCCATCAACCGCAACAACTATAAACATCAACAATGACATTAACTGCAACATTAACCACAATGCTAACCATGAAGCATTCAAAACTCTCGAAAGAGATACAATGCCTAAGGCTCGAGGAGGATATCCAAATAGAAAACATTTGCAACAAATACTTCCTAAACAAAGTCTAATGACCAAACACGTGCCCAAGGCATAGTAACGATGGAAGTTGAAAGCACGAGGACTCAAAAGCTCTTCGGAAAGAACATATGAAAAGCATGAATCTTATCTCCATCCAAAATCAAGTTCGATAGAAAAATACTTGTAGATGTTGAAGATTGAGAGAGTTAAGTATATTGTTAAACTCCCCTTTAATGCATGGGAATACTTGAAATGGCTTTAAGAATGCATTGATGCTCATACGCACGACAACGAAAAATGGTCATTCTAATCATGAACACAACTTTTCTTATACAATATGCTAAAAACATCTTTTAAACATGACAAACATTTTATCACATATATAGTTAGTCGTTGAAACTAAGAGGAGGAACATAATTGATTAAACAATCTGGTTGTTGCCCGATAACTAGCTTTTGAAAAAATCTCATGAACTCATTTTTTTCTTAGTTCTCACCCAACGTTTGAACATATCACTTGAACATTTCAAAGAAAATAGTCAAAGTTATAGATTAAAAATTCTTCATATTTACTATCAAGACTAATGCTATGCTGATACATGAATGTGATGAATTTGATGTAACACACCAATATGTCATCTCCTCATTGGCTTGTGTTCGGGCTCAAAAAATAGTGGAGCCCGAAGACGAGCTAGTGTTGTTATGACTAGTCAGTGTGTTGTCTCGCTCTATCATTATCATATTATCAATCATTCGAAAGCATTATTTTCTCTTCTTCTAAGAGATTTTCTTCATCATTATTTGCTCATCACTCCTATTATTATTCATCAAAAATACTTTGAGCGAGATTAGTGCACCTTGGAACATCCATTTATAAATTCAATCCATATTGTTCAATGCATGTTCAAGGCAAATTTAGAGAGATTTCATCTCGTATTTCTAGAGATTGTATAATAATATACCTTTAAGTCTTTTAAGCATTATTGATTCTAAAACATTGGCAAGATGTTAGTATCTTTATGTTAGTATCTGGAGATTTGTGTCAAATATAATAGGCCACCACCACCATCCTTTATTCTCCTCAAAACACTCCTCGTGTTTTCTTCCACAAATTGCTCCACCATTTGCTCTTTTTTATTCAGCCTTTCTCCTCTACATACCTGCTATAAAAACTAACCCTTGCAGAAGGCAACAACCACTTCAATTCACTTACTTGTAACAAGTAAGAGTGGAGAGAAAAATACATAGTGTGTATTTTTCATAAAGGTGTAAGCTAGAAAAATACAAAGTGAGTATTTTCAGAGTGCAAGTGATACACAATGTGTGTTTTATTAACAACAATTATAATAGTGAAAGTGGATGTGAGTTATGGATGTAGCCAAATTGGTGAACCACGTAAATACTTGTGTTATGTATTTGTATGTGATTTTTCTACACTTATACTATCCATTTATTTTGCAGTCAGTATATTTTCTTAATTCATTAAATCCCAAGGTCCTGCAAATATTATTAGTAAAATTTAGTTGCGCCCCTAATTTCTCAACAATTGGTAGCAGAGCTCTTGGTTTAACAACCTTGAGTAGACAAAGTTATTTGACAAAATTTACTATGTGCAGTTTTTTTTGTACTCGACAGTTTTTTAATTCAGTGTGAGCAATGGCATCAGAAAAAGAAAACTATAATGTCATAAAATTTGACGGTACAAATTTTGAATTTTGAAATATGAAAATGAAGGACTATCTCTACCAGAAGGATTTGTGTTTACCACTGGGTGAAAATCCAGAAGAGATGGAGGATCTTGAATGACAACTATTTGTTCGAAAAGTTCTTGGCACTGTGAGGGTATCACTCTCAAAATTAGTGGCGTTCAATATAAAAAATAAGAAGACGACGACGGCTCTCATGACTTCCTTTCCATCATGTATGAGCAGCCTTCTGCGATAAATAAAGTTCATTTCATTAAAAAAACATTTAATCTAAAAACGGCGGAAGGCGGACAGTTTAGAGAACATCTAAATGGGTTCAATGAATTGGTTAGTCAACTATAATCGATTGAAATTAATTTAAATGATGAAATCCAAGATACATTAATTTTTGGTCAGTTGCCCGAGCGTTGGCGCAAAACAGTTACTATAATCAGTAGTTCTGCAGGATAATCTAAACTGAAGCTCAATGAAGTCACCATTATGATCATGACAGAGAAAATCTGGAAATCGTCAGACGGAGCCTCCATTTCGGCATCAACGTTGAACATGGAAAGCAGAGGTAGATATTCAAGCAATAACAAAGGGCATAGAATATTGAGATCGAGAAATGGCATGTTGCAGTCTCAAAATTTTAAAAATTCCAACAACCAAAATAAGTACAAGAAGGCGATTGAGTGTTGAAATTGCAGTAAGACCAGACACTACAAAAATCAGTATATATCCCCTATGAAAAAAGTAGAGGAGAAGACTAAAGCCAACGTCATTGCAGAATTATCAGACGACGCATTAATATGCTCATTGGAGAGCAAGGTAAAGTCCTGGGTGTTGGACTCAAGGGCTTTTTTTCATGCTACCTCAAACAGTGAACTCTTAATGAGTTATGTACCAGGTAACCTTGGCAAGGTGTGTCTCAGTGATGATCAGACTTGCAACATTGTTAGCAAATTAGAAGTATAGATCAAGTTGAACGATTTTGTGTGAAAAATAAAGGATGTGAGACACATCCCCGAATTGAGGAAAAATATTATATATGTGGGCCAGTTGGAAAATGAAGGTTATATCACAACCTTCAGTGGTGATGACTGAAATGTTACCAAAGGTGCCATGACGATGGCACATGGCAAGAAGAGGGGATCACTCCATATGAAAATAGACACTTGGGGGTCATTTATAGTTATTAATAGCAAAGAGGTACCAAATATTTGGTCACATGAGTGAGAAATAGCTCAAAATTATGCACTCTCAGGAAAACTGTCAGCATTACAGTCAGTTGACATTGACTTGTGTGAGAGTTACATATTTCAAAAGCAATAGCAAGTCAACTTTCTAAAGAGTGGCAGAACCCCTAAAAGAGAAAAGCTTGAGTTGGTCCATACAGATGTCTGGGGGCCAGCCTCGGTCTCATTTATTGGTAAAAAGTCTTACTTTATGACTTTCATTGATGACCACTCTAGAAAGGTGTGGGTTTACTTCTTCAGACACAAGTTTGAGGTGTACGAGGTGTTCAAAAAATGGAACGCCATGGTGGAGAATCAAACATGGCTGGAGATAAATAAGTTGAGATCCGACAACGGTGGCGAGTACGAATACACCAGGCTCAAGAAGTTCTTTTATGAAAGTGGCATAAGACTAAAGATAAATGTACGAGGTACACCGTAGAAAAATGGTGTGGCAGAACGGACGAGTCAAACATTGAATAAGAGATTCAGTAGCATACACATACATGCGGGTGTATCCAAGAAGTTTTGGGCAGAGACACTCAGCACAGCAGCTTACTTAATCAATCGAGAACCATCAGTGTCATTGTAGCACATAATACCAGAGGAGGTATGAGGGAAAAGAAATAAAACTTTCACACTTGAAGGTTTTTGATTGTTTGTCATATGTGCATATTAGTTATCATGCCAGGGGTAAGATTGACCCTAAGTCACTAAAATTCACTTTCATTAGATATAGAGAAGATGAGTTTGGTTATCAATTCTGAAATGACTAAACAAAGAAAATAATCATAAGCATGGATGTGATATTAAATGAAAATGTGATATACACTGACAGAGATGTACCACGGTCTAGTGGCGCAAGACATAATGATGAAGTGTACATGATTTGGAAGATATTTTAAATAGTAGTGTGGCATAATAGATAGATGAAAGTTCTCAATCAGAGGATCCAACACTGTAGAGTAGCCTATAACAGACTAACACACCACAATCTCCCCATCCTCATCCTAAACTGAGAAGATCTTCTTGACCTCACGTACCAAATAGGAAGTATATGAACTATTTATTATTCACTGATGGCGGTGAACCTGAATAATATGATGAAACATGTCAGATGAAGGATGAGAGCAAGTGGGAGTTTGCAATAAATGATGAGATGAAGTCCCTTATCTCTAACAACACATGGGAACTATCTAAATTATCCGTGAAATAGAAGGCTCCACAATAAATGGGTCTACTGAGTCAAAGAGGAACATGATGGTTCCAAGAGATACAAGACAAGGCTAGTTGCGAATGGATTCCAGAAGAAGGAAGGAATTGAATTCACCAAAAATTTCTCATCGGTTATGAAACTGAATACTATTCGGTCAGTTCTAAGAATTATAGCAATAGAGGATTTGCACCTTGAAAAGTTATATGTCAAAATTATTTTCCTCCGTAGTGATCTAGAGGAAGAACTATATATGCAGCATTCGAAGGGATTCTTAGTATGAGGGAAGGAGAAACTAGTGTGCAAATTAAAGAAAAGCTTATACGGCTTAAAATAGGCCCCAATAAAATGGTACAAAAAGTTTAACGGGTTTATACAGAGAAATTGCTACAACAAGAGCAATGTTGACCACTACTGCTACTTCAAGAGATTTTAATCCAACTACATCATTTCACTACTATATGTTGATGACATGTTAGTGGAAGTCTCAGATATGAATGGAATCAAAATTTTGAAGAAAAAATTATCTAGTGAGTTCGACATGAAGGTGTTGGTCACAGTGAAGCAAATGCTTGGAATGAGAATCAACAAAGATAAGGAAAAGGGTACTTTGCAGTTGTCTCAGCCAGAGTACATCAATTGTATCTTGTGAAGGTTCTACGTGGGTGTTGCTAAAACTGTTAGCACACAGAGAATGATAAGAACCTCATGGCTAAGGTTCCATATGCCTTGGACATTGGACATTTGATGTATACCATGGTGTGCACGAGAATAAATATTGCTCATGTAGTGGGAGCAGTGAGCATATTCATGATAAACTCAGGAAATCATCACTGAGAGGCAGTGAAGTGGATACTCAGGTATTTATGAGGTACTACCGATACACGTTTATGCTTCAGATGAAGCGACACACGATTAACGGGATATGTAGATGCTGACTTTGCTTGTGAGGTAGATCAAGGGAGGAATAATATCGATTACATTTTCACGCAACTACAGATGATCTGGTTAATCAAGTCAGTAACTACAAATAAACTGGAGTTGTGCTCAACTACAGTAGGTCTTCAAGATTAGAAGGCAATAAAGTCTTGCACCCAGTTCATCGAAAAATTTCAATTGATGGAGAAAGTGCTCAACACTCTCCAAGTGGGAGATTATTAGTACTTGGAGACTTATGGTAAACATAGTATCCCACTACCACCATCTTTTATTCTCCTCAAAACACTCCTCGTATTTTCCTCCACAAATTGTTCCACCATTTGCTCTTTTTTCTTCAGCCTTTCTCCTCTACATATCTGCTATAAATACCAACCTTTGCCGAAAGAAAGAATCACCCCAATTCACTTACTTATAACAAGTAAATATAGAGATAAAAATAATATAGACACCCCATTCTATTATCCCCTAACTCTCCTAAGGTCCCTAGCACCTCCCTTCATCACTACAAACCCAGGTCATGTCCTGAGTACTGACCTAGAAGCCATCGGGCACCCCCAGGCTCCGTTTGACCAAAAATTCAAACTCTTTAGCTCGATCGAGGCTTAATGAATCTTTGAAGGGCACTGAAAACCCTTTCCAATGGTCTGCCCCATGCACGATTTTGACTTACCATGCGGACGAACAATTTGTTTGCGTCCGAAACTTGATCCGGAGGCCACCGGGCACTCCCTGGCTCTATTTGACCTAAGTTAACTCTTCAGCTCAATTGAGACTAAATGAATCCTCGAAGGGCACTGAAACCCCTTTCCAATGGTCCACTCCGTGCGTGATTCCGACTTACCATGCGGACGAACGATCCGTTTGACACCAAGAGGTCACCGAATGCTTCCAGGGCTCGGTTGACCAAAGTCAACTCCCCAAACTAGGTCAAACTCTTTGTAATGTCAAAGTAAATCTCCTAACATTTCCAACGGTCCATCCTGTGCGCGATTCAGACTTACCATGTGGACGAACGATCTGTTTGCGTCCGAATGATTCCCTGTCCAATGGACCGACAAAAACTTTCGAGCCGTATTTGACCCAAAGTTAACTCCCGAACCCGGGAGTGGTCCAAAGGACTTTAAAAGGTCTATGAATCACCTTTCCAACGGTCTGCCCCGTGCATGATTCTGATCAACGGTTTGCCCTCGGCAGCTAATTTTTCGAAAAGGCCTGAAACACACTGCCAAACGGCAAGTTCCAGACCCTGCCTATCGGCAGGTGCCGATAGGCAGGACCAGGTCTATGTCGATCGGCAATGACCTGGGCTTATAAAATGAGGCCTTCACCTCATTTGCAAGGAGATCCCAGATCTGATACAAATCGCTCTCAGCGAATCCCAAAAACCTCTCTCGAAGGCAACGCGATTTCAACATCCAAATCCCTTCTTAACTTCCACTTTTCATCATCCTTTTCATCAAACTTGGGGAATTATCCACTCTCCATCATCATCCAAGTGCAACGGTTTCTCTCCAACATTCAAGATCAAGATCTTCAAGAAGGTCCAATTTTCTCAACTTTCTCTTCAAATTCTCTTAAAGTCGTAATAACTTGTTTTATTATTTAACACTTTTATTATCTCATCTCATACATCCTAATAGAGTTTTTATTTAGTATTATTGCACATCTCCTATTTTCATATAAATAAAACCCAAAAAAAGAAAAGAAAAAGTGGGTTTGCTCATGAATTCCAAAAAGGGATTCTCATACTTTTCTCACAACTAAAACACTTTTTCTACACACACACACTCACACACTCACAAATAAGAGATCCCCCATTTGGATTTATGGGGTAAACCCCACCCCTCATTTTGTATGCGAACTACGTGGACTTTGATGCCTTTATAGGCTACGTTGGCGTCTCAAGGTAAAACCCGAGACTCAAGTCCTTTTTCTCACTTTTCTCTCATTTTCTTTCTTCTCTAATTCTAATCTTCTTATATTCTATATACTTGGTTTTAGTGACGTATTACTCCATATGCGTTATCGATCCATTATAACGATCAACGTAGGGGTAATCGCATAAATCTTATTTTTCTAATATTATTTTTATACCTTCATACGGATGACTCGCTTTATCTCTTCCATGATACAAGTCGAGGATTCCTATCTCCACTATATATATACACATGCACACATATTACGAGGAAAAATAAAGGAAAATATCAAATATCCATGAGAGATCGAAAGGGCAGAATGGGTGCCTAACACCTTCCCATTTCGTAACTTAGCTTCCGAACCCTTCTCGAATCATTTTGGTTTCCTATGCACCAGTATGTCTTTGGATGCCATCCTTCGAGATGGATTTCCTTTTTGTTTTGTCTATTTTGAGTAAAATAGACTGGCAACTCTGAATCTCTCTACATTTTTACACCTCATCTCAAATGACGCCGGCCGAAGCATTCCCGAGAGGGATGCGCGGGGGCCGAGGATCCTTTCCTTCACGCGCCCGCCCGCAGGAGAGGATCGGGGATGGCCACAGTGGTGACTCTGCTGGGGATATGTATATTTTGAGGGCTTGACTCTATTTACATGGATGTTATATTTGTTTATATTTCCCCTATATCTGCATGTTCTCCCTTTTTTCCATGTGTATCCCATGCTTATGCTTATGTTCACACAGTTGTAGAAAATTCTCCATGTACACTTCGCACCACGTGCACCTAGGATCACATATATCTACATGTTACACACATCACCCATCCATACTTGGTGTACCTTTGGTACTTTTACTTTGCTCCCTGTTTGGCATAATTAAGAAAGGCATTCTCATCATAAGATACTAATAAGAGATTCATGCATGATTCACACGACATCACCAAAGAGCATTGTTATTGACCAAATTTTACCCAGTAACTGGAGGGTCACTTCGTGATGGGCGCTGGTCCGGGAGGTCGCAGTTAGCCTAAGCGATATGACTCTCACCTTCCATTGGCCAAGTACCTTCGACGTATATCGAACGGTTCCCCCACATCGTACCGCTTGATCGAAGTCATGATGGGAGGTATATCGTAGGGAATTCGTTCATGTACGCCGAGTATATCGAATTTGCTCTCACACGTACCGTCCCCACGAGGTATATAGAGGCAATTCACGTACACTCAGGTATATAAAATGGCTTGTCCACACATACCGATTGCCCGCAAGAGCAAGACGTAAATTATGGAAGTCACACCAAAGGGGGGAACCCATGCTGATTCACCCAACCAACTGCATACCCGCATATAGGTGTCAAACTTAGGACACGCACTTTAGATTGTCGGTTTCAACCCAAAACTCTGTCGAAATTCTGGGTCGGCCTGTCGCCCAATTTTCACGCATTTTTAAAATGGGACCCTTTTCGTGAGCCTGGTTACAAGTCTAGCCGTAACTTTGCATATATTAAAAACCCCACTTTTCCAGGCTAGAGTTTCGTCCGGCATTGCATTTAGGAGAATTAAATACAAGTGAGAACAGAATAATCATGCTGAGTTCCGTTTCCAAAAACATTTCTCCCTTCTTTATCAAAAATCCAAAAACATTTCTCCCTTCTTTATGAAAAATCCAAAAATAGTTTCTTCCCTTTTTCTCAAAAATAAATCCCATTCTACGCCTTCTCAAGTCAATCGCAAGCCCTTGGCCTGGCTCCTTATTGGCTTCGGTCTTCAGTCAAATCATCCTGGAGTTTCGTCCATTCCTCTACTACTTCTTTTGAGTCTGGAATCCATCCACTTTTTATGGAGAATATAGATCAAGTACCAGTCATACAGTCTAATCTGACGACAGTCCTAGCTCAGCTCGTTCCAAGATTGACAACCTCCAAATTGAGGTCCGAGAGATGCAATAAAACCAAGTTCCTATTCCTCAAGAGCTCGAGGCCCTATTCCCTCGTGCTATGGGTCCACCCGAGCCTATATGGGTTCCTGAAGAATATAATCACGCTCCACGTTCCCCTCCAGTCAATGGGCCTCCGCCTGCCCATCTTCCGATGCCAAACATTGCCCAGCCTACGGCTAACCTGCCTATGGTCGTTGATCCAAAAGAGGAGGAGTTGAATAAAGTCAAAGGGGATCTCAAGATGCTCACCAAGAAGTTCGACCAAGTCAGAATCTCTGGGAATTACATGGACTACACCCACATGTCTCCTTATCCAAAAGCGAGGTTACCCGAGAAGTTCAAAATGCCAAATATCAAGAAGTTTAGAGGGAGTGGACCCTCGATTGTTTATCTTCACAGTTATCATCGTTCCATGACTCTACTAGGGGATTCTGAAGAAGTGATGGCCCAATTATTTTAGCAAACTTTGAAGGATAGTGCCCTCCGATGGTTTTTATCTCTCGAGGAATCCAGAATCCGTAGCTGGGAGGATGTAGCCTGAGAATTCATATCGCAGTACAAATACAACGAAGAGCTTGAGGTCACCCGTCGTGATTTAGATCTGCTCAAACAGAACCCTGGAGAATCATTCAGTAACTTCATAACCCGGTGCAGGGAACAAGCAGCTACCATGACCAATCGGCCATCTGAGGAAGAACATGTCAACATAGTGAAGAAGAATTTCTTGCCCCATGCCCGAGCGACGATGGGAGGATAATACTATCCCCACTTTCGAGCTCTCAGAGAAGCGGGGGTAGAAATCGAGGAAAGCCTTATTAAAACAGAGGTTGAACCGAAGAAGGTGTCCGGACAGTTCACCCCTAGAAAGTATGACAAGCCTGCCAGTGCTACAGTCTCAACTATCAACAATATCTCTCAACCAACCACATCATGGGAACCAAAAAACCGTCCTGCCCCCATCCGAAGGGAATACACCGAGCTCCATGCTCCCCTCTCCAAAGTTTACCAAGCCTTGTTAAGCCGAAACTCATTAAACCCTTGGATCCCCGTCCATTGCCAAATCCACTCCCAAGAAACTTCAAGACCGATGCTCATTGCGTCTTTTACCAAACTGCTAGCTATACCACCGACCAATGTTTTCACCTCCGAAACATAATCCAAGATCTCATCGATCGAGGTACCATCGCCCCACCAGCCAATCCTAAACCAAACACTACTCACAATCCACTCCCAAATCATACTAATGCCATCTTCTTAGAAGAAAGCCCGAATTTCGATCCCTCAATAAAATCACACCCATATACTCTCCTAAACCTCTTCAAATTTGCCCATATTTCCTCCTACACCCTACTAGCCTCGTTGATCAAGCACTGTCACTCCTTACCAGAGCATGCCTCGCTGTCCATACCCGTTTTAAAAATGGAATTATGGGATTGTCAAAGGTGTTAAACCAACTCCTAGATTTCGGGCTGAAATTTCCCTCACAGATGGTCATCGATTGCCAAAGGTTCAGTACAATATTCTTGGAAGAACGAAAATGGGCTCGAGATTCAGACAAGTGGGTGGTACCAATCGATGAAGTCAACCTAGATGATGTCGTCCAGATTATGGCAGAATTATTAAGGCAAACCAACAGTATTTGCAGTATCACCGAGTTACTTGATACTTTGAAGCTATAAGGGCGCTTGGTCCCTTCAACCATACATATCCCCACAGAATGGGAAGACCTGTATAAAGAAGCCGTTGAAGTTGTGGAATGCATTGACTTTACATGGAAACATAGAATTGTTGCCACCGGATGGGGGGAAAAATTCAAAGATTCCAGTGAAGAACAAGCTTCAAGAAGAACTGGCCCAGTAGCCGACATATGTGGGATGATATCATTTGAAGAACTCCTCGGATAAATAAACAGGGTGACAGAACAACCTGAGATTGTTGAGGAAACGGGATTCATGTTCTTTCCTTCTTTAGTAAATCACATGACCAGATCAGGGAGACATTACCAGGTTCCAAGCTCACTACTAGCAAATGACAAAGGGAAGGGCGTTGAAAACCTTCCTATGCCAGAGATGACCATCGAGGAGAGCAAGATCCTCGATCAACTGAAGAAAACTCAAGCTAACATCACTTTATGGGGGCTTTTCATGTCTTCCCAACTGCACAAAAATGCTTTAATCAAGCGACTCACTGGACCCACAGTTCCTCCTTCTACCACACCAGAAGAAGCATTAAATCTGGTCGGATCCTTGACCTCTACCCGAATGCTATCATTTTCTGAGGAAGAAATCCCTAGAATTGGGCCGAATCATAATCATTCACTCAATATCTCCATCGAAGTTATGGGGAAGGCCGTGCCACTCTTTCTTGTCGATAACGGATCCGCCTTGAATGTCTGCCCACTGAGAACCTTCAAGTGTTTAGGACTGAAAGAAAGCGACCTCGCTCCAACCTCCGTCGGTGTACGTGCCTACGATAATACCCGCCGAGAGGTGATGGGGTCCATAAAGCTTGTAATAGGGGCTGGCCCTATAAACCCTGTCGTTGAATTCCAAGTTATAAACATCCCAGCTAGTTTCAACCTGTTGCTCGGACGACCCTAACTCCACAGTGTCAAGGGTGTGTCTCCCTCACTCCATCAGAAATTAAAGTTCTTCACTGACGGGTGAGTCATCACCATTTTGGGCAACGACGAAAATGTCAAGGGTGCAAGAACCAGCAGTCCAATCCTTGAGATACAGCATGGGTCAAATGGTATGCTCCTATCAGGATTCCGAGTTGAGTCACTCCTACTCCCAGTAGGGGACGGTTTCAAAGAAAGGCTTTGTCCAGAATATGACCCTCATGGCAATGTCAATGTGATTCAAATGTTCAAAAACATGCACTCCATGGCCGGACTGGGGCTAGGGCAAAGGCAGCAAGGGATACTTGAGCCCATCGAACTGAAGAAATCGTTTCCTCCTTGTGGCTTGGGGTATCAACCATCAGAACAAGAACTCAGAATGATCCACTAGTATCGACCAAAGAGAAGGTTAGACTGCATCCCAACTATCCCAGGAGACTCCTTGAATGCACGATTCATCAAAGAAGGCGGAGACTTTCCCTTTTGCGGTTTTCCAGAACTATGGTATGACCACACAGACAAGAAGATGAAGCCTGGAATGGAGATCTTTTTCCAAGATAGCTACCCATGGACTGAAAGTTTCCAACACCAAGTACAATCGCTCATCAAAGATACCGAAGAGGCTGAGGAAAGTGATTCCGAAGATTCCTTCAACTTACAGACACTAGGTCTTGCACTCTGCATGGTTTATTCAGGCACTACATAAATAGATCCATCCCATCTGATTGAAGTTGTTGATACACCACTCCTCAATTGGCATGCTGCGCCAGTTCTACCTCTTGAAATCAACCCTAACCCCAATGTTTACCCTATTTCCTTTTCTGTTGCCTATCCTTGTTCAAATGTAATCAAGACCTCTTTTGACGAGGTTCTCAATGTTATTTTTCCTATCAATGAAATAAATGAAGATTTTGAGTATCTTGTTGTGCCTTACATTAATTGTTTGGATTCTAATAGAACTTTTGATGATGATAATTTTGCAAATGAACAATTCTTAACTGATCTAAATAAGGTTAATAATAAATAACATAATCGCGTTCAAGTTAATGAAGAAGAGACTGTTGTTATTAATCTCGATTGTAGTAGCCAACTGCACGAGATTAGGATAGGGGCCACCCTTGATGAGCATTAGCGCGCATAACTCGAAGAATTACTAAAGGAATTCGTGGATGTCTTTGCGTGGTCCTATGATGATATGCCCGGCATTGATCCTGAAATAACTCAGCACGAGATCCCCACTCTCCCAGATTACAAGCCGATCAAATAAAAATTAAGAAAGCTCCGCACCGAATGGTCGCTCAAGGTAAAAGAAGAGGTGGTTAAACAGTTGAACGTGGGCTTCATTCGTGTGATCGAATATCCCACATGGCTAGCCAACATAGTACCTGTGCCGAAATCAGGAGGGAAGGCTCGAATGTGTGTAGACTACCGAGATTTAAACAAAGCTTCTCTAAAGGATGATTATTCTCTACCCAATATCGACATGATCATGGAAAACACAGCCAGTTATGCTCTCAAGTCATTCGTCAACGAGTTTATCGAATACAACCAAATCAAGATGCACCCAGACCACCAAGAAAAAACTGCATTCATCAACCCATGGAGAACCGTTTTCTACACTATTATGCCTTTTGGTCTCAAGAATGCTGGGGCTACCTACCAAAGGGCTGCCACAACCATCCTGCACGATCTGATTCACAAAGAGGTCGAGGTTTATGTGGATGATATGATTATCAAGTCCAAAACTAGAGAAGGTCATGTTCCCGCTCTCCGAAAGTTCTTCAAAAGACTGTGACGGTATTAGATGAGACTCAATCCACAGAAGTGTGTCTTCGACATTACAAAAGGAAAACTCTTGGGATTCATGGTCAGTGAGAAGGGAATAGAAGCAGATCCTGTAAAGCCGAAGGCCATACTTGAGATGCCACCGCCCCGAACAGAGAAAGAAGTCCGAGGTTTTCTTGGGAAATTATAATATATCAGTCGGTTCATCAGCCAGCTAACCTTCATCTGTGAACCGATCTTCAAGATCCTTCGAAAGGATTCAACCAATGTTTGTAACGAGACCTGCCAAGAAGCTTTTGACCGAATCAAACAATATCTTACCCAACCTCCAGTGCTCATGCCACCACAGCCTGGTCTCCCTTTGCTCCTATACCTAACCATAACCGACACTGCAGCTGGGGATTTGCTAACCCAATACCTTAAAGACTCCCGCAAGGAAATAGCTAACTATTACGCCAGTCACAAACTGGTCGGGTATGAGGTTAACTACACTGCTTTGGAAAAGGCATGTGCCGCACTTGTCTGGGTCACCCAAAAGTTATGACATTACATGCTCGCCTTCCCCATTAAACTTGTATCCTAATGGATCCCATCAAATACCTGCTTGAGAAACCTGCCTTATCCAGTCGAATGGATTGATGGTTGATGCTCCTAACCGAGTTCGATATCGTGTACGCCACGCATAAAGCCATTAAAGGAAGATCCATCTCCGACTACCTTGCTGATTACCCCGTAGAAGAAGAAGATGTCTGGATCTTCGAATTCCTAAATGAAAATATCCTCTGCACCGCTCAAGACAACCTTCGATGGAAAATGTTCTTTGACGGCACTGCCAACAAAAAGGGATATGGCATTGGGATACTTCTGATCGCCCTAGATGACTCCCACACTCCCATCGCCATCAAATTGGATTTCCCTTGCACCAATAACATGATGGAATAAGAGGCATGCACAGCCTCAAAGTTGCTCTCAAGAAAGGTATTCAATACATTGATGTCTACGGGGATTCTGCCCTAATAATCGGTCAAGTGCTCAGAAAGTGGAAAGTCAAGGACGAAAAGCTCCAACCCTTCCATGCCCACTTAGAAGAGTTAGCCTCCCAATTCCGAGCAAAGAATAACCTAGCCGATGCTCTCGCTACCTTGGCCTCCATGGTCGACATGCCCGAAGGAATAATAATGACCCATTTCTTAGTTATAAAGCAAGACAAACCAACCCATTGCTACCATATTGAGCTTGTCTCCACTGAAGATCCTGAACTAGCCGCTTGCTGGTACTATGGTATCTGGTGCCTCCTCAAACATGGTAGGTATCCCGATGGTTCCAATAAGAAAGACCGAACAACCCTCCGAAGACTGGCCGCCCAGTACATCATTTTTTATAAAGCTCTAATTAAGAGGAACTTCGATAGAATTCATCTACACTGCATCGTAGGGGCTGAGATTGAAAAGATAATGCAGAAGATCCACAGCCGGGAATGCGGGCCCCAAATGAACGGTCATATGCTTGCTAAGAAGATCATCCGACCAGGGATACTACTGGACCACCATGGCCCAGGATTGCACCACCTATGTCCGAAGATGCCTCAAATGCCAACAGTTCTCCAACCTTCAACACCTGCCTCCGCGAGAATTATACAACATGACCTATCCCTGGCCATTCTCCACCTGGGGTGTCGACATCATAGGGAAGGTTACACCAAAGGCTTCAAACGAACATGAGTTCATCCTAGTTTCCATTGATTACTTCACCAAATGGGTCGAAGCTGAGTCATACGCAGTATTGGACGCTAAGAAAGTGGACAAATTCCTCAAGAAAAATATCATATGCCGATATGGGGTCCTGTACGAGCTAGTATCAGATAACGGGTTGCACTTCGAAGCAGAAGTCACAAAAGTAGTTAACGAGTACGGGATTCATAGACACAATTCTTCTCCCTACCGACCTCAGACCAATGGTGCAGTTGAAGCCACCAACAAGAACCTTAAAGTTATCATCAGCAAGATGATCGGAAGCTGTAGGGATTGGGACAACCGAATCCTGTACGCCCTCTGGGGATATCGAACCTCAATCCGAACCTCTACTGGGGCTACCCCCTACTCTCTGGTCTACGACATGGAAGTGGTCCTACCAGTGGAGCTGGAAGTACCCTCGCTACGCATCATGCTCTAAAGCAAAGTTAATGAAGAAGACTGGTGCCAAAGCCATCTCGACGAGCTGACCCTCCTAGATGAAAGAAGATTGAAAGCTCCTTACCACATACAGCGGTACCATCGCCGAATGGCGCGATCATTCAATAACAGAGTCAAGGACCGCGGTGTCCGGGAAGTGGATTTATCCCTCAAGGAGATAATAGAACCCATCCGGGACCCCAGAGGGAAATTCAAGCCCAATTGGGGCGACCCCTACATTGTGAAGAAAATCTTATCCGGCGGTGCCGCCATGCTCACTGACCTAGATGGGGAAGAGATAGCTCATTCAGTCAACCTGGACCATCTCAAGAAATTCTACCCCTAGTTCGAAATCTCGGCGCGCTACGACTTTTCTCATCTCCCTTCTATTCTAAAAAAAAAACACTCTCTTCATTCCCCTCTACCCAGAACTATGTGGGCCTGATCCTCTGCAAAAAACCATTTTTCAAGAAAAAACAATTTTTTTTAAAAAACCCCAGAGGTACATAGGCAGCTCATACATCTTACAGGAGCATGACCCTTTCTTTTTCACAAAATACTATTCTTTTCTTATCTCCGAGAACGACAGTTCATTCTGATAAATTCTCGAACAAAAGGATTATGTATTCCCTAGTGATCGGTATAGATTATTCAAAATTACAAAATTCATCGAAAGGCACATCTGGATGATCAGAAACTTGATTATTTCATTAATAAGAAATTACAGCACAGATTACATAAGAAAAGGAACGGATAACTCCCTTCCCCCTACTTCCATAAAAAGCAAAATAATATCCCCACATCTATTCCCTATTACATAAATAAACTCTCCAAGAGTCCTACCCACAGCTACCAGAGGAGCATGAGCCCTCATCATCTACATCTTGGGGTCACCAAACTTCCCCTGCCTGAATAGAATGCCGTAAACACTCCATGGACCGATGATCCCGAACCAGCTTCAAAAAGACCACAACGCCCCCTTCCATGGTGTTAAATAAAATAAACCACCTTTGTCCAGTCTCCACTGCCAACATCTTGCTAACTACTTTCCTCCACAACCACTTCATATAATCTTTAGGGATATGCCAAACTCTCCCGACAGACTGAGAGGGATGGGTCGACGAACGCCGATTTTCCCACAAGAAGCCAAGCAACAGACGCAGGCGCTCAGTCAAATCTTCTATCGGAAAGAAATTTGAGGTTCGAGGTGGCACGACTTGTGCCCAGCCAAATTGGCGCAGAAGTCACCAAGGGAAATAAAAATAGGTTTGCCTGAGACCAACCAGCCACACATACGAGTATTCCCCTCGCTCCAGAACAGGCAGCAACTGTCCCTACCAAGGCACTGACCAGTGCAGACTCCAAGCCCCATGCTCCACAAGCCAATTCTCCTAGATCTCAACATACAGGCCAACGCTGATGAAGTAACACGAAAAGAAGTTGGGTACAGTCAACAAAGGATACTCCCGAAGGACCACCAAGCGGAGTCTTTCAGACAACCACATGAACAGCATCACGGGGCTACCCCTCAAAAAGTCAGAACGAACTTTTGGCCAGGCATCCAGATCATTCAGCATCTTCACCAGTATCACCGTCGCAAGATTACGACGGTATGACATTCACGAAGTAATGGATATAAGTTGCGGGTCCACCAGTAATTCCCCAGTCACCAGCAGTAATTTTGAAACTAGGCCCAGAGCAACGGCTCGAACATAGCCAGCATCACCTACTTCCCGCAAATGTACGGACTGCAGCACTATCGGGAGGGAGATCATTCCTCCAACAACCAATGATCTGGCCGTCGAAGGTGAAATATGAAGAAGCCCGGCCAACAAATCCCTGAGAGAACGGGAAAATTCGAGCAAAGCCGCAACAACACTAGGATTTATACCCAGCGTGGAAGAAAATTCCTCATAGGTAGGACAAACTTCATCCAACCCAAAGCGGAATACATGGTCTTCGGGGTACCAAAATTGTACCGTCGCCATCAGCATGTTCCACTCAATAGGCCGATTGCGCCACAAGGAGACTCAACGCATGTTGAAACCATCATAGTCGACATTATATGAGCACATTGCTTCCAAGGCTTCGAGGTAGTTAGCAAACTCAATGCTACCAGGGAGAGCCATCTTGCAAGGCTAAGAGATAGTGGGCAAGTAAGTAAGAATGCGAAGGTGTGATGAAAATACTCCACCCTTACCCCCTTTTTATACTTGAGAACCCTCAGAAGAGACATAATCCCTGCAGAAATCGAAGGGAATCCTCCCCCACAAAATACAAAAGGCTGAAGAGGGTACCAATTAAAGCTTTGAATTTATGGGACTGGACTGAACTGTCGATAGGCAGGACAGGGTGCTTACCGATCGGCAACCCCCTATTATTAAAAATTTCCCCTTTTTCCTCTTTTGTCAAAATAGAAAACTCAATAAAAAGAAATTAATATTCTCAACAGAATTTCAAAATCCCTTTTCTTCCTTATATAATTTCCTTTTTTAAATTAAAAACTTTCCTTAAAAAAAATATCCAAAAATACTCCTTTTTACGGTTTCAGCAGCAAAGTAAAAAGTGCATGTGCGTGCATTCATTCATCATTAATAAAAGATAATAAAAAAACTCCATTGCATTGCATCTATCGGTTTTCTGTGTTACATCATTTTTACAGGAAATAAAAAGAAAAAGCAAAAAAACAACAGGACTCAGCCCGAACCCACATTCTCTCTCTCTCTCTCTCTCTCTCTCTCTCTCTAAGAGCTTCCACCCCTGCGACGTGCTCTCTTTCCCCTACGGCGAGATGAGGCACCACCACTACCCAAGCCAAAGTCCTCTCTGAATGAAGCAGATGGCACCAAGCAAGAAGGAACAGGAACCGCATCCCAAATATGGGCAGTCGTTGAGGATATCCAGTCTCCGATGTCTCTTAGCCAAGTGGTCGACACTCGAACTTGCTGCAAGGAAAAGCGAAATCAGTATCAAAGCAGAGATGACCAAAACATAAAAGAAAAAAAGAGAAGGACACAAAGGTATACCGCAGGTCAGAGGACCTCCTCTGTCAAACTCAACTCCTCCGGATCCATCGCATGAGGACGATGCAGCATAGGCACCATCCCTCCATCAGCCCACCGGATGTTGTACGAAGGAGTGTGCAACCGCATAAAAGGAACCTCTGAAGTCGCAGTCGCCGTAGATGCCGTCGGACCGCCGCCACTATGGGAAGATCCCATCGCCCGACTCGAACTCGCAGGAGGGAAAGGCAGGGCATCATATATGTTGGGCGCCATCAACCAGCTCGTCACAAAATCCATATAGCCATACGGTGCAGCCATATCGGTGTACAATAAGTAGGACTCACCGATCATTGCCGCGATACTCGCATCCTCCGACAGCAGTCGCTCCCGCCTCATAGACGTAGGAGGTTGCGCAGGTGGCACCACCACCCTCCTCAGTAATCTGAGTTAGGTCAGAATTGACCTCGGTCCTTGGTCGTCACCACTCTTAGGTCAGAATTGACCTCGGTCTTGGATCGTCACCTGAGTTAGGTCAGAATTGACCTCGATCCTCGATCATCACCACTCTTAGGTCAGAAATGACCTCGGTCTTGGATCGTCACCTGAGTTAGGTCAGAATTGACCTCAACACCACTCTTAGGTCAGAATTGACCTCGGTTATTAGATCTTCACCCTAAGCCAGCAGAATCGAATTTGACCCGCAGAATCGGTCACCCTCCTCACTTAAGCCCGTAGATTTGGCATTGACCCAAAAAATTGGTCATCCCCAGCACACCCCTCAGGTCCTCAGAATCGGCCTTGACCCTATGAATCGATCATACTCCCTCAAAAGCATCATGTGGTGTTTATTCGACGGTTCTCATTTGTTCTAAACTCACCCATTGAGGGGCTCTGTAGACACCCCATTCTGTTACCCCCTAACTCTCCTAAGGTCCCTAGCACCTCCCTTCATCACTACAAACCCATATCATATCTCGAGTACCGACCTAGAAGCTATCGGGAACCCTCAGGCTCCGTTCGACCAAAAATTCAAGCTTTTTAGCTCAACTGACGCTAAATGAATCTTTGAAGGGCACTGAAAACCCTTTACAATGGTCCGCTCCGTGCGCGATTCTGACTTACCATGCGAACGAACGATCTGTTTGCATCCAAAACTTGATCCGAAGGCCACCGGGCACTCCCAGGATCTATTTGACCTAAGTCAACTCTTCAGCTCAATCGAGACTGAATGAATCTTCTAAGGGCACTGAAACCCCTTTCCAATGGTCCGCTCCATGCACGATTCTGACTTACCATGCGGACGAATGATCCGTTTGATTCTAAGAGGTCACCGAATGCTTCCAGAGCCCGGTTGACCAAAGTCAACTCCCTAAATCAGGTCAAATTCTTTGGAATATCGAAGCACATCTCCTAACTTTTCCAACGGTCCATCCCGTGCACGATTCGGACTTACCATGCGAACGAACGATCCGTTTGCGTCCGAACGATTCCCCGTCCAATGGACCGATAAACGCTTCCGAGCAATATTTGACCCAAAGTATACTCTCGAATTTGGGAGAGGTCCAAAGGACTTTCAAAGGTATCTGAATCACCTTACTAACGGTCTTCCCCGTGCACGATTATGACCAACGGTTTTCCCTCGGCAGCCAATTTTCCAAAAAGGCCTGAAACACACTGCCAAACGACAGGTTCCAGACCCTGCCTATCGACAGGTGTCGATAGGCAGGACCAGGTCTATGTCGATCGGCAATGACCTGGGCTTATAAAATGAGGCCTTCACCTCATTTGCAAGGAGAGCCCAGATCTGATACAAATCGCTCTCAGCAAATCCCAAAAACCTCTCTCGAAGGCAGCGCGATTTCAACATCCAAATCCCTTCTTACCTTCCACTTTTCATCATCCTTTTCATCAAACTTGGGGAATTATACACTCTCCATCATCATCCAAGTGCAACGGTTTCTCTCCAACATTCAAGATCAAGCTCAAGATCTTCAAGAAGGTCCAATTTTCTCAACTTTCTCTTCAAATTCTCTTAAAGTCGCAATAACTTATTTTATTATTTAACACTTTTATTATCTCATCTCATACATCCTAATAGAGTTTTTATTTAGTATTATTGCACATCTCCTATTTTCATATAAATAAAACCCAAAAAAAGAAAAGAAAAAGTGGGTTTGCTCATAAATTCCAAAAAGGGATTCTCATACTTTTCTCACACTTTTTCTACACACACACTCATAAATAAGAGATCCCTCATTTGGATTTATGGGGTAAACCCCACCCCTCATTTTGTATGCGAACTACATGAACTTTGATGCCTTTATAGGCTACGTTGGCATCTCGGGGTAAAACCCGAGACTCGAGTCCTTTTTCTCACTTTTCTCTCATTTTCTATCTTCTTTAAATCTAAGTTCTTATATTCTATATACTTGGTCTTAGTGACTTATTAATCCATAAGCGTTGTCGTTCCATTATAACGATCAACGTAGGGGTAATTGCGTAAATATTATTTTTCTAATATTATTTTTATACCTTCCTACGAATGACTCGCTTTATCTCATCCATGATACAAGTCGAGGATTCCTATCTACACTATATATATACACATGCACACATATCACGGGGAAAAATAAAGGAAAATAGTAAATATCCATGAGAGACCGAAAGCGCGGAATGGGTGCCTAACACCTTCCCATTTCGTAACTTAGCCTCCAAACCCTTCTCGAATCATTTTGGTTTCGTATGCACCAGTATGTCTTTGGATGCCATCCTTCGGGATGGCTTCACTTTTTCTTTTGTCTGTTTTGAGTAAAATAGACTGGCGACTCTGAATCTCTCTACATTTTTACACCTCATCTCAAATGACTTCGGCCAAAGCGCTCCCGAGAGGGATGCGCGGGACCCGAGGATCCTTTCCTTCGTGCGCCCACCCGCAGTCGAGGATCGGGGATGGCCACAAATACAGAGTGTGTATTTTTCATATATGTGTTGTTTGTGTAAGTAAGAAAAATATATGAGTATTTTCAGAGTGAGTGATATACAATGTGAGTTTTGTCAACAACAATTATAATAGTGAAAGTGGGTGTGAGATATGGATGTAGCCAAATTGGTGAACTACGTAAATCCATGTGTTATGTATTTGTGTGTGATTTTTCTACACTTATACTTTCCATTTATTTTGCATTTAGTATATTTTCTTAATTTATTAAATCCCAAGATCCTGCAAATATTATTAGCAAAATTTAGCTACATTTAATTTCCCAACACTTTCTTTGAGGGGAATTTTTATCACTTGTTGAGATCCGAATTATGGACTCACAGGCTGTTCGGTCGAGAGGTTGTGTGTTGGTATATTGAAAATAACCTTGCTAGTGTTGTAAAGGGGTCTTGATTTAATTAATTTCTCAGATCTTGTCCTGGGTCGTTGGCATATGTCCAACATAGAGTCACTTCAAATGGGTAAGGGTATCCCATTACCTTAATGGGAAGGTCCATGGACCCTCATCCTACCTATTTATCCCGACCCGATCAATTTATCAAACTCATAAGCCCTACCCACTAACTAGTCCATTCGACTCATTTACACATTAAAAACATCTGTTTTTATATTTTCTTAGCAAATAACACCCTTCTCTTCAAATCTTTTTATTTATTTATCAAGATATTTCTTATAATCCATATTTACATAAATATAATATTTCTTAGTCTATTAGAATGTGTGAAGCCTGATTTACAATATCAGACACCTTTACACCACGGTCGTTTTGCTTTAGTGCGTGTGAGATCACATTGTAACCTTATTCAAAATAGTGAAACATATACCTACAACAACTGTGGATATAGCTTCTCACATTGAGTAGTGAACCACGTAAAATAGTGTGCCACTTTTATGTGTGAGCGCGCTTTAAACGATTCAGGTAGTCCAACCCAAACCATTAGAGAGCCCAATATAAGATACAGCGACAAATTGTGGATTTAGTCACAGTAAATGGACTTGATAACATTGTATACGTTAGCACATCGTTGTAGTTAAAAGAAAAATCATCAACTACATGGGTCATGAGTAACAAAGAGAGAAACATATTATTTTATAAGGAAAAATATAAATTTAACCTTGAAGTTTTGGGTGATTTTTTAATTTAAACCCAAAGTTTCAAAAATTGTGTTAACCCTATACTTTAAAAAATTATAACAATCAAACTCTCCGTTATCATATCGTCAGGGCACTTAACGGAGGTGCTGACTAGGCTTCTTACATGGAAATTTGTTTGATCCTATTTACTTATTGACACATGCCCCACCCCTAAACATTAAATATACCCTTTTAATATCAACAAAAAAATCATTAAAATAAAACAAAATAATTACAAACACAAAAAACAACTCACACATCCCAATATACCACGAACTGCGCACCATCTCTAAAATCTCCCTCTCTCTCCCCAAACACCACTGCCTACCCATCTTCTCCCACACACACCGTCGCCTCCCCCTCCCCCTCCCCCACCCACCAATCTGGCATCCAAAGCAACTCTCTCTCTCTCTCTCTCTCTCTCTCTCTCTACACACACATAATACCAGATTTGTGTATATACACAGATCGATGCATATATACATAAATACAAATATCTTTATATATACATCGATCCGTGTATATATACATTGATTTGTGTATATATACACAAACCAAATGTGTACGTGTTAGGGGTGTTCAAAAAATCGACCGAACCGACGGAACCAACCGATCCTTTTTTCGATCTTTTTTCATAACTGATCCGGTTCGAATTTATTTTTGGCAGACCGACCAAGTCAGTACGATCCACGATTTATAGGTTCAAAAATCCTGTTAGGACCGACCCGGACAGACTCTATATAAAATAATATATTTTTACAAATATATGAATATATATAAAATAAATAAATAGTAAAATATATATTTTAGCATTTGATTAGTTTAATCCAATAGCAGGTTTGTTTTAATTGCAAATTTTGATTTTTTTTAATGTTCGGAAAAAAAATAGACTCGAGTATGTTTTTATTTTTATAAGTGATTTAATTCATTAATGTGAGGACCGACGGGTAAGATCGGACTGACCCTATAAAAAAATCGAATCTACTAGGGTCGGTTAACCGACATTATTGGTCCGTTCTCGATCCGTTTTTTAGAAGACTGATCAAGTCGGTCCAATCCAAAAAACCCTCAAAATCGGATCGGATCATGAACACCCCTAGTTTGTGTATGTTTATGTGTATATTTGTGTGAATGTCTCGATATATGTGAGTATGTATGTGTGTATACATGTGTGTACATTGTATGTATGTATGTATGTATGTATGTATGCATGTATGTATGTATGTATGTATGTATGTATGTATGTATGTATGTATGTATGTATGTATGTATGTATGTGTGTGTGTATAAATGTTTGTGCATTGTATGTATGTATGTATGTATGTATGTGCATGTATGACTTGTATGTTTGTGCCACTATGTTTTTATAAGTATGACATGCATGTGCGTATATATACGGCATAAATGTGTGTATTTGTGGTTGTATGAAGAATCAAAATGTATATATGTGTGAGAATGTACATGTGATAACAAATTGTGTAGAGAGTTATGGAAGCGGTATGAGAGAGGGGGGGGGGAGGTAGTGGAGATAATTGATTTTTATTATTTTTGTTGGGTGTTATTTTTTTCAAATTTATTTCTTAAATTTTTTTAATTGGATTTTGATTTTTATAAGTGCCACTCTTTAAATTTATTCTTAATTAATTATTTTTAGACATCATTTTTAATTGGTCAACACAAAAAATCATCAGAATAAATTAAAAGTTTAATTTATGACCTAGTCAACATTCGGTTACATCTTTTAGAGGAGATGTAACCAAGGGTTAAAATTGAACAATTTTTAAACTTTAGGGTTAACCTTGTAACTTTTTAAATACTTGGTCTAAAATTGAAAATCACTTCAAGCTTAAGGATTAAATTTGCATTTTTTTCTATTTTATAATTAAACTTGTTGAATTCAACTATTTCATCGCATTAAAACACTTGATATGATGAACAAAGGTTTTGGATGATATTAAAAGCAACTCAAAAACATCTCCTGAACACCAAACGAGTATTGAACAATATAATTTGTCTCTAATAATTGACATGAATATCTTTTACTTTCAAATGTAATACAAAATAGTAATAACTGATATCAACGGTGGTGCTACGTGTGACATTGACTCCAACTTTCATGTGACAATTCGGGTTAGTTATGTCATTTTAAGATTGTGTTGATTTTTATTTGAATATATGTTTTGAAGACTCTTAAATCTTTACAAGTTAATCATCTCATACTGTGATAATTGGAGGTTATTATCATAACTAAATTAAAGACCTCGAATGAACTGAGGTTGGTTCATTTGATCCACTAGGTAACTCAGATACCGAACCACTTGTTAACCCAATTTCAAAGAGGAAAGTGACTCTAATGTTAACCCACATTTATACGTGGAAAATTAACTTTGAAGAGTCAAACATTAGTTTTATAGAGTTCTTGAAAAACGAGGCGTGTCTTTTAAAATTGGTGACAAGAAATTTTTTTCATTCGCATTTTCCAATAATATATAGGAAAACTCTATTTAGCTAATTATTTTTAAACAAATTCAAACTAAATGTGTCTGTCAATCATACCTTGTTGACCCCACTGTTTATCCACTCTCTATGGAGGTACGAATAATGTGTGATTGTCACACACATTTTGTTCGGATTTGGTTCAAAACGATGTGTTGCCTAGAACTACACGAACATGTAACACTCGTTTGGCAAACAGATTGTCGCTTTTATATTTGGGATCTCGATTTCTGGGGTGAGAGACAACATTTTAAAGCTAGTAGAGAGCTTAAATTCTTTTTTCCAAGGCAATTTTCAAAATTCTAAAAACTTGACGGCCAGATGATCATTTTTTAAGACTTGCCAAGGGGATTCACTATAATTTTAATAATTAGCTTTGTATTTTTCCAAAACTCTAGGGGTCAAATTACAATATCACTGTGGCCATTTTACACCAATGCCATTTTGATGAGTTTTTACTTTGCTTTTCCATTGCATAATTAGAAAATGGTGATTTTTTTTTTCCTTCGGTAACATTACACTACGCTTAAAAACAATTATACATGTTTTTTTTTAAAATGATAGTGCTAGAGTTTTGTGAAAATTTAGGTACTTTGACAACACCCTTCAGAAAATGTCAACACGCATTACACGAGGCTCCAGCAATAACCCAAATTTTACTTAATATACTTTATTATATGAAGAAAATATACGTTTTTTTAATTTTATTTTGCTTTATTAATATACTATGTAATTGTGTACTATGCATCCAATTATTGTAAAATTAAAATATCTTCTACTTTAGAAAGTATATGGGGAAAATGATTTTTATTTGGTGACGGACAGATTAGGGATGTTTGTATGCAAGGAAGAAAAGTATCAACATATTTCGTTTCTAAATCGTGAATCATGTTAAATACAACACAAGAAGTTTAATCCACATGCCGAGTTAAGGTGGAGCCATTTTGATCTGTTTGGTTCGGAGTGAAATACTTTTAACTGCGTTGAAAAGTAAAACGGTAAAATGTTTTTTCACATATATAAAATTATTTTTTTGTTCACTTGAAATTGTGAATAAATGCACACCATAAAATTATGTAACTTTAAACCAAAATAGTGAACAAAATTAACTCTAAATAGGTGAAGACATATTTCACCATTTTACTTTTCGACACGGTGAAACATACTTTACTCTGAACCAAATGGACAGCTCCATAATTTTAACTTCATGGACTTTCGCACAAAAAAAATTCATACACATTTAATGACACCTTTAGAGGTCAAACAACAAGATTTGAAAATAAGGTTATTATTTATTATTTTTTTTTTGGGGGGGGGTGGGGGTGGGGGTGGGGGAGGGGAGGGGCCTATATAGAGCATAATAAATCGAGATTAAATGCGAAATAACACTTGGGGTAGGGCTCTATGGGACCATGGGTTTGATACGGGGGGGAGCCACAAAGTGACCCGTTCTTGGGAAGTTCCCATGTTAGCAAAAAAAAACGATCTTAACACAGCACAACACAATTATTGCATCTAATTGTGCTTGCAATATACAAACCTTATCATCATCATAACAACGGGAGAAGTTTTGGATGCACTCCCTTATTTTTCAGCCACTCTATTTAGATGTTTTAAACATTAATCAACAACAAAAGAATTGGAACTAAAAATCTTTAATCACATGAATGTGTGATTCTTTACATAATAATACAAGGAAAACAACATACCAACGTAAACAAGAAAGCAAAGCTTCAAATCTTAACCGTTCCGAACCATTAATCACAAATTATTTTTTACAAGACAATATAAATGGTTCCTCTTCTGTAGTCAAATTATTATACAAGTAAATTTCACATTTTTCTCAAGTTGTCTAACCTGGTCTACAAGTCACTGTCAATTCCAGTGTCATCCGTTGCTGTTGCTTCAGCTTCCCGAACCTTACTCTTTGCAGTCGGGGCAGCTACAGTGGTCGAGGGCGCAATCAAAAGCTGCGAATTAAATTGAAAAATAAACAAACATCAACATAGATACTCAAATAGCTAATTTTTACATCCCCATTTATATTAGGGTCCACTTAATTTGGAGTGATATAAGTTTTAATTAAGTAAAAAGTACACTAGTAAAAAGTATTTCGAAAATGATACTAAAACCCTACATTGGGTTAGGCCTGTCAACGGGTCGAGTCCAGACCGGATCTAGGGAGATCCAAATCCATTTAGTAGGCACTTAATCAGATTCACATCCGGATTGAGTCTTAATTGTATCTACAATATTGGATCCAAATCCAAATTCGTAACGGGTCGGGTCGGGATTTGGGTCTGGCCAGATATATACATTTATTTTATATTTATTTTTATTTTATCCCCCTTCGATTTCGTAATGTATTATAGTATATGATTAGTATAAATAAAACATATATTTATTATATTTATTATATACATAAATCTCTCTCTCTCTCTCTCTCTCTCTCTCTCTCTATATATATATATATATATATATATATATATATATATATATATATATATATATATATATATATATATATATAAACAAAATAATAATGTACAAGGCGGGTCGGGTCTTTGAGTCCGGATTTTGTATAAGATCCAGACCTATCAGTATAATAAACGGGTCTTCGGGTCTCGAATTAAAAAAAATATGCTCAGACTCTATTATAAGTCCCGGGTTCGGATCGGATCCGGGCCTAGACCCAACCCATTGACAAGCCTACAATGGGTGGAGTCAGTACACCCGATGCAGGGTTTCAAAAAAATTGAGGTTAGAATTTCAGGTAGTGTAACAACACGTGAAAGATTTGCACTTATTCAGAGTTATACTCTCTCGTGCCCAAAGCATATTAACAGTCCATTTTCCATTTTTGAATAGAAGCAACAAATCAAATTCTACAATAGTGAAAAATGTCTTGATCTGGTGTAGTTTCTCTCTCTTCCTATCGTGTGGAAGATGAGATTATCTGATTTTGATTTCTACAACTTGTTTTGATAGTTGACAGTCGGTTTGATAGATGCTGAATTCTGATTAATCCTTGTACAGTGAGCTACACGCGTGGTTTTGGTTGCTGGCCTTCTGACGCGTGGAATCCCATGCAAATTTGGACCGGGTAGGAGGTTGTATATGGGATGTAGTTTTGGGTTTCATTTGTTTGGTTTTTTGGTTGAGCCCATTTGCATTGGTCCGGAAGTGTGCATGTATATGTTGTACTGTGGGTTTGTCTTGGGTTGTATCTTGTGTTGTGGGCCTGATTTGGGTTTGTTTGTTCTCTTGGAAGCCCGTTGCCAAGATTTAGTTGAGTGTCTTCCTTGTATTTTGTTGGGCTTTTGCCTTTTAATTAAATCACATTTCACCAAAATAAAAACTCCTTGCTCTTGGCCATAGATTTAGTGTTTCCTTAAAAATTGTCGTTTTTAAACAAGGACTACTAATTTAGTACGGATGAATTTTTATTTATGATATAAAGTTGTAAATAACTGTACAGCTATAATTATATGATTTTGGCAAAATCAGTCGACAATAATTATCTTCAAATACCCCATTTGGTTCTCAAGGTAAAATATTTTCAAGTAGGTGAAAAGTAAAACACGAAACATTATTTGAACATATTTGAGTTAGATTTTGTTCACTGTTTTGTTTGAAGTCACATTATTATAGCATGTATGCTTATATAAATTTCATACAAATAAAATTATCTCTATATAGGTGAAAGTCAAGAGTATTTTCACCTAACTACTTATATTAGTTGAACAGGTGGAATAGTAGAGAAGAAGTTTGACTTACTTAGAGTTAGAAATATCCCGAATCAAATGACGCCTAAATAAACATATATTTCAATTGGAATCAAATGTGGAAACCATATAGAGAGGCATATAGAGTGACAGAAATTACCTCTGAATTCATATCAATTTCGATTTCATCAAGGACCTGGCTCACTAGCTCTTCCGTTTCTTCTTCTTCCTCGTCCCCTTCCAAAGAATCGTCAATGGCATCTCCCATAAGCTCGCTTGTCATTTCCATATTCTCATTTTGCCTCTCAAATTCTTGCATAATCTTCTGCAATGATGGCAAGTTGATTTGCCTATTCATCTGCTCCATTGCCTTTGTAACACCTCTCATTGCTTCTCCCATCGCTTGTGTCGATTTCAATATCTGAAAACACTCATTTGAAAAGAGAGGTAAAACAACTTATTTTAGAAGTTTGAATTCAAAGGCAGAATCCATTGGAGATTAAGTTTCCCCTCCCCCACCCCCAAAATAATAAAAATAAATAGAAAATAACAAAATAAGAAAGAAAAGGGTCATTGGGCCTTCAGTTGCTACTTTTTTGCCAGTATTTCTCTTTGGGGCCAAAGTTTTGTTTTATTTCATGACCCCCAAAGTGTCATAAATAGGTTTTTTGTGACATTTTCCAAGATCTTTTATCGTGATCAAAAGTATTTATGACACTTTGGGGGGTCAAAGTGATATACGACAGCGAACTTCAATGAATTAGAACCAAACAAACTGGAGGCTTCAATGAATTAGAACCAAACAAACTGGAGGCAAAGTTTTGTTTTATTTCATGACCCCCAAAGTGTCATAAATAGGTTTTTTGTGACACTTTCCATGATCTTTTATCATGATAAAAAGTATTTATGATACTTTGGGGGGTCAAAGTGATATACGACAAACCTAGGGGTCTTAAGCGAACTTCAGTGAATTAGAACCAAACAAACTGGAGGCAAAGGCCAAATCCCCATATCCCCCCCCCCCCCCCCCCCAACCCACACACACACACACCACACACCAACCAAAAAAAAAAAGCTATTTCTTTTCATCATCTCTTCGTTTTTAGGTTAAAACAAACGCTCAAAACAAGAAAATAGGGCACATTAAACAAAGATATATAGCATTTACTACAAATACATACAGCGTAATGTTTCCGAAGCTGTGGATCATGATGAGTAATTCAACAAAAAGAGAACTAACCTGAATTCTGAGAGAGACACCTTGGAGTTGAGATTTAAGCTTATAAATTTTTTCAACCTGATGCCGTGTTCTTATAAGATCTTTCGACATCACCTTCACAGCCCCTTGGAACAAAAAAAAACATCAAATCAAACATGGATATTTAAGCGGTCAAACCCAAAATTTACTACTAATAGGTTGTCCAGTAATTTTAATAAACATGTTACCCACGCAAGAGCATAATGCTCACAAACAAGAAGTGCACCTAGTCACCGCACAACCAATTTTAAAGAAGCAGGCTCATCACAGATGGCATCAAATTACAAGGGGACACTACCATAAGAAATTATAAAGCACTATGAAATATGGATACTGATATGCGCATCGTAACTGATACGAGGACAGGGAACTACAAAAATCTCAAAAAGTAATTCAATATAGTTGGAATACAATAATAAATTAATGCATTTTATTAAAAGTCTAATGAACAATATGCCTAGAATGTTTTTAAATTCATTAACATTTGCAAAAAAAAATCATCATACATGTTCGATATCTGTATATTAGTGTATGTATTCTGCACATACAGAACATGTATCGTGTATATGTGTATTACGTATCTGATGCAAGTACAGGGACCCCTACTAAAGATCTGTGTTTCTAAGATGACAAAGCAGGGACTATGAACAAGAGATTGAAATGACACAATATAATACTTATTCAGGTCTAATTTAGTTCACTATCCTTAAATACTTGCAGAGTTCTCAATAGCTAAGGACAATAATGCTCCATGTACATTGATCTGTCGACCATTTATAAAGTAATCAGCCAATATCAGTTTCTGACATTAACAGTTCTAGTGGTTAAAGTTCTATATCGGTTTGGATAACTCAACTCAACAGAAATGCCCAGATTATTGATAGTCCACTTTGTCTACATCTACTACGATGGGTCCAGAAAAATTTTACCAGACTTCATAACCTAGTTAATAGTGATATGTTAGCTTCAATTCCCATATATTAATATTCTTTAGCTTCTGATCCCATTATTTTCTTGTTTTTTTACTCTGCCCCTGAGATAATGCCGTAATTATACATAATCCCCTGTTTTTCAAAAAATTAGACTTAGCTCCCCGCATGTGCATCTCTCACTTGTACCTTATGCATACAGGGGGGTAAGTCTAATCATTGAAAATATAAGGGCGTATCTCTAATACTGCATTATCTCAGGGGGTAAAGTAAAAAAAACTTAATTTTTTAATTAGGATTAGGTCCTGTTTGACCAAATCAAAATTATTTTGGACAAAAATCACCTCCCACTGTCATTTAACACATTTCAGAAACATTTTAACAAATTTCAGCTTCATTTTATACATTTATAGAGTCATTGTAACACATTTCATAAATCAATTTAACACAATCCAGTGTCATTTTACAGTTTCATAATTGTTTAAGCACATATTTTAAAGTCGTTTTGACCCATTTTTGTTCTTATGTTCAGTGAGAGAACGAACCAGTAACAGATTAATCCATGTGTTTAATGGATGAAGTGTATTTTTGTTTGTAGTTTAAAAAAATAAATAAAAAGAGCAAAGAAGAATCAACATATATACATATGTTGAAGAAAATAAACTCTGGAAGAAAAAGATTGTAGACGTGCAATGGTGACTGTAACCATGTGTTTGTTTTATTAATCAGATCAGTATATACGCCATAGTAGGCATATAAAGACAAGCCATGATGAATGAGAACTAATCAAAGTAAATTAGATCAGGCTTAGATCTTCGGTTGGACAGAGAATAAAGGGCAACTGTGAGGGAGAAATTTTAGGGTGAGAGGTAAATGAGTTATAATAAAATTATACAGTTATTACAACTTTTTAAAATATTAAAAATTGGGGACAAGAAACTATTTGGTGGTGGGGCCGACGGGACTGACAACTAACGCGAAAAACCATGGGATCAGAGGCTAAAAAAAGTAAGAAATACTAAGGACGACTTTTCTATAATTGATGTTAGGGTTTTTTACTTTGTCCCCTGAGATATGTTGTAATTAGATATGACTCGACTTAACCCCCACTATGCATAAGGTAGAAGCAAATCATTGCACAAGGTAAGCTTTAGGTCTATTTTTTTTAAAAGCTGGGGGTTATGTCTAAGTACGGAATTATTTGAGAGGGGGAAGTAAAAAAAAAAACTTAATATTATCATACCAACCTTTTCACTTAGATGCGTAAAATATAATTTTCACATTATAAGTAATGAAAAATCAAATGGACATGTTAAAGTACTGGTGTTAAAATCACTCGAATTCGTCATGGGCCATTTTTTGCATTAACGCCTTAAATAATAGATAGTAAGGGATGGTAAATGGGCTAATGAATAATATCTCACATACAAGACATGCTTCAATAGATAGCCATAGAACAGAACATGTGCATTTTAACAAGACATACCATCTGTCCTTGGTTTGCACTTTTCTTAATCTCTACAATTAGTTTCTTCTCGTGTTTGTAGACCTTGCCTTTCTCTATCTATTTCTCTGATAGATTTATCAAGCATCCTCTTGTTCTCCCGCAGGAGTTCTGAAAATCACAAGCATACCATAATTAGAATACAGACAAAATGACAAATGATAGCTTTCAAAAAACATATGCCAATCATAATTTGAGGTTGAATGTTCAAATAATAAAAATAACATCATTCTTTGTTGGATTTAATTTGTAAAACTATCTTTTGTTGTTGTTGACTTATAAACCAAATCGAGCCACATAAAGAACACAAGGACAGAAGCCTACATGTACCAACTCTTTAACGTGGGGTGCAATCATGAATGTGCGTTGTCATAACAAGGGGTAGTTAGTCAATCTGAATATACACATTTTGATCAATGGACAAAAAACTAAAATCAAATACACCCAACCCAGTGTATACCGCTCCCTGTGTAACCCGGTGAGAAATCCTCACATAGTGCACACGTATAATAAATGAAACACTCACACTCCTGCTCCTCTTCTACCTTTGAGCAATACCACATGGAAAATACCTCACTTCTCGCCTCAAGCCCTCACCATTTGAAGAAGCATCACATCTTACTAATAGCTTAGAGTTAAAACCCCTTAAAAGATCTTTTATAGGTGGGAGAAAACATGTGTTGAAATCTCGAAATACTCTGTGCAGCGAAGTGCGGACTTCTAATCCAGAAATCCCAAAATTCAGTCCAACTTCGGGGGCAGAAAACGACCAACAAACCCATAACGAATGCGACTCTGGAACTTCATTTCGAGTCAAAAATCACAATTCTCCACCTTAGTGAGGCAACATCGCCAAACCATGGCAACGAGACTCCACCCAATGAGAATTACCCTTATAACATATTTCCTCGTTTGTACGCTAACTAAAAGGATTCACTATTAATTCTAGGTTGACGTAGGCACCGTTTGGTTGTCCCAGAATTGTAAATTCTCCCATTAGTTGTGTTTGGTTTTATTAATGAAATGATTCATTAATTGACCCATTTTAGCTCATGTGTAAAATCTGAAATTAGAGCATTTCACAAAAAACGTGAAATGCGTCTTTTTGAAATAGGAGCATTATACAGAAGTTCATCCCTACCCTTAAGGTCTCTCTCTCTCTCCATATGTTTTTAACTTTTCTTTTCTAATTGATGAATTTCAGATGACCAAACATCGCATGAAATTGAATTCAAACTCATTTGAAAGCCACTCATTTGCAATTCACAATGAACCAATTTAAATAATTAAATAATTTACGCAATCAAACAGGGCCGTAGTTTTTTACACAATGATGTGCTAGCAATGTATTGGTGTAATAACTACCCAAATTTGACCGACCAAATAAATATAGCCCCGTTCGGTTGTGCAAATTGTTTAAGGTATTAGACAAGGGAAGTTTAAATCCTTCTAGAGATATTAGACAAGGGGACCCGATTTCCCCAAGTCTATTTGTGATTATGACAAAATCTTTTAGTAGAGGCCTTCATAAATTAGTATCTGAAGGTGAGATCAGTCCTTTTTCTCATCCTAAGGGATGTCCTCTAGTAAGCCACCTAAGCTTTGCAGATGATGTCATCATTTTCTCCAATGGAAAAAAAAAGTATAAATGCCTTGAAGAATTTTCTGGCTACTAATGAAAGACAATCAGGACAACTTATCAGCAATGAGAAATGCAGCATAGTGTTCAATTAAAGATGATACCGAGCTGACAGGTCTAAAATAGTATCCCAAGCAAGTTTCAAAATGGAGAATGGGACATTGAAATATTTTGTAGTCCTCTTTTCAAAGGTAAAAGAAAGGCTTTTTACTTTGATTCCTTGGTTCAAGTTGTTTCTTAGAAGATTAGTAGTTGGAAAAATAAGTTTATATCTATGGGTGGAAGACTTACTTTGATTACATCAGTTCTTTCCTATATACCTTTGTATACTCTCTTTTCTTTAAACCCTCCGAAAAAACTAATAAGATCGTTAACAATTTCTTTTGGGGATTTTCTATAGATTTTGGAAAGAAATATCATTGGATAGGGTGGGAATCTTTGTGTTATCCTCCACAGAAGAAGGCCTAGGTATTAAATGTCTTTACTCCCAGGTGGAAGCAACTAATTTAAAACTAGCTTGGAAGGTTCAGTCTGGGGGAAGGTTTGCGGGCTCAGTTTATGAATAAGAAGTATTCTACTAGGGATGGTATATATATGGTTCTTTGGCTTTTACAAGAATTTGTGCAGTTTGCTCTAAGTTAGAAGACAATACAGAAGTGTTAGATCATGAATTAGTGTGGAAGCCCTCTTCTAATGGTAAATTCTCTTTTGCATCTGCTTATGAATAATTAGAAAGTGTAAACGTTCTTCATATTGTTTTAAGGCTATTTGGGATACTAGAATCCCTCCCAAGATGTCAGTGTTCTCATGGAAAATTCTTACTAAGAGTTCTCCTTTAGATGAAGCCATGCAAAGTGTGGGAAGGAATTAAGTTAGCTTCAAGATGTATCTGCTTTAAAGCTACTACAGAGACAATTAGGCACCTTTCCATTCAAGGTCCAATAGCTAAGAAGGTGTGGCTCTTTTTCTGTAGTTTAATGGACGGTCTCCTTATTGACAATTCCATTCATGGTATCTCGATCCATTGGTGGCTTCAATCAGGTCACTCTTAGTTATCTAAATGGCCTTTCAAAGTCATTTCAGTTACTATTATGTGGGAGATATGGACAAGTAGAAATAAGGGTCATTTTGAAGGAAAAAATATGTTCTCTAATAATATTGTTTCCAATGTTATTAACAGAATTTCTGAATTGCTCAATGTTATTCCTTTACTGGTGATGGCCAGGATGTTACTCTAAACATTCTTAAAACAATAAATCTCAAGAAGTCTTTAGTTTACCCTTTCCCTGATCGGTTTGTTAGACGGCAGAAACCAGCAGCTGGTAGACTCAAAATATACTAAAGGTTGGATTGATAGCAATGGTAATATGAGGACGGGGTCTATTCTTATAAACATCAATGGTAGTTTGATTTTGGCTCTTTCGAACTATGAAACTGGAGATTGTCATTTATTGGAACAATCAAGAGGGCTCTGGAATACCGCCTAAGTAGAGGTGATAGGAATTTTGAAGTGGAAATCAGTTCAAGGCTTATTTTGGATGGTATTATAAACAATTTCAGTTACTGTCATTGGAAGCTTAGAAGACCTATCAAGGAAATTCAAAATTTGAGCCACAATCTTCAAGTCAAATTCAGCCTTTGTTCTCATAAAGTCAATCATGTTGCTGAACTCTTCTCTATGGAAGCAAATAGTCATAATAAAAATATCCAATTCAGTAATGCAATTGGTATTTCTAGAAAGATTAGAGGTGCCTTATTTTTAGATTCTTTAAATTTTCCCTGCATTTAGTCTTTGTCTCCTTGTATGTCTTTAGCTCTTGTAAGCCATCTAGAGAGGGCTCCTCTCTATATGATTGAATAAATTTCATTATTTCTTAAAAAAAAGGTTATCCTCTAAATCAACATATGTTAACCGTGATACCCAAGAATTATATATTAGATTGTTGAAATTGAACCACTAGTTTTTAATTATTTTGGGACCTTGGAAAGTGATTGTTGCATATAAGAAACTAGGAAGCGCGAACTTGACACATATAACAGGATACGACTAGATTCGGAATATGTAATGCGTGATTTTTTCAAAATGTAGTATATGGATAAGTTAGGATATGTTAAACATTTATTATTTTATTTTATAGATTAGTTATTCAGACAATTTTGTAAAGAAAAACTGAGTTATACAAAAAGAAAAGCTCAAAAAGTCCGGAATACTAAAAAAATAAAATTAAAAAATATAACTCAAAATGAAATATTAAAAGATAGCATAACTCTAAAAAAAGTTCAGAATGAAAAGCAAATTAAAAAAAATGCTCTAAATGCAAAAATCACATACCAAAGTTGCCACAATACTCAGATAGGAGCCGGAATTAGGCCAGAATGTGGTCGGAATGATTCGGAATGGGGCGGAATAGGGGTAGGAATGGATTGGAATGGGTAAACCCTAGTTGGGAGTGAATAGCAAAGTGCAAGTTGGAAGTCGGGGGGTGGAAACCCTAGATGTAAGTAAAGTCGGAATAATTTTAGAAAGCAATCTGGGCCTTTTTTTGTCTAAGGTGATTACTAATTGATTTATATTTCAAACTTAAAAACTTTCATTATTAGACATTTGACCAAAAATAATTATGTTTAAAAAAAATCACACATATTCCCACGTAACCTAAAATGAATCCAAAAATCTATCGAGACGAATCTCAGTGTATCTCAACATAATCAGTGTTTTTAAAAAAATAAGAAAAAAATAGGATGCTTTTAGATTTGCGTATCCCAACAAATCTGAATCCGATATGACTTTAAAAAAATACGTGACCTTCCGAGAGCATACATGCATCATAACTAAGAACTATGCAATTTGCATTGCATAGTTGAATCTTTTCTTTTGTTATATCATAGTTCTTAATGTGAAGTGGGAGGATATTGGAGGGGTAAGGATTATTGATACTATTCTATTTAGGTTGGTTACAAAATTTTCCTCCACATAACATTACTTGAATCCTTATTTCTCACTTAAATTGAAAAAATCTATATATATGTTGTATTAAGAGGTCACACGGATGCACCTTCAATCGTTTAAGTGCCTCATGAAATTTACAAGATTTCATGCATTACATATATGATTTGCCAGCTATGCTTACTATAGTATTAAAGGAGATCATTTACCTTTGCCAACATTTTTAAGTGTTTCTTCTTCTGCAGGGGGGATAGTTGATTTATCTCCCTTCTTAGCTTATGAGGAAAAAAAATTAAGCATCAATTTTCTTGATTAAAGGTTGGTGTCCTTATTCATTAAACTTACTTACTAAAATATTTTAAGCATCCAAATGCTTTATCACTCTTAGTGACAGTTACAAATAATTTTGTTACTACTCCCGACAGTGATTAAGTTTGTCACTCCCATTAACAGTTACAAGCAAGCAATTACGAAATTAGTGTTTTGGTACAGTATTAATTGTTTTTTTTGAACTTTCAACTTTATAAATCATAATTCCATCCATATTTTCTTTTTGGAGAGAATTATTGACATGGGAGCTGTTGTGGATTCGGTTAATAAGGTTCCGCAATTCAACTTTGTTAATTTGTTGGACTCTCACATAAGTAGTTATACATATTTGTAAGATTTACTTTCTCCTACTATTTGAATGATTCTTATTGAACCAACAATTATGTATGCTTGGTTCGTTACATACTATTATTTTCAAAACGTTAAATTTGTACCATATTGGAGCTGATTAGTTTAGAATGAATCGGTTATGTTTG
Source organism: Sambucus nigra (assembly GCA_949130495.1). NCBI lineage: Eukaryota > Viridiplantae > Streptophyta > Magnoliopsida > Dipsacales > Adoxaceae > Sambucus > Sambucus nigra. Next base: position 26,701,240 of record OX422209.1, read on the forward strand.
CAATTGTAATCTTTGTGTGGACCACAAACATAAATTTTGCATATTCATTTCAGACTTGCAACTTTCAAGCAAATATTTTTAATTAATCCTTACGATTGTTATTTTAAACCACTACCTTAGTGGCTTGGAATTGGTCTCATGGTTTTTGCTAGATTTAAATATGTAATGGATAATTTCTTTTGGGGCTACGAGTGTGTGCAATTGTGTTGATGAGAGGCTATGGGAAAATACAATTTAACAACTATTGAATTGTAGAGTTGATTCTCTTTTCGTTTTCTTTAACTAACGACACTGTTGTGAAATGCAGTACATACGTTTATGAACACTAGTTGTGCCCACGTGCGTTGCACGTGTGAGCGAATCCGGATATTCAACGTGAAGATATAAGTGAGAAATGCATTATAAGTATACAAATTCATAATAACAACAAAAGTCCATACAATGATTATAACGAAAAGAAAATCATGGTGTTCAAAATCAATTAAAATTACCTCTGAAATAAACGGGAATTTCCTTTGATCGCAGATTCACAATCCAAGCATCTCGCACCGAGTCTCTTATACACGAAGATACATAATCTAATTACAGTAACCAAACGAGAGATCACAAGTCCGGGAAAGCGAAAATTGAAATATTACTAAGATGTATACATACGATATTATCCATGATATGAAAACATCAATATACTCAAGATGGTAATGCAATATAACTAAACAATAGAAAAATAATTTATTTCATGACACAACCCAAAAATCTTAAATCTCGAAGCACTAAATGTATGCGAGTGAGGTCTCTCTGAGTTCGATTTATTCTCAATGGTTAATTTGCTAAACATTATGGACAGTTAACTATGCAAACATTTTTATTCTTCGAGTTAAAGGTCAATGAACTTTATTCCCTTTTATCAAGAAACAATTCACTAAATCTGTTACTTTAGAGCAACAGATTGATAAGGATAAAAGATGCTGTCATTAAGAAAATGAAAAAATAGAGGCTATAATTATTAAGAAGAAAACGTAAATAGAAGGTATTATTATGAAGAACTGAATCAACAAAATCCAGGTGATAAAACATTCACTCACAAAGTTCCTTTAGCATGTCCAGGACATTAGGATGGTCTCCAGTTGAAGTCTCTTCATAAATTAATGATCACATACACAAGTAGAAAAATAGAGAAGGTAACAAATGAGAATGAAAATAAAAAAATTATTAGAATTAGGAATGCTAAATTACATTTTTCTCACAACGGTCATAGTTGACACCTTTTCAAATATTACTCTAATGTACATGTAATCAACCCATGTTTCATCTACAATAAGTTTTAAGTTTGAGTTTTCATCTCGCTATGGGTTTTGATTACGTCACTTTTAGATCTATATTTTTCCCCTTCTTGATTTGGGTTATGGAAGAAGAGGCATGCAACTCAAACTTCCACACTAAAGATGCGGCGACAGTCTTGGAAGCAAGTTTTTAGAATAGCATTTTAAGTATCTGTTCTTAAAAAACATAAGAATTTGTTTACCTTCATATTTATACAAATATTTTTTATATGACAAATTTACACCTTTCTAATTTTTTGTGTGCTCCTTCCACTTCCGATAATGCCTTGATGCAAACAAATGTGAAACGGATAAAAGATGTTGTTATTTTGTTTTAAATGAGATTGATAAGAACGTACCATTGATCCAGTGCCTTTTGGGTTAAAAGTGAAAGCCAGAATTTGAGTAACATTTAGAGCGGAAAAATTGAAAGTGAAAGTAGTAGTATAAGTGTAGATGGAAAAGTGATGTTAAAGTAAACGGAGGGGGAGTTTGCGTGATTTGGATGTAATTGATCGAGTTATGATGTTCATGGTGATTCAGAAAGATCCACTCAGGAAATGGGGTTTAGTGGAGAGGCGTTTGTATTTTGTTCATTTTTCTGGTAGAGAAATCGCTCAAAACCAAATCAAACTGGAAATACATATTCATCTCACCCAGTGAAACACATTCATAGTCATCGTGGGTACGAATCATTAAATTTGCCAAATAAATAAGTTTTTTTGAATGGGTGTTGTTCGGGCAGAAGTCGATAATTTTGGGAGAAGCAGTATCCTAGTCCAAGAAAAACCTAGCATGATCTTTCAATGCTTGTTCACTTGTTGTTCAATGCGCTTAACTTCATCAATTGTCATTTGCACTGCAACAACAGTTTCCAAAGGTAGGGTCTGACTAACAACAGCATTGCTTTGAAAAAAATTGATAATTTGATCGACGAATCCTTCAAATAAGTCACATAATAGAGAGAAACTTTTGCAACCATACTCCAATCCACTAAAGAATCAAAAGGTTTAAAGCTAAAGACACCAACTAACAAATCACAGACAGTTGCACTCTCGGCAAGAAGACCATTTGGCAATGACAAGAAATATGATCCCAATTTCATGTAAAAAAATTTGGCCTTTGAATAAAACTTTATTGAACAATCAATATTCTCTTGGGATAAATCTGCAAGGCAATCCTGAGCATCAGTAAGCTTTGATATATCCAATGCTTCATGTGAACCTTCGATGAAGTATGGAGGATATCTCCCTTATCATGCATCGTAAGAAGTTGTTCATCATTACCTTCCTTATATCCAATGATTTTATTCAACTATTCCCAGTCCTCTTCAGTTAAGTAAGTCTGTTCATTTTAATATATAAGATGTTGATTGTTCCATCCAAATGACCACCATGAACTCTTAGCTTCTATCTTACGGAAAGCATTGACTCCATCAACTTTTCAACAAACTTGTGGGAAAGAATCCTCCACTGAATAATGAGTTTTATATCAAGTTCCCGATCTAGTTCGTCGATGTATTTGTTATCATCAACTACTTCCCGATTGAGTTCATATTTTAGCAGTGAAGTATAAAGAGATATATATCTCTTACGTAATCCAACATACCTCAGGATCTGCTCCCAAGAAGACAATTTACCACTCGCTTTCTTCATCTCGTCTGAAAAAACTTTGTATGAATACTTAGACTAATACGTCAGATAAAATTTCACGGAGGCAAACGGGCGGTGATGAGCATATTACAACCGTTGATTAAAGACATAAAAATTATCACCTAATTTCAATACATCCCTATAACTATTATTTGACAAACAGAGCGTAACATCTCAATTGGACGTTGTTTTGAGTACTTAGCATTTCCGATCAAGGGTGGCAGGACATAACCGTGTTATCCTAAACTTTTAAGACAAAAATATTATATTTTACCAGATTCCAAACTCTTCTTACCGTTAGGGACCACTGTGGAAAATATTCGGTGTTACACGATCATGTTGGCGTATGATACAATAAAACAATAGTTCTAGGAAGATTTTATCACCTATATAATCTCTAAAGCTTTAAAGGATGTGGCCTACTCATTCAGCGACGATTAGGAAGAAGAAAAATAACTGTCTAAAGCCCTCAAAATTAATGTTAAAGAAAGACAAAAGAAATGAAGAAGTATATTAGGATTTTTCGAGGACTGAGCAGAAGATTGAATGCAATTCTATAGGCCTTTTAGCACAATAAAACTAAGTAGTACCATCGATACCTTTGTCTCTCACTCAAGTTCAGTTAATGACTAATGGCTCAAAACACTAGTCGTGATAAGGAAAGTTATGGGATAATAAAATAGAATCCTTCTCTTCTATTTGGGTGTCAACATAAAAGTAGTTCTTACGCCTTGGGATTTTAGACATTGCCAATATCTGGTGGGATGTAGAGGTGGTTTACCAAAGCAAGCGGTGCACTTAAATCTAAATAGGGCGGGTATGGGTGAGAAAGAGAAAGAGAAGATCTAGACAAAAGACCTACTCGATGGAATTAGCCAATGCTCGCTAAAAAGATCATTCGGAGAAGGATATGACGGATCAATATACTAAGAAATTCGTCAGGGAATGCATGAAGTGTCAAATTCACGCCGATCTAGGCAGTAGGATTGGGGATGCTAAATGTCAGGCTGGGTATATTAGTCTGTTGGGGTGGAGGTGCTGCATTGTTTCTCTTGGTGTTGCTTTATTTATGCACATCAACATTCTGATTTTCTTTTCTGCCTTGTGTTTATTCGTTTTCTGATTTCCTGTGGACTCCTCATCCACATGTCTTTATGTACATATTTTGTTCTCTATAAAAGTGCATTTCAAATTATACAACAACAAACTTACATAAAACGACCATACTCAGGTGATAACCCTTTGTTGCCGACAACATGAAATGCTCCCTGTTCTAATCCTTTCCTCATCAATTTTGTCGAAGAGGTAGACTTTCTCAGGGCTGAAAATTTGAGAGTTATTCCAAACTTTCAATCGCTACAAATTCTAATGTTGCTGCTAGAAATTGTCAGGATTATCCAATCAGGAGACTTAGAAATACTTTTTTATTTGGTATGAACATTATTAATTTTTCATCTCAAGCTTGAGGCCGAGCCTTTTTGGAGGAGGGGAAATGATGTTTACGCTCAGCCCAAGGGGCGGAATCAGAAAATGTGAGAGGATATTGGAATTCGAATCTTATAGTAGTTAGTTAGGTTAGGTGGCAATAAGTATCATTGATTTTCCACTTTTCCGTGCTTTCTTCAGTAGTGCAAACATTTTTCAACTCTTGCTATATCCTCTCTTGAAAGTCATTTATTATAATAAGAATTATTTGAGATTGTGATAGTGTTTGTTTTATATCCCTTGTTCACTTCCCAAAATTGAAAATCTTGCGTATATTAAACCTCAAAAGAGACGAACCAATTGTGAATATCATTCATATTGCAAACCTCGAAAGAGACGGGCCGAAGAATGACTCAAGACGATGTTGGCAAAAATTGCAAGATTTTCTAAAAGAACCTTATTAATAATACCTTGGAATTCCCAACCATCTTCTAGATCCCGTATTTTCTCTTACTTAATCACCGTAAGGAATATTAAATTTCTGAACCAGTTAAGAACTTAACAATTGCCAACGCCCTTTTTTACTTGTTTTGACACGCGACTCCGACTAACCAAGCGATATTTTCCCCTTTTGAGATAAAATGTCCTCATAACCAGGATAGTTTTGTACCTCGTCATACATATATATAAAATTAAATAATAATATGACCGAAACAATTTCACGATTGTCTACGAAAGCCTTAAATAATAGGGGTTCCTGTCAATTTTTTTTATTATCATGAACATATTCATAATTCGCAATGATTTCTCAATACAAATGATACCAATGAAACACAAATCAATTACAAAACAATAAACATTATTTACTTGACAATAATGAAACACAAATCAATTAAAATTACCTCCTAAACAAACGAGGAATTCCTTCAATCTCATAATCACAATCCACGCTTCTCGCACAAATTTCGGTAAGTTCCTACAAATATTCAAAGGAAAGAAATGAGTGTCTAAACTATTACTTATCGAACGCACTTTAAATATGTTGTAAACTAAATCACATAAACCAACCATCAATTTTCTATTTCTCATTGTATAATGTATCTCAATAGTTGGCATACATAAATGTGCCACTTGAAACGATCGGGAAAAGATTGTATATCACGCAAATTTTACATTGTCTAATTATACAGATGGAAGATCGAAGAATCGGGCACAACAAACATTTGTGTATTATCATTCACTCGTAGGCTGTATACTCTAAAATTCAAACAGTTATAAAGAACCAGGGCCGGCTCTAGGCATAGGCGGGTTAGGCCGCCGCCTAGGGCCCCCGATTAATTGAGGGCCCTTCCGAAAAAAAAAATTAGGTATAAAAAAAAATTAAGTTTAAAAAAAATTAGGTGTAAAAAAAAAAAGGCCCCAAAAAAAAATTAGTTATGAAAAAAATTAGAATTATCACTTAAAAAAAGGCCGCCCAAAAATAAAATTTGTTCTATTTAAAATAAACCCATACACTAAACCCAAAAACAACATAATAACCCGCCCACACACAAAAAAATAAACCCTCACAATAAACCCACCATCATAACCCAACCCAACCCAACCACTACAAGAAAAATACCTTACATGACATATTTAAAAATGACAATTTTTAAATATGACAATTTTAAATATGACGTTACGACATGTAAAACAAAAGTGTCATTAAAAGTACAATACAATTACTTACATGACATATTTTTTATAAACCGTCATATTATATATATTAATGTTAATTTACATGACAGTTTAAATATAACGGTCATATTTAATTATATATATTATGACTCTTTTTAATGAAAAGTGTAAATGGCCTTGGCTAAGGGTAATATATATGACAGATTTTCTTTTCCTAACAAACATTTGGACGCGCGTAAAGAAAAATGGGGAAAAAAATAGGCGGACACTTTTTCCCCCCATCTCAAATTAGAACCCTTTTTCCTACAAACTGACCTAGGTCTCCCCAAATCACACCAACACTTTCCCACCGTCACCCAAAATCGTCTTCCAGTTCCCATTGGTTGTAGTCGTCCTCTGGTTCCCGTAGTCAGGTACTGTCTCTCTCTCTCACGCACACAGAAAGACATAAACATTTGTAGAAAACCATTATTTACACCAATTCGTACACAATGATTTGGCAATCTAACAACTTGATTCATCCTTTTGGTGTTGACAATACGTTTTTGGGCTCTACCTCTTTACATTCTCTATCAATCCTGATTTTGAAGGTAATAATTGAATCTGGATATGATTTATTTCAATTTCAATTCTTTTTATGTGATTTACTTTATGTTTAGCTTAAGCTCGACTGTTATACGTGTTTATTCAGAAAAAAGCAAGGTTTTAAAAGGCGCGAGGCGTAGTTGAGGCGAGGCGTAAGCCTCGAGGCGGTCCGAGGCGTAAGCCTCAACTTTTTTCCACAAAAGCCATATATATACATATATACATACATACACACACACACACATATATATATGTGTGTATATATATATATATATATATATATATATAATAAGCAAAAGGTTTTTACTATTTCATAAGTTGATAACTTAATGAGGGGCTAGGATTGAATGGGCCAAAATTGAATCCAATGGCTGACATTTTGTTGGAGTAAGATGGCTAGGATTGAAAAGGTATTTTCGTAAAAAACCCTACACGGTCAATCAAGTTCTACACTCAACCTCTCAACCTCTACACTCAAACGAATATCTCCCATCTGATCCTATGATTTCCCGTGCCTACTCGTAACATTGTGGAGGTAAAGATGATCTACCTTCTCTCTACTCTCTCCTCTATTCATTTTATCAGGGTTTGTTTGGTTGCTTTTGGAACTTTTGGGTTTAAGAACCTTAATGATACATATCTACATTGTTGGATTTTTGGCATCCAGTGTGGGTAAGTAAATCTCGATGATATCACTTCTGTGTGTTTACACGAAAATGGCCTCCTGTATCACGTTTTTTCAAATGCGCACATATACACACACATATGGGGTGATTTAGGGAGTTGATTTCGTTTAAGATCTATTAATAAATTTAAGGCTTTGTTCATTTTGGTTTCGGTTATGATCTACTTCGATTTTGTTCATTTTGCTTTAGATCTGTTTACATGTAAGTTTATGTTTCGTTATTTATTTGTTCATTTTGCACATATTTATTTTTTCTTTTGCAGGTGAACACCATAAATAGGTATATTCCCTTTCTTTTTTATTGTGTTTATTTATAAATTTTAGTTTTCGTGTATTTTAGGTAATATTTTTAGTCGTTATTTTAATGTTTTGGGCTCTGTTCTTTATTTGAAACAATAATGGATGCCTTGGGGAATCATTCTACAACAATGTTATTTTAATGTTCATATTCATGTTTGGTTCAAATTTAGGTGCGAATGTTTTATTTATTTTAGCTTTTTTTAATAAATGTATTAATCATCTTGGTTTTGTTTTGCTTCAAGTAAAACACCAATTTTGTTTAGTTGTCACTCACACACACTATGTTTAATAATATCAATTTTGTTTGATGAAATTACAATAGGTATACACACACACAATTGGTTGGGATTTTGATTTTGTTTTCTTCAGGCACAATGGTGTTAATGGTATGCTAATCCAAATATTTCTCAATGGTAAGCAACTTAACCTCACATTGGTCTTACATACGTACTCTATGTACTCTGCATTTTTTAGATTGGGTTTTTATTTAGTATCTAAGAGAATGGGACAGTTGGTTGTTATTTATATTTAGCTTTATTTCAAAAATCTATAAATGTCCTTGATACGAAGTTAAGGTGTTTGACAGTATGTGGAGTTTAAATTATTTGACAATATGAAGTTAAGGTGTTGGACATAAATGTTTACATTTATGTTATTTTAGTTTCATGTCTTCTTTTGCTTCTATCCGGTGCTTCTAATTTGTTTTTCATCTACTTATTTCGTTTTAAACTTTAACGAGTTTTTGTGCTTTTCTACGAGGTATGATATTTTTGCTCTAGATTTACCAAGCATATATGGTTATTTTTTGGGATTTGTTGTAGTGATATCTTTCAAAAGTGAGTTTGAATTTTGTTTTTCATGGCACGATTTTTTTTCCTTCCTTGACTACTTCATTAGTTTACCATTACCTTGTTTTGATTGAGCGTTGTTCTTGAATCTGGACAGCAACATTTATGAATCTGCTGAATTTGGTCAGCAACATCTCTGATTTTTGTCAGCTCTCACTTGAAACTCAGACATACACACATGATGGTATCCCTCTCCCTCTTTAATTTGAACTTCTATTGATATACACAGTTAGTGCATCTATTTGGGAATAAACTTCAATTATGTACTAGCCGCCAACATTGTGTGAGCTTTTAGTGCATCTCAATTTTATAATGCCAACACTGTAAACTTCAATTTGCCCACGGTTGCTCAGATTGTGAGAAAGTAAAAGAGATTCATATTACAATAAGGATTATGAAAATAGGGACTTAGAATTAAATACACGTTTGGTAATTGTGGCAGGTTCTGAAAACAGTTCGAAAGGGAGTTTTAAATGGGTGTAACGTTGTGACAGGTTCTGAAAAAAGTTCGAAAGGGAGTTTTAAATGGGGGTAATGTACATGTATCTTATAATTAACTTATTGTGCATGTACAGCTCCATACTTATAATGTTTTATTTTATTGATTTTGCTTCATGAAGTTAATTGTTGCAGTTGATGGAGTTTACTCGGGGCCTGTGATGAAATCGGTGTTAAAGAGTCTCTATTGCTAAGTGGTGACCGTTTAGTTAAGAGAGGTATGAAGATGTTAGGCATTAAAGTAGTTGAATTATTGTTTAGCCCTTATATCTCGAAGTAGTTCTTGAATATTGTAGAGGTAAAAAGGAATTTGAGATGAGATGTTTGTTATGTTTTTACATACTAATAGTTATAATGATATGCTTTTGGGTGTTGGGCAATATTATGTTTACGTTATGCTTTAAGGTGGTGGTTGTGATTGGAAGATTGGCCGGTGAAAGGCTTTGTCTTGCTTATATATGTGAAAGTTGAATTAAAAGTGTTTTTTACAATCGTCATAATAAATGAAAATATGTATTTGGGGGTCATCTTCTCCCTGAAACTCAGTGCATTTTTTTGCAATAATGGCCACATGAAAATGTATCTCTACTTAAAATGAGTAACATATGTATAAGAAACATTGAACAAATGTTAATTTCGTGTGTTAGAATTCATTACATACCATTAATTTTAATTTAAAAACTGAAAATGGTGAAACACCAACATAGTTTCAAGCACTCCATTTACCTCTCTTAAAATTATGGCGCTGTAGTGTAACAACCCTCGATTTTGGAGACTGAGAAATTTAAATTTTTGGGAAAATAAAATTTAATTAAATTGGAGAATTTTAGAATTTGGGAAATGAGGTCCAAAAATAGAAAATATTTTAAAGTGTTCCGGATGATGATTTTGAGGGTACCATCAATCCCGGAAGGGTCGAGATAGTCAAAATGACTGTCATTGGGTTTTATTTCGGCTCCGGAATGTTTTAAGTTATTTTGGCTCGAATTGGAGTAAACGAGTCATTTAAAGTGTGTATTAACATTTAAAACTGGGTTTGTTGTTTTTAAAGGATTTAAGGCTTACGGATGAAGCCTTCTCAAATAGAGAAAGAGAGAAAGAAAAAGGAAGAAAGAAAGAAGAAGGAAAAGAAGAGAGAGAGAGGAAGAAAAGCTTGGGATTTCCGGCCCAACCGCGATATCGAGGACGATCCAACCTCTACAAATCTGAGGCAAGTGTTTAATCTTGCTAAATAGCTATTTGTGTATTTCATTTCATAAATTGTGGGGTAAAGAAATGGTTTTTGGGTATTAATGTCAAAACCTAGATTTTAGGTTTAAATCTTGAAATCAATGATTAAATATGGAATTAATGACATAGAAATGATTGGGATCAACTTTGGGTTGGTTAATGGGCTTAAAATCATGATTTGATGAAGGAATGGGGGTTGGAATGAGAAATTTAGGGTTTAGAATTCGTGGGTTTTGAAGAAACAGATGAAACCTTCAAAAATTGCAGGTCCGAATCGATTCGCCCCCTCTAGCGAATCGATTCGGTTTGGTAAAATTAGCAGATCTGCATTGACCGAATCGATTCGGACCCCAAGCCGAATCGATTCGGCCTATTGCAGAAGCCCAGGTCTTTGGACCCGAATCGATTCGCCTTGGAGGCCGAATCGATTCGCTAGTCCGAATCGATTCCGAACAGGGACGAATCGATTCGGAAACAGGGCATTTTGAGGTATTTTTCTCCATAGTGATTTCAAACCCTTTTTGCTTGGGTTTATTGATTTGGGGCCTTCTCTTATGATGTAAGAGATATGTTCTTGGAGACACATAAGGAGTTTCTCACACTTTAGAGTTTTGGGGACTCCTTAGGGTAATTTGGGAGAAATGTATCCATGTATGTATTTGGAGTATGTATAGAGATTTTGGGGGAAAACCCTTTGGGATTGGGAATCCTAATTGTAGATTAAAAGTAAGTGTAGATGTGATGAGAGGCTAAGAACTCCTAGAGAGATCTTAGATTAGGGTATTCACAAAAGTGATGGAACCATAGTCGAAATCGAGGGAAATGAGATTATTAGATGATTGAAAGAATGAGCTTGAGGCTGATAGACTATTAGTTATATGTATACCGATAGTCAAATGATTACTAGATTCTTTAATGTACTCGGAGATATAGACGATATGTGTAGTGATGGATTCCTACACAAACTCTTGGGGATAGCCCTAATGTTGAATGTATATAGGTATAGATATATACATATGGTTTTGGGAGACTATTCATCATAGGAAAATGATCGAATATGTTTCAAGTATGGGATTATATTCACGTATCGAGGTAAATTAAAGGAATTGTGATGACGGCTTGTATATTGAGGACTATGTATACTTATAGCCAGGTATATATATATCTCATGCATATGAACGAGAATTAGTTTATCATATATAGATATAAGGATATGTGTATATGTGTTGATATATATCCGTATGTATATAAATGTATGGATATATTTATGTTATGAACATACATGGTATGGATACTTAAACCGTATATGGTGGTTTATTATTTGATCCTATAATTGGATCATATGGATGTATATATATTGTGCATGTGAATAATACATATACTTATTTGGTTAAGCATACCCCGCTCATGCTATCATTGGGAAGTTGTGTGCGTAGAGGGTGAGCATCCTGGCATATAATGCAGGGTGTGGATATTCCCCAGGTCATAGTCGTCCCTTGTGATTATTATACATATAGATATATATTTTTGGGATGAGACGTGGTGGGTATGTTTCGTCTCATTGCCGGTTGGAACTATGACCGCTTCCCGGGACGTCGTGTGCGTGTGTTTACCACGAGATGGGTGTCGTTTAGTCCCACCATGGTGGCCCCAGTATTGCTACGTGAGTCGGGCACTGGGAAGATGATAGCATTGATGCAGTTTATCGGCGATATATATAGCCGGGTATATTATGTGCATGGCCTTGTACATCATATGTAGTATGTACACTTGGCTATTGGATTGATGATGATATATATATACGGTTAGAAATAAATACCTATATATATATATATATATATATATCCTATAGATGAAAGGATATGGACTTTTATGAAGTACATCTTAGATGATTATGGTGTACCAGATTGATGGGGGTTGATGTATCGCACATAAGGTATTATTTCGGTTACATCATCCCAAGGATATTATTGGAGGTTCTTTTATTTTATCTTATTTGTTTTCTTTCTTTTCTTTTCTTTCTTTCTTTCTTTAGTAGTTATAGTTAGTAGTAATGGTAGTATTATCTTGTATGTTGAGGATTATGGATCTCTAGGATCGACATTGCCCAGGAGTAGTGTAACGAGGTGGTTCCTTGTTTGGATTTCGCTTTGCGAGACACCTCACGCACGAAACGCAGTGCCATGTCGAGATTTGAGAGAAGTAATTCCATAGGTGGCATCACGGATCTCTGGTCTTGACCTTGTCAGGAGTAGTGTAACGGGGCGGTTCCTTGTTTGGATTTCGCTTTGCGAGACTCCCCACGCACGAAACGTAGTACAATTTTGGGATTAGAGAGAAGTCTTGCCAATATTCCATGTGCATATTATTAAGTATATTAATTCTTACGTTTTTAGCCTATATGGGTATATACACATATGTATATGTATAGGGGTAATGCTTTAGGAACTATGATAATTATAATTCATGAGATTATTAATCGGAATTCATTAAGCCTTTTATGGCATAATTGTTGTAAGCATAATCTAATAGGATTAGAAATGGGTGGATCCTTAGATTATGACGGGAAGGTAGCTCTCGTGGATATAGGCTAGGCCTGATAAGTTAGGTTGTCCTAAAATCAATGGGGGTAATTTAACTAAAATTTGATGACGCGAATAGGTGCGCGCCTTTAGATGAGAGGTGAGTTGGGGTTCCACGAGAGTGCGGTCTCACTTATTTATGAAATTAAGTACACCGGTATTTATTATGCACGGTTAACACACTTGCTAAATATTTTACACATTCGGGGCTCTGACCCGTTTACTTTTCTCTCCTCCTTGTATATATATATATGTTACCACAGGTATCCTACCGCATGGATGCCGGATGACCTTCTATCCTAAGTCTTGGGAGCCGTGACAGGTGCGGACTGTTGCGGGATGTTTCATGTAGCCGCTTCCTGCTTCTTTAAAATTCTAGGTAGGATTCATGTTGTATATCGGGTTTGTACCCAAGGGATATTTATATATATGTTTATATTCATTCCATTTCAGTTATTGTATTTGCTGTGATCCGACAGCTTATTCGGATCTACTTTTTGTAATACATTCGGTTGTATTTAATTGGTTCATTTTATTTATTATAGTTCCTTCCTGCATCTCTCCTATTCATTAGTAGTTTTATAGTGTAGGGTTGTTGTATGTTGCAAGTTTTAAATTTTTATAACATCTCGCTTATATGATTTCGGGTAGTTAGTCCTATATTATATAGTACCGTTAGTTGATGTTGAGACTGGACCATCTGGAATTCCTGATTTAATATAGTATAGGGCTGGCCACCTGTTATTATTTTAAGCGGGGTGTTACAGATGGTATCAGAGCATCAGGTTCTAGAGTCCTTAGGATCTGTGCGCGTTCTGCATTCTTCCGTTAACGTTCTTGACATAAAGCCCTAAAAATAGGACTGTTGTGTTCACTGCGTTGTTTTCTTCTGTGAAGTATATTCACTTGATTGGCGTTCTGATAACAGTTGCTCTTGTTTCGTTTCAGACGTCGCCTAGATTTTGTCGTCTAGGAAAGAATAGGTTTAGAAGTACGGAACCCATAGCATATTTTGGGTACGCTTTGATCGGGGGTAGTTGTTTCCCCGATTCTGGAGGAGATATTGGGGAGATTTCTAGCATTGGTGTGAGGTGATTCATCGGCAGTTGAGTAATAAAGGAAATTTGCTCGAATGGCGAATCTTGGTCTTAGTAAGGAAAGTCCGAGGAGAGGTATGTAGTGTAGTCCTTGGGAGGTTTAGATTGAGAATCTGTTAACCTTAGTTAGGAAACCTGGTTTTGGTGACTCTTACCGATGTGAGGTAGGTGGAGTTGTCCCAATATTAGGAGTATCGTCTTCTAGGATGAAGGGAAATGCCTTTGGAGACTCAGTTTCGTTGTGTAGGACTGAAGGAGTTTCCGACAGTCGCAATCGCGCCTTGCCCTTCAAAATGGTTAGGAAGGATTTTGAGGAAGATGTTTCTCTTGTAAAGAAATAGGCTTAGGGATAATGATTTTCCTGGAAGGAGTTGAGGACCCTGAGTTGAGATTCTAGGGTGAGGGGAAACCATTAGGTTATGGAAATGTAAGGTAGAATACCTTTCTTTGAGTTTAAGTTACGCTTTGTGCGATAGTGGGAACGTCGCGTGTGAGGTGTGATGAGTAGCTAGCCGCTATACCGCTAGGGGGTATGGAATTTTTCCTAGAGAAGGAAGTGAGCAAGTGTGGCCTTGGTATGGCATCTTGGGAGATGATACATCTTTTCGTAACGAAATAGTAGGGAAGTTTTAAAATCCCAATGAGGGAAGGATTTATTTTTATATAAAGGTGTTAATATGATGTATAGGAATTTCATAACTGAGAGGTTCAGAGTTTGGTAGATTTGTGAGGAGCGGATAGTTTAGCTCATAGTTGTGCTAGTTTTGAGAACTAGATATTGGCTAGAGTATTGTATTAATTGAGGCCTTGTGTTTTAAACATAAGGTGTTTGTTTGGCGTGTCGAAAGACGCGGAATATATTTATATTGTATTGTTGCATAGGCCCTCGGGCAATATCTAAAAATATGTAAATCTTTCTTTTATAAAACCTTAACCCTGGTTCAACTAATCTCAATCCCCGACCTAGCTACGCAGTAGTGTATTGGTAGGGTTCCTTGTTTGGATTTCGCTTGCGAGACCTCCCCCGCACGAAAGTGGCTAGCGTCAGGAATTGAGGAGAGTTCAACCAGTGGAAATTTTCAAACTTTTATATATTTAGTATATTGTTATAGATTATATTACCGAGGGTTATCTTACAATTTGAGGCTAATGGAGCCTGATTAGGATTTTTCGAGTGGAAACTCGGGTACGGGGTGTATGGGCGCCCTGGGTAGCTAGTTGATTTTTTGACTGGTAAGGATCTATGTAGTTCGACGTGAGAACTAGAAAGGATCGGTATAGTGATCTTGAGGATTGATGTAGGGACTAGATGATATTGAGGTCCTAGGCTCATCTTAAATTTCACGGACGAAATTTCTGTAAGGGGGGGAGTATGTAACAACCCTCGATTTTGGAGACTGAGAAATTTAAATTTTTGGGAAAATAAAATTTAATTAAATTGGAGAATTTTAGAATTTGGGAAATGAGGTCCAAAAATAGAAAATATTTTAAAGTGTTCCGGATGATGATTTTGAGGGTACCATCAATCCCGGAAGGGTCGAGATAGTCAAAATGACTGTCATTGGGTTTTATTTCGGCTCCGGAATGTTTTAAGTTATTTTGGCTCGAATTGGAGTAAACGAGTCATTTAAAGTGTGTATTAACATTTAAAACTGGGTTTGTTGTTTTTAAAGGATTTAAGGCTTACGGATGAAGCCTTCTCAAATAGAGAAAGAGAGAAAGAAAAAGGAAGAAAGAAAGAAGAAGGAAAAGAAGAGAGAGAGAGGAAGAAAAGCTTGGGATTTCCGACCCAACCGCGATATCGAGGACGATCCAACCTCTACAAATCTGAGGCAAGTGTTTAATCTTGCTAAATAGCTATTTGTGTATTTCATTTCATAAATTGTGGGGTAAAGAAATGGTTTTTGGGTATTAATGTCAAAACCTAGATTTTAGGTTTAAATCTTGAAATCAATGATTAAATATGGAATTAATGACATAGAAATGATTGGGATCAACTTTGGGTTGGTTAATGGGCTTAAAATCATGATTTGATGAAGGAATGGGGGTTGGAATGAGAAATTTAGGGTTTAGAATTCGTGGGTTTTGAAGAAACAGATGAAACCTTCAAAAATTGCAGGTCCGAATCGATTCGCCCCCTCTAGCGAATCGATTCGGTTTGGTAAAATTAGCAGGTCTGCATTGACCGAATCGATTCGGACCCCAAGCCGAATCGATTCGGCCTATTGCAGAAGCCCAGGTCTTTGGACCCGAATCGATTCGCCTTGGAGGCCGAATCGATTCGCTAGTCCGAATCGATTCGGAACAGGGCCGAATCGATTCGGAAACAGGGCATTTTGAGGTATTTTTCTCCATAGTGATTTCAAACCCTTTTTGCTTGGGTTTATTGATTTGGGGCCTTCTCTTATGATGTAAGAGATATGTTCTTGGAGACACATAAGGAGTTTCTCACACTTTAGAGTTTTGGGGACTCCTTAGGGTAATTTGGGAGAAATGTATCCATGTATGTATTTGGAGTATGTATAGAGATTTTGGGGGAAAACCCTTTGGGATTGGGAATCCTAATTGTAGATTAAAAGTAAGTGTAGATGTGATGAGAGGTTAAGAACTCCTAGAGAGATCTTAGATTAGGGTATTCACAAAAGTGATGGAACCATAGTCGAAATCGAGGGAAATGAGATTATTAGATGATTGAAAGAATGAGCTTGAGGCTGATAGACTATTAGTTATATGTATACCGATAGTCAAATGATTACTAGATTCTTTAATGTACTCGGAGATATAGACGATATGTGTAGTGATGGATTCCTACACAAACTCTTGGGTGATAGCCCTAATGTTGAATGTATATAGGTATAGATATATACATATGGTTTTGGGAGACTATTCATCATAGGAAAATGATCGAATATGTTTCAAGTATGGGATTATATTCACGTATCGAGGTAAATTAAAGGAATTGTGGTGACGGCTTGTATATTGAGGACTATGTATACTTATAGCCAGGTATATATATATCTCATGCATATGAACGAGAATTAGTTTATCATATATAGATATAAGGATATGTGTATATGTTTTGATATATATCCGTATGTATATAAATGTATGGATATATTTATGTTATGAACATACATGGTATGGATACTTAAATCGTATATAGTGGTTTATTATTTGATCCTATAATTGGATCATATGGATGTATATATATTGTGCATGTGAATAATACATATACTTATTTGGTTAAGCATACCCCGCTCATGCTATCATTGGGAAG
Source organism: Sambucus nigra (assembly GCA_949130495.1). Classification (NCBI taxonomy): domain Eukaryota; kingdom Viridiplantae; phylum Streptophyta; class Magnoliopsida; order Dipsacales; family Adoxaceae; genus Sambucus; species Sambucus nigra. Next base: position 26,718,415 of record OX422209.1, read on the forward strand.
TTGCGTGCGTAGAGGGTGAGCATCCTGGCATATAATGCAGGGTGTGGATATTCCCCAGGTCATAGTCGTCCCTTGTGATTATTATACATATAGATATATATTTTTGGGATGAGACGTGGTGGGTATGTTTCGTCTCATTACCGGTTGGAACTATGACCGCTTCCCGGGACGTCGTGTGCGTGTGTTTACCACGAGATGGGTGTCGTTTAGTCCCACCATGGTGGCCCCAGTATTGCTACGTGAGCCGGGCACTGGGAAGATGATAGCATTGATGCAGTTTATCGGCGATATATATAGCCGGGTATATTATGTGCATGGCCTTGTACATCATATGTAGTATGTACACTTGGCTATTGGATTGATGATGATATATATATACGGTTAGAAATAAATACCTATATATATATATATATATATATATTTATATATATATCCTATAGATGAAAGGATATGGACTTTTATGAAGTACATCTTAGATGATTATGGTGTACCAGATTGATGGGGGTTGATGTATCGCACATAAGGTATTATTTCGGTTACATCATCCCAAGGATATTATTGGAGGTTCTTTTATTTTATCTTATTTGTTTTCTTTCTTTTCTTTTCTTTCTTTCTTTCTTTAGTAGTTATAGTTAGTAGTAATGGTAGTATTATCTTGTATGTTGAGGATTATGGATCTCTAGGATCGACATTGCCCAGGAGTAGTGTAACGAGGTGGTTCCTTGTTTGGATTTCGCTTTGCGAGACACCTCACGCACGAAACGCAGTGCCATGTCGAGATTTGAGAGAAGTAATTCCATAGGTGGCATCACGGATCTCTGGTCTTGACCTTGTCAGGAGTAGTGTAACGGGGCGGTTCCTTGTTTGGATTTCGCTTTGCGAGACTCCCCACGCACGAAACGTAGTACAATTTTGGGATTAGAGAGAAGTCTTGCCAATATTCCATGTGCATATTATTAAGTATATTAATTCTTACGTTTTTAGCCTATATGGGTATATACACATATGTATATGTATAGGGGTAATGCTTTAGGAACTATGATAATTATAATTCATGAGATTATTAATCGGAATTCATTAAGCCTTTTATGGCATAATTGTTGTAAGCATAATCTAATAGGATTAGAAATGGGTGGATCCTTAGATTATGACGGGAAGGTAGCTCTCGTGGATATAGGCTAGGCCTGATAAGTTAGGTTGTCCTAAAATCAATGGGGGTAATTTAACTAAAATTTGATGACGCGAATAGGTGCGCGCCTTTAGATGAGAGGTGAGTTGGGGTTCCACGAGAGTGCGGTCTCACTTATTTATGAAATTAAGTACACCGGTATTTATTATGCACGGTTAACACACTTGCTAAATATTTTACACATTCGGGGCTCTGACCCGTTTACTTTTCTCTCCTCCTTGTATATATATATATGTTACCACAGGTATCCTACCGCATGGATGCCGGATGACCTTCTATCCTAAGTCTTGGGAGCCGTGACAGGTGCGGACTGTTGCGGGATGTTTCATGTAGCCGCTTCCTGCTTCTTTAAAATTCTAGGTAGGATTCATGTTGTATATCGGGTTTGTACCCAAGGGATATTTATATATATGTTTATATTCATTCCATTTCAGTTATTGTATTTGCTGTGATCCGACAGCTTATTCGGATCTACTTTTTGTAATACATTCGGTTGTATTTAATTGGTTCATTTTATTTATTATAGTTCCTTCCTGCATCTCTCCTATTCATTAGTAGTTTTATAGTGTAGGGTTGTTGTATGTTTCAAGTTTTAAATTTTTATAACATCTCGCTTATATGATTTCGGGTAGTTAGTCCTATATTATATAGTACCGTTAGTTGATGTTGAGACTGGACCATCTGGAATTCCTGATTTAATATAGTATAGGGCTGGCCACCCGTTATTATTTTTAACGGGGTGTTACATGTAGGACCTGTGTGAACTTTTTGTGCATCTCGATTTTATAATGTTTACACTTGGCGAACACTGTGTGAACTTCAACATGTATTAGCTGCCAACACTGCCAACATTGTGTAATCGATGAATTTTCCAAAATCTTACTCTTTGATCTTGAACATTATATTATTGAACTCTGCATAAAATGAACTAAGCTTTTATTCTTTTTAATTTTGTTCAATGTTTACATTTTTAGTTGTGTTGACTTAGTGCGTTATTTCCCAAAATGATGCTGCCGATATCAACGAAGTGAAAGAGTATCTCTCTTTCAGGTAATATTCATGTCTCAGTTGTCCAGTTACTTAAATTGGATCAAATCCTTGCCTACTTCTGTGTATATATTTCATCAATCTTCCCAAATGACCAATAGGATTCAATAAGGTTGCTTTGCATTCAGTACTGGATCCTGACCGTGCTAGGGATCAAATCCTTACCTACTTCTGTGTTATAAATGTTGGCATTCGTGCATCTAACTTACTACATGAATTGTGACTGTGCTAGATCCTGACCGTGCTAGGGATGATCCTCTTATTTTATGAGATGACAGTTCTTCTCTAATGCCCAAAGACAAATTCCTGATAAAATACTGGATTCACAGTGCGAAACGAAGTGGCATCAAGAAAAGCTGAACAAAATATTAGAGGTGTCCTTCCTCAGCCTATAATACTACAACCACAAACGAATCAAGATCAAAAGAGGAAGAGTAGACAACGACGATGGTGGCTGTTTTGATGGTTTTGAGCTATTATATTCTATGCACATTTTTGCTGTTCATGTCATTATTTTTTATGTTTTTCAGGATCAAGTAAAATTTTCGGGCTCCACAGAGTGGCCTCTTGGTTTTGTTCAATTTCAGGATCAAGAAATCAGTAATTATGTTTAATTCATTGTACTTTGGCTATAATGAAGTTTATTAATTATATATTTTTTAAAATTTTATATTGCAGTGCCTGTTTGTCCAAGGCGAACTATTGTGACAATGAATTATTTGAAGATGTACTTAGAGTTAGGAGGTAATCTTTAAGAGGTAATCATTCTTTTCGGATGCGATGTAAAACTTAGTTTTGGTTGCAATATTAGTAGACATATTCAATCCAGTTGGTCATACTTTGTCTTCACAAGAGTTTTAAAACTGATAAATTTAATTACAAATATAGAATCTATGTATGTGTGTAATTCTATGATCTTAATATTCCGTGTTGAGACAAGAAAATTATGAACCCACCATTTTTTAACCATTCTCTTCTAAGTTTGGGTTTTTGTGATGAAACTGTTATGGGATGCACATTTACGATAGAGGCCTATTATAACACCCCAAGATTTTGGGGCTGAGAAATTAAATTTTGAGAAAAATAAAATTCAGTTAAATCGGAGAATTTTAGAATTTGGAAATTTAAGCCCAAAAATTGAGGACGTTTTAAAGTTTGTCGGATGAGGATTTTGAGTGTACCATTGGTTCCGGATGGGTCGAGATAGTCAAAATGACTGTCATTAGGTTTTATTCCGGTTCCGGATTATTTTTAAGTATGTTTGGCTCGAATTGGAGTAAACGAGTCATTTAAAGTGTGTATTAACATTTAAAACTGGGTTTATTGTTTCAAGGGATTTAAGAGGCTTACGGATCAAGCCTTCTCATTTAGAGAAAGAGAGAAATAGAAAGAAAAGAGAAAGGAAGAAAGAAAGAAAGAAAGAAGAAGAAAAGAAGAGATAGAGGAAGAAAGCTTGGAGATTTCCGGCCCAAACGCGATCTCGAGGACGATCCAACCTCTACGATTTCGAGGCAAGTGTTTAATCTTGCTAAATATTTCATTTGTGTATTTCATTTCATAATTTGTGGATAAAAGGAATGGATTTTGGGTATTAATATCAAAACCTAGATTTTGGGTACTAAAATGGAAATTTGATGTTTATACGTGGGTTTGATGATATATAAATTGTTGGGATGAGATGTAGGATGAGTTTACATGTTAAGAATATTATTGAGTGAAAGATTTAGGGGTTTGATAATGATATTTGGGTGTTTGGGGATTAAGGGTTTGTTGAAAAATGGAAAAAGGGCCAAGAGATCTGGTATGGCCGGTCGACTGCGGCCAGGGGGTCGGTCGACTGCGCCCGAAGGGAAAAGCCTACTGCATTCTTCGTAGGCAAAATTTTAACCCGCGGTCGACCGGTCCCCTGTTTTTAGCCTAAGATTTGGATTTCTTTTGTCCCTTTTTTTTTTTGGGGGGGGGGGGGGGTTATTCTTAGGGGCTTTCGTAATGGGCTTATTATGGAGGGTTATGATATTAGATTAAGGGAATCGGGCCCTAGGTCGAATAGGGGCTTGCGGGCCTATGTTAAATTGATTTAGGAGGATGGTATGCCCCTTGGTAATGAAAGGAATATGGGACTGAAGTGATTGGCGAATTGTTTGATTATGATCGAGATGGGTTATCCTAAAATGGGTATAAATGGTATAGAGATAGTCCCTTTTTGCCTACGTGCGTATTAATAATGGATACTCCGAGGTATAGTGGGGGATCTCAGTGAGGACGGGAGCCCTAGCTTGAGGTCATAAGTGAGTTTAGATATAATTTGAGGTTTAGGACTCTTTGGGAGAGTGAATAGAGTATCGTGTGACTTTATAGGTCGATAATTGTGGCGAATCCTTGTAGTGATAGGATTCTATTTAATATATGGTTCAGGACCAAGGAGAGGTAGAGGTCGCGCATCCTTAGTAAGGTTTAACTTGGGCAATAAATTATAATGAAATGGGATTAAGGGTTCATTAGAGCAATTGAACCGTAGACGGAAATTTTGAGGATAATGTGCTTAGGCTATCAACTAGATTAGTGGGGTTGTAAATCTAGTCGGGACAGTTGTCATATTTATCCGTGTGCGATTAACTCTAGGGTGTCCCAATATATCTGATGAGATTATAAAATATATGTAGTGTTTAGCTTGAGGCCTATCAATTGTATGCATAACAATTGGGATTCCAATACTTGAAATGAATTTGAATTAAGCTTGAGGCTTGTCGACTATTAGTTATGTGCATACCAATAGTCGAAATTAGTACTAGAGATATTAATGTGCTCTCGGATATAGATGCAATATGTAGTGATTGTTACCTACACTAAACTTTGGGTAACAACCTTAATGTTGGAGATATATTCATGTTGGAAGATTGTTTATATTATAGGAGAAATGAATGATTATGCCTCAAGTGAAGGATCATATTCACATATCGAGGTAAGTTAATGAGTTTGGAATGACGGCTAGTATATTGAGGATTTTGTATACTTATGGCCGAGATTATAAATCTTATACATATGAACGAGAGATAGATTGTGTATATATATGGGTATGTGAATATATATATCTGTAGAGATATGAATAAAAGTGTATACTCATGTTACGAATATCTAAACCGTATGTGATGGTTTAATTATATGATGGGATCTTATGTATGTATATATGTGATGATATGTATTCATTTAGATTGGTTGCTTTCCACGGGCTTTCCTTTGGTATAGGGTTGGAACAGCCAGGTTATATATTACTCTAGTGTGATCCCGGGAGGTTGCGCGATGTGGGTGAATCCCCTGGCTCGAGGAGCAGGGAGAGTATAGTCCCCAGGTCATTTCACATCCCGCGTTCGAGTGCGATTTGTGAGATCTCCCACTCGCAGGGGGAACTTGACCGCCTCCACCGTTGTGTATTTTACCAGGACTGTTGAGGATTCCGGCTGGTACCGTGGTATATGAGCAAACCCGAATTTTTGGATCGGCACTATGATACCGCATCCTCGAGTTATAGCTCGTTGGGATGGTTTGTATGCATGTGTGCATGGTATATTACTTGTGTATGAGAACAATGTAACATAATTCTCTAATGAGAATAAAGAGATAAAAATGAATATAGAATACACCTCAGTCCGGGAGGTAGATCCGGATGTATATTATAAAGATGAAAAATAGAATAAATACAATATGTATATTCGTATATCAGTGTGTATTTATATTACAGATGGTAGTACGGGCCTAATGGATCTCTACCATTAACCCTGCCAAGTAGTAGTGTATCGGGGGGGTTCCTTGTTTGGATTTCGCCTTGCGAGACGCCCCACGCACGAAACGCAGCGCAAGGCTGAGGGTAGAGAAAAGTTTTATCCTTATTAATTTCTGCATGTTATTTAGAGTAGAGACTCTTAATTCGAAGCTAAATGTTAAATTGTGAAGAAATAAAATAGATAACTGATAAGTTATAATCGGAATCAAATAAACCTAGTATGGCATATATGCGTATGTACATTTAAGTTTGATTAGAATGGGAAGGATTCTTAGGTTATATTAGGATGGCAGGTCTTGTGGGTATAGGCTGTGCCTATGGTAAGTTCGGTTGTCCTCATGGGTGGGGTAACTTAATTAAGATTCCGGGATGCGAATAGGTGCGCGCTATTAGATGAGAGATGAGTTGGGGTTTCATGAGAGTGCGACACCACTTTAATTATGAAATAAGTGCATTTATATTTATTATGCACGGTCAACACAGTTGCTAAACATTTTTACACTCGGGCTCTGACCCGTTTATATTTCTCTTTTGCAATATATATATATATATATATATATATATATGTATATATGTATATATATGTATATATATATATATATATTACTATAGGTGTCCTACCGCATGGATGCCGGATGCCCTTCTATCCAGATTCTTGGGAGCCGTGACAGGTGCGGACTGTAGCGGGATTTAGTTGTAGTCGCTTTATATCTCTTTGTATATCTAGGTAGGACTCATGTTGTATATCGGGTTTATACCCAAGGGACATTTATAAATGTTTATATTTTTCCATTTCCGTTATTGTACTGTCTGTGACCCGACAGCTTATTCGGGTATATTCATTTGTATATACTCATTTCATTTTATTCTAGCATTTTCTTTCTATATCACATTTGTGCATACCACCTTTGTTAGTAGTTCTATAGTGTTGGTTGTTGTCTATTGCATATTTTATTTAATTTTAACATCTCGCTTATATAATTTCGAGTAGTTAGTCTTATATGTTGTTGTATAGTTTGTTGATGTTGAGACTGAGCCATCTGAGATTCCTGATTTAAGGTAGTATAGGGCTGGCCTCCCGTTATTATTTTAAGCGGGTTGTTACACCTATGCTTACTTTTCACCTCTTTTTTACAGGAGGTCAATATAATAGTTGTATATGTGGTCTTTTTTACAGGAGGTCAATATGCACATTTGTTTGAATTTGAAAGTTAATTTGCCAAGTGGATTTGAATGTTGGTACATTAATCATACTTGAAGCTTGAAAACTTTCTTTAAACATTTCAAAGTTCCCTCACATACTCAAATTCTGTTTACTTGGTTGCCCACACGAGGTTGACTTGAGTTGACTTTTGAGTTCACGAGATTCTACAGTAACTGTACTGTGTTGCGTTTCCCCCCTGTCTGTCCTCTCTTATCTTCGCCCGTGTTGCTGCCCTACCCAGCGCAGACAAGGAAACCCCATTTCATCCACGGACCAGCACGTTCATTCCCTAATTGTGACAAGAAATTGGTTTCCTATTTATATGATGTTCTAATGTAAAATCTTCATGAAAGAAATTTCACTATCTTTATTTGACTTTTCATCTTCAAATTACTGTGTTGATTATGTATATGACGGTAATAAATTTTTCTCTATATTTTTCAATTGATTTCACTTATTAGTTATGTGAGTTTTGGATTTGGAGTTATGGATTTGGAGTTTTCTCTATAGTTTAGAACTTTTGGATTTGGAGTTTGAGCATCCTTTAGATCTATATCTGGTGGTCCTTTTATTTTGGTTGTTCTAGAGCCTTTGGGACTTAATTTTTCTCTGGACTTGTGCTTTTTTCTTATTTTTTAAATCTTCTACTCCAGACTTATTGAGAAATTATCCAGGTCTTCCGTTCGAGGAGTCCACGTCTCCTTTTCTACTTCTCCACCAGTAGCATACATGGTGGCAACTGCAGGTATCCTCTCATCATCTGGTATAGACTTGGCTCTGGGGATATTTTGTATTCGTATGGCCTTTTTGTTTATTTTCTTCGTAATCCTTATCAAACATTGGTTCCTCATATGCAGACTATGAGGTAATAACTCCTACTTCAGACACTTAAAACAGTTTCACTTTGACAATTTCTCCTTATTAGACTCTCAGCTGGCAGGGATTTTTTGGCTCTTACTTTAAGTTTGGGAGATTATTCTTCTAAATTATTGACTTGAAGACCTGTAATTTGGAGCTCCTTATCCTTTGTATGGATTAGAATTACCTTCTCTCAGACAATGTCTGCCTCCTCAAAGGTTCAAGATTCCTATCTTGGGTTCTCTGTTGACATTGAAATTTCATGGGCTTTTCAATCATTGATGTTCAAAGATTCTGATTCTACATTAATGACCCAATGAGTTTATTTCTTGGACCATTTCCTGAAAGAAGCCCCCACCCACTAAACAGAAAAGAAAAGTTCAGACTTCCATAACAAATAAGTATTCCACCGTCTCTATGGTCCGCAATATGTAACCTGTAATTTCATGTGTTGCATGTCCTACTCATATATATTTTATTTAATGAGTTCTGTTGATTTATTTGAATAAGTTTTTAGTTGCCTCGCACTTTATATGGAAAAGAATGTTGCTATTTGGGTTGAGTTTGAGTTATTAGTTTTAGGTTTTAGAATTTTGGGGTTTTCTTTTTTTTTCTCCATCTATTTTCCCTTTTTTGGAATGTATAAGTTTGGTAAAGTTTAAGGAAATTTAGTAAATGGTTGTATCAAAAAGTAAATGGTAGTATAAAAAAGTAAATGGGATAAATTGTTTGGAAGTTTAAGCAAATGAAGATTAAAATGAAGTTTAAGCAAATTTAGTAAATGATAGTATCAAAATGTATGGTGAAAAGTTAACAATTTACCCCATATATGTGTGAGCACGATTAAAATTTTCTTTCTCTGAGCTTTTAAATTTACATTTACTATTTCTAATCTATTTTTTTGGCAATCCAGGGATTTTGGGGGCCTGCGCATTCATCACTAGGCTACGGTTTAGGACAGTATGAACATTGGGTGTGGGAAGGTACTTTTTTTTATGAGATTGGTTTATTTGTACATTTTTTTAACCGAGGGTCGTTATGATCTTGGTTGATGAATGTTTATGCTCAAGCTTATTTTTCTAACAATTGTGCTGAATTTGACTTATGTCAGGGTTCAAATCTTTAGTGACTCCGTGTTGCGGATGGATTTTTTTTCCCCTCCATAAAAAAGAGCAAAAGATATGGTCATTATCAGATTAAAGGATTGATGAGTTTAGATTACTTACTAACATGCTATATTTGAGGTATTCTCTCAGGTTAGATTACTTATTGGATTCAAAAGGTTATATTCAACCTCTTGACACTCTTTCCCCATATTCTTTAACACACGATGATCCTTCTACAAGTTGTTGTGCTGATTTGCATGAAACTAATAATCACGGTGGAACTTGAGGAGCAAAACGCAATTGCTGGAATTATCACAGAGATGGGTAATTTTTCTTAAACTTCATTTTTGTTGCGTTTTAAGGTTCTTTTCGTAAGTATTAACACATATAAGTATAACACCATTTTATTTTTTTATTTTCTACTAAGCAATATAATAATTTTGTACCATGTTTTATTCATGTGAAATAGCACATTTTCAGACTTTATTTGTGTCAAATAGTGCGCTGACATGCTTTAACAAATAGTGAATCAACATGTCTTAGTAGGTTCCTTTTAAAAGGGTTCTTTCAGTATTGTGGAGGCAATGGTGATAGTGTATTTTGGCACTGCCATATTTAAATGAGACCCGTTATATTTACAAAAATGAACTAGACATCTAGGTTCAAGCAACTAGATCTTAGAAAAATAGATATTTATTTATAATATGGTATGGTGATGATCTTATACATGTAAGTTTCTTCACACCATGTGTCGATATAGGTATACATGACGAGAAACAGTTCTCTTAGGTGTGCTGACTCAATCAATTTGTGGACGATATTCTATATTCGGGTTTCTCATATTGGTATTGTGTTATTAGTGATACAAATTTGATGCTTTTGATAACTATATCCAAATAATGATATTTTAGTTTACTGTTAATTGTTTAATTCCTTTATTTTACAATTAGTTATTTACTTTAGAGTGGCTTGCTATAGGTGTGACTAGCCGTCCGACATTAACTATTTATATTTTTTTCATTTATTATGACCAAATGCTAACATTTTCGATGAAAGCTGTTTTAACTCATATTAGTGGCCTTAGAAGATTGAATCTTTTCCCATTGTAATTCATGTTCTTCGCGTAATTTAAGAAGCAACTCAAATAGTGTTTGCATTATCTTATCACATCTCCTTTTTTATTCTATATAGCGAAGCTTTGAATATGATTATTGTTGGATGTGTTACAAAATATTTCACTTGCCAAAAGTTTATACCGCTGCCGTAGGATGAAACTAATAGTTTTTAATAATTTTTTTGTAGGTTCCAAATGTGAAATCCGCATTACTTTGATGGGATTGCCCGTGCAGGGAAATTAGTTGTTGATATCTAAACTTGAGTTTTTCAAGTAGGGGTACCAAAGATTAGTAGTTTAGTTCAACTTTTTTCCACGTGAAAATGATTGTTAGTTATCAAAATTGATATATATGTGATTTTTTTTGGTAGTTTATTTCGTAAAAAGTATTTATTAGATGAATTTCGTCTCTTTGAATATTGTTGGATTGGTTGTTATCCCTTAAGTAGGGTGGATAGTCCAATAAACAAAGGAGATCATGTCCATTTTTTTTTAAAATTGACTTTGTTTATTGGAGGCCCAATGTGAATTCGGTTGATGAATATTTTATATTTCATGTTATATGTGAATTTGTTGGATGTATTTAGACTATTTGAATGTTGTTGGACTGTTTGTTATTTGTTAAGCGGGTTGGATAGTCCTATAAATAAAGGGGATTATGACCATTTTTTTAAATTACACTTTGTTTTGTTAGGGAACGAAATTTTTGCCGCTTTCAATTATGTATTTTAAAAAAATTTCGTCATTTTACGATTATGTGCTTTGGAAATTTATGCCGTGCCTTCAGGCACGGGCATTTCGCTAGTATATATACAGCAGAATATATATATATATATATAAAATATATATATGTAATATATATATATATATATAAAATATATATATGTAAAATATATATATATATATATATAATATAGCAACCTATATATAGATACATATATATAGCAGAATATATCTAAAACATATATATAGATACATATATACAGATATATATATAGCAACCTATATATAGATACATATATGCAGCAGAATATATCTAAAACATATATATAGATACATATATACAGCAGAATATATATACATACACACAAAAAAAGAGCATAGAACATATCTATATATGTCGATATATAAATAGAGCAGAGAAAACAAAAAAAAAATTGGTTCCGCCTCAAGGCGTATGCCTCTCACAACAAAGGCGTAAGCCTCAGTCAGCTACCCTAGGGGCGTAAGCCTCATACCTCATTCCTTTCACCTTGCCTCGAGACGCGCCTCGTTTCGCCTTTTAAAACCTTGGAAAAAAGTAGCATGTTTGAATTCGTTTTGCATTAATTTCCGTAGCATGTGCCTGGACATGAGCAAATTGCGATCTCATTGCTAAACTTATGTCATTTTAATTTAATTATAGTAATATGCTATTTACTGAACTATTTTTCTACTGCTCACCTTTATAGATTGGTCATATAATATTTTTTTTACTAAGAATGAGTTAAATCAAAGTGCATTAGAACAAAGTTTTCAGAAAAATTCATGTCGCGTGTCGTTCTTGATACACGTAAAAATCATGATGAGAGAATAATTTAAAGAACCTTTCATTTTATTCCATTTGCATGATGGATAGATAAAATTCAGGACATAAAAAAGATCAAGAAAAATGGTAATCTACTCATGTTAATCTTACTTGCTATCCTTCTCTATTTATACTGGTGGTGTTGATATTACACATTAAGAGGTTTATAGGCTTTTATTGAATTTTGTTTGTTTATGGTGAAAATGATTTGCTTCTTTGTTTTTCCTCGAACAAGTTTGCATGTTGGCAGGGACGTAGCTAGGAATACATTTTGAGAGGGGCCGATATACCTCTTCTTTATAACGAATTACATTAAAAAATAATTAATTTAATTAATAAAGTTATTATTACAAAATTTTACATCAAAAATAGTTCTAATTTGGATGTTATTATGATTTTATGTATTGGAATCTATATTGTATACTAAATTATATTCCTAAATAATATATTGTGTTGGTAAAAGTGGTTAAAAAAGACTTAATTGTATACTCTATAAAATTGAAAGGGGTATAGTTTTTAAAAATTTCAAAGTTGGAGGGGACTATGCCCCCCTCAAGAATGGCCAGCTTCGTCCCTGCATGATGAATGTCATTTCAGATACAAGTTCGCATGTAGTATGGCATTTCAGATGTAAGTTTGAATCGTATGTGACATTTCTCACTTAATTTAGTGAAATAAGTTCCATGGCATGGGCATCTTAATGGCATTAGAAGTTTGAATGCTTGAATCTATGAACAGTTAAGTTAGAATTGATAGTTATGTGTTTTGTTTGTTCAATTTTTCTTCCTTTTTTTGTCACTTGAATTATTTTCTTTGAGTTGTTTCGGTCATCTATTGTCTGGTTCAAGTCTTCCAATTGTTCAATGTTAGAGGAGTTTATTACTGCATTAATTAAGTAAAAACAACCCCATAGAGTAACATAAAATGGACAATACAAAAGCGTATATTCTCCTCAAACAGTATTCCCTGATAAATTTGAGAGCATTTGAGCTAATTTAGGTAGTATTAGATTCTAGGAAAGCTGCATATAGAACTGTGCATAGAAGCCTTAATTAAGTGAAAGATTACCTTTCCTTCCCGGAGTGGAACTTATTTGAATTGACACGTTGGATTTCAACTCATATTCACTCAATTGGTAATTAGTTGGATCTCTTCAAAAGATGAATGTGCCCATTTTATATATTTTAAAAGATGTTAAACCTATAAGTTGGGCACGAATTTAGGTTGATTAAGCAATAAATACTAAATAGTAATACCTCCATCCCAAATTCATAGTCGTTATTTGAAAATTAAGATTTTTAAGCATGCCCTTAATCAATGGTTAAGATCAAGAGTTGCTCACTATAATAGAATTTGGTCCATTGATTACGTCTAAAAAAGGAAACTGGAGTGTCAAAAGCTTGCGATTATTTTCTTAGTTCACTAGCTGACTTATTAGATGCACAAATTTAAAAAAAGTTAATTGTCACTAAATTCAAACCAAACTTAGAAATTCGGGAATTGAGTGTGAGTACACTATCCATATTAGGCGGATTGGGGAACTAAGATTCTAGTCACAAAGACATGCCATTTTGCGTGATATTTAAGTCCTAGCCACAAAGACATGTGCTCTGTTGGCTAGCTTAGGCCCTGCCCTGCCTAGATGCTAAGCAGTTTTCTGCCCGTAAACTATAATGAAAATTTCAGTTTACAGAGGCAAGTCCATGCTATATACTGAATCTATGATTCTAATATAAAATTTACTCACATAACAGTGTTAAAATGGTCCAAATAATATAAATTCCAACATTTATAATCAAAATTCTTCAACAAACATCTAACATCTATTTTTTGGGTAAAGTGTGTGTGTGTGTGTGTGCGTGGGAAGGGGGATAAAAAACGTCTATACCTTAGTCGGGTAGATTTCTATATATAAAATGTATGGTTTAGCAAATTCATACTTGGTTGTATCCGATAACAATGTGTATATATATAGATCAGTAAGCGAATCAACACCGAGTGGTCCGATAAACAACAATGGCCGAACCCAAAATCAAATACAATCGCCAACTCAGGATTATGAGAGAAATAGTGACTATATATAAAATGTCAATTAATGCCAATCATATTGTTTGATCTGTGGGGAGTGGTGTGCTCCTCAGACATCGTATCGAACATTTGCCCATCCTAGAACCACCATCTTGACGGAGACCAATGTGCCCTTTTCACCTGAATTGGATGCATCGTAGAAAGGAGTTGGATGCATCCCTCCAAACATCATTTACACCTTGGTAGAAAGGAGTTGGATGCATCGCATTCCAATGCAGTTGTTACTGCCTCTCAGGTAGTCAAATCCAGATCTGAGTCAGTGACCAAGAGCAAGTCTGAGTCAAAATCATCTAGGGAAGAATCTCCAAACAGTTTCCCTTCGAATGTCAAAAGTTTGATAGCAACTGGTATGCTCAATAGGGTAACTGTAAAGTATGTCTCCTAGTCACGGGAGAAGTTTCGTGGAATTATAAACGGTCCGGGATATCTCTGCGGTGTTAATCATGTAGTTTCTCTAAGGTACTCAATGCGTATGAGTTTGAGCGTAATGCTGACTGCAAATCGAAGCACCCAAATAATCATAAATATTTTGAAAACGGTAAGACCATATATCAGATTGTCCAAGAGTTAAGGAGCACTCCATAGAGTTTGTTATTTGATGCCATTCAAAATGTGACTGGTTCACCTATCAAACAAAAAGCCTTCCACACTTGCAACGAGTCGTTCCAAGCAGCCACCTGGGAGCTTCAGTGGATTTATGGAAGGGAAGAACTGAATCTATAGTAGTACCTATTTATTTATCTCCAATTAGATATAAGATAGGATACTACTCCATCCAGTGTGCATAGAAACAAAATCTTGTTTTTGGTAGATTGTGTACCTATATGAAATCTGGGTGATAATGGGCAACTGATATTTGATGCATATTAGCTTATATGAAACTTTAAATTGGTTGTGTGTCTAAAAAAAAGATCTGGGGAGAGCAAGGGCAGGCCGCCTGATAGTTTCTGGATGATCTCTGACTAAACAACCCATGGCCTAAGCTCAGGAGGTTCGGTCGTATGTTCTTCATTCGATTATGTTAAATGTATTGGTTCGTACACGAGTTTGACTTATATGTTACATTTTTTTGGAGTGCTTAAATGAATGTATTTATGTTCAAGTGCTAAACTTTGAGGACTACAATGCATATCAACGATGTTGTAGATGCCTAATAGTTTATTTTCCGATTGGGCAGTAATTTTTTGGCTAATTGTAAATATTTTTTAAAATATGTTGCAGAAGAGACTATACGAGGAGTTTATCTATTCGAAGAAAGGTACTAAACCATATTGTGTATGGTCAAGTATTTTATAGGGCCGTTACCTATTGTTGAGAGGCCTGCGGTGGAAATTTGGAAATATAAGAAAAGTTGTCTAGAGATATCAATGGATTCCAGGGGTGAAAAGATTCAAGTCAATCATCCGATGTCCGGTCAATTACACGAAAGTTTGGGTCGAGGGAGCGAATACCAATGGACTCCACATCCTCTTCAACCAGGAGGAATTGATTGCTATAAAGTTATTCCCCTCATATGAACAAACAAAGGTCAGTTAGGTGTTTTGTTTATGTTGGTTGAATTTTAGAGCACTATTGAGGTTTCATCAATGTTTAAAAAGGCGAAAGGCGAGGCGAGGCGTTTTAGTCGCGGTGAGGCGAGGCGTAAATCTCGAGGCGTTTGAAGGCGTAAGCCTCACCGAAAAGAAGAAAAAAAGGGCAAAATTATATTAAAAAATACTAATAAAACCATAAAAATAAAATAACAAAGAAATATAAAATAAAACAACAAAAAAAAAACATCTTTGAGGACTTTCTCACATAGTTTGATATTTTTTTGTTCCCCCGAGATAACTTTTTAAAAAAAAGTAAATTAATTTTAACATATTGATTATTTTACAACCTGACACTAAATTAATCAATGCAAAATCAAATTTGTTGTCATTTACATATTGGTTATTTCATAATATGACAATAAATTAATCAATGCAAAAATAAATTGTCAATCTTTTTTTTAGTTTCATTCACATATTGGTTATTTTATAAAAAAATTATTTTAAGTTAATATAGTAGATAGTATATGTTAAGTGCAATTTTAAAACAAAAAAGGTAAAAAAGAAAAAGATTTTCTAGATTAAAAAATATTTTTTTAAGTTAAGTGCAATTTTAGAAAAATGAAAAAAAAACAGCAGCTCTTTATTAAGCTTAGTTTATTAAAAAACAACGAATTTAAAAAAAAAGATCATTTATTAAAAAAAATATCATTTATTACGCCTAGTTTAAAAAATAAAACACTTATTTCTAAAAAAAAAAAAATATATATATATATATATATATATATATATAATTAAAGTATTTCTTTAACTTTATTTGTAGTATATTATTTAATAATTCTTTAACTTTATTTATAAGCTACATAATCAGATTATTAAAGTATTTCTTTAACTTTATTTATAAGCTACATAATCAGATGGGTATATATATATATTATTAAATTGATATGTAAAAGAAAGCATGTAAATCAAACAGCTTTTGAATAAATATTTAGTATACAGGACTACCAGGACAATACTCTGGGGGAGTTCCAAAGACAAAGAAAGAAAATCTTTAAGCCAAAACAGTGGTCGTACAGTAATACTTCCTTCGGACATAAAAAAATAAAAAAGAGCTTAAAAGTTGTACTACTTGTCTTATTGAGAGATAATTTTTCTCCATATATTAGTACGATCCTTCAGACTTTAGAGATGTTAAAAAGGCAAAAAAGAAAGCTCCTTTAGCTCCTCTTAGGTTTTCCGGAGACCTATCTTCCACACACTCGCTCACGGGTGAGAGGCTTACGGTATTTCTTTAACTTGGGATAAGGGTTTTTAAAAATTAAGCTTACGGTTTAACCCTTTTCAGCAACATAACTTTTTTTTTTACCCTGAATAAAAAAGGCTTACGCCTCTGCGCCTCGCGCCGCTCCGCCTTGAAGCGCACTGCCTCACCCCTTAAGGCGTAAGCCTCAATATCCACCCCTGAGGCTTAAGCTTCGAGGCATTTTTTGGCCGCCTCGCCTCGAGGCGTACGCCTCAATTGCCTTTTTAAACATTGGGTTTCATTGCAAATCCTTACTATTGTTGGGTCTCATTGCAAACCTTTACTATTGTTGGTGTCTCATTGCAAACCTTTACTATTGTTGTGGTTTTTCACTTATATTTTTGTGGGTTCTTCGTTCCGTATTTACCGAGCATCAACAATGGGTTTTAATTTTGTTGGATGAGTAGAACTAAATATAGCAAGCATTTTCTTTTGTGGGATATTTGGAGTTCAAATCGATTTTAGTTATTTGTGATTAAATTATGTGCTAATTTAATTCGTTTACATGAATATTTGCAATATACAAAATCCCAAAGGATGAATATCATACGATTTGAATTATTTAAGGTATTGTACGACATGCGATATGCATTTTTCAATAGAATATACATAGTAAAATGACAAAGTATCGCATGGCTAAATCGCAAACAACACTATATCGATGGCATATCGATTTGTATCATAGTCGTGACAATATCATAGTCATATTGGTCCATATAATCTTTCTTATTGTGATGGTTTCTTTATAGGATTGATGGTTTGATGTTGAAAAGTTCAATATTAATTCTTATGGAATTTCTAATTAATTATTTCATTGGTTTGAGATAGTATGGTAAGTTATTTCTTAGCTTATCTGACTAAACTTATCTTTGTGTGTCAATATTTAGGCACAAATATTAAATGTTTCATTTGGCAGTAGCAATGGATCGTTGAACATTCTGGAATGATGTCATGCGAGTCTCTACTGAGTACTAAAAAGTGAAAGGAAAATATGAAGGAGGTATCTATTATGTCTAATTTTTTCTTTCCATTTTATTTGGATGAAGAAGATAATTTTTTTGTGGATTGATGGAGCAGCGTGCAGGAGTTTTACTATTCCGTATGGTGGTGCGACGGACACAATTTTTACTATTTTTTTTTATGACGGCGCTGCACACAATGTTTTACTTATGACGGCGCTACATTAATTATGACTTTCAAAATGAGTACAAGTGAAGCATTCAATATGCTTTGAGTTTCAAATCAATAACTTTATGGCTGGGTTTAATCATATTCGTAGGATTTGCTGTTGAATATTTTGATTCATTTTTTGAACTCATTTTATTGCATCTCACTTGGTTATCTTGGTTATCATACCAAGGTTTCTGGATTGTTTTCAAGTGCAGGTAGTCATTGTAATTCTTAGTTTATGTGGTCAACAAATGGTGGTTTAAAACTACCTGTTCTCCTAAGGCCAATGGTGGTTTAAAGCTCAGAAATCTCATCTCCCTCAATAGAGCTGCTCTCCTCAAGCATACTTGGGACATTTTGACTAAAACAACACTTGGAGCTCTGTGTTAAGAGCCATATTTCATTTTAAGCAGGTAAAACCTCCTCACTAAATTTCCTCTATTGGGCATGGATTTAAAGAATCTTTGGCTATTATAAATTTGGACACTCAGTGGATTGTTTGAAATGGGATTGATATTAATTACTTTTGTTGGATAATGACTATTCAGTTCGTTACCATTGTTTTATATATAATTACTTTAAATTACATTGTCTTGCATCACTTTGTGGAAGGATGTTTGCTTTTTTTCTTCTCGTGAAACAAAATATTGTCCTGAATAACTAATCAAAGTTTTCATGGTACAGGGATGTGTTAACATGCCGCTTTTCCAATCATGATTTTGTGCGTGTTTCAAAACTAACTGAAGTTTTTTTGGTACAGGGATCTGTTTTTGTTAGCATGTCTCGTTTCCAATCACGATTGTGCTTTGCTTGTTCTCATTTGACCTCTTGTCAAAACGACAGGGATGAAGATAGGCGTAATTCCGATGTGAATGCGATCTTAAAATGTACTTGCTTCTCGTCTGTTTTTTACACTGATCAAGCGGAAACAAATCCTTCTCACGAGTAAGGATTTTTCCCCTTTTTTTTGGCATTTCAAATACAATTTATGTCGTACATTTTCCAACATTTATATTTCTAAGATTGAGGTGATGAATGAAAATTATTAAGTTTCAGACCATCTGAAATGAAAATACAGCATGTTATTTTTTCATTCTCTTTCTTCAATATCAGTAAAGTACATCACTATGTTTTTTATAGCGAGTTCGGGTCTATCTACTAATTGTAACTTCACGGAGTTTATGAGATATGATGTATGCATATTCAACGATATGCATAGGAGACCTGCATTCTTGAATTAATTATTCACGTATTCTAATTCAGTAAGTGTACCTTTCCAAATGGTGAAGCAAGTTGTTGAAGTGCTGCAATTCGTTCACCAGCCTTATCTTTCGTTCCTATCACCGGAAAAATATAAGCATACATATATTAGAATACATTAAGATAAAAGTGTGTGACAAGACAATATCAAAATCAGAAGAAGCATCATCATCAAATCATTGAGATAAACAAGACCAATTAATTAAAAACTCCATATATGATGTACTTTTATTCAGTATGAATATGAGATAGATAAGTGACAACAATGTATAAACATTGCAGATAAAGTTGACAATGCAGATCATACATATCTCAAAGATGCAATATTTTATTTTGAAACAGGTGGAATCTTGATCTTCTTGAAGTTAATTTAGAATATTTCTCGCCCATCACTTGTTAATCGTCGATAATTTATAATTATATAGAGACAATATAAAACAAAACAATGAATCTAATCTATGGTCTCCCCTGTGTTATATTTGTTGCAGTGTTTGTATATGGAAGGGGTGTACAGGTGTAGTCAATGTGTAGGTGGGTTTGACTTTGGTGTTGCGAGTGTGGTTGTTTATATATAGATGTTTTTATTTATAATCAATAGTATATGTTCGTATATATAACTAAGTAGATAACATAGGGAAGCGAGAAACGATCAAAGGACATGTTAATATAAGCAAGCTTATCAGCTTTCTCCGTACCTGTAAACAACATATTTTAATGAAAAAATTGTTTATACCAGAAATTTATTATCGTACTCTGATTAGATTTGCTCTCTCTTGGTGTTGTGTATTATCTTGATTTTACTTTATTACTCACATGTTATAGTTTGTCTCTCTTAAAATAATCTCCTATCAAAGTCGATCAGATTTTCTTTAAGAAAAGTGAAAATATTAAATGCGTAGCAGTTTGAAGAGGAATGATATGCTATATGAGATATTACCTTTTTCCTTACCTTTTTTTTCTCTTATAGTGTGGGAGGATTGGATGTTGTACAGCCATATATGTGGTGGTTTTTCATTTTTGAGTTTTGAGTTGTGGGTACTGGATGGTGGGTTTTAGTTTTTTGGCGGTGGGTATCGAATGAAAGTGGGTAGTTTGTGGTAGTGGTTTTGTCGCATCTTTTCGTTTTCATTGTCTGTGTGTGTATATACATATATATAGAGAGAGAGATATATAGGGAATTCAGAAATTCGAGAAGATAATTGATACTACCTTCCTTAATTCGATGTTTACATACATTGATCTTTCATACACAAACTAGTTAGAAGTCTTGTTACACTTCATAACAGTCCCTAACAAAATTCTATCCAACTACCTAATATCTCTAATTAGTCAACGACATGTGCTTGTCACAAGATGTTCTCTAGCAGTTGGATAAAACCTTCAGACGGCCTTGTTTCCTACCATAGTCTTCTGACCCCTTTTACCAAGTAAAAATCGAGGATAGCAATGTGTTGTATCAACAACTGACCATCTGAGCCTGTTGAATGACGAGTGGTTGATGTGGAGGTAGGGTGTCCTTTCTGTACAACTCTAATATTTCATTCGTGACTGAGGTTGAAGAAGGGAATCCTTGAGAAGTAATAGGATGAAGATATAAAAATTTGACCTCTCAACCTCACAAGTGGACCCAATGGTTGCCAATTTCAAAATGCCTGTACAATACTATTTGAAAAGGTGTCACCAAAGGGAGTTGATGAATATTTAGTTCCAGTCTGAAACAGGGGTTGGATTGCATTAAGATCCATATGGCTACTCCAGATATAATATCATATTTTTTCCTTCAATAAAAGCACTATTTTGTTTCAGAATTATCTTTGAAGAACTTTGTCAACTCTATGGGCCATTATTTTAGTAGACACCTTGTTTGAAAACAATAATCAAAGTGTTGAACACAGGTTTATGGATATTTTATCCATTGAATAACTTCTATAAGCATCAAGAAGCTCCTCTTTGATGATCTACCAACAAATCTGGAAAGAATTTCCATGATAATATCACATCTACGAGAGCTAGACTATTGCCACCAACCTCAAACACCACATATTTATGTTCTTCATTGGGACTTCTAATCAGATTAACATTATCCATCTTAGAAATAATTTGAGGAATGACATTGAAAACTCAAATTCATCTTCCAACTAATCAATGTTTAACAGGTCTTTGAAATATTCAATAGTAGCTCCACAAATTTCACTAGTCTCGATTCATTCACCATCTATATCTTTTGTCTTGTGAATATTTAGCTTATGTTGCTTGCACATGGTATTGACGGAATTATTTGTTCTTCCTATCACCATTAGAAAGCTCATGAAGTTCCTCCCAATTTCCAGCTCTATCTCACTTTGCATATACAAATATGACCAACACAGTATGTTCTAGTCTAGTACACAATTTTCCTCCGTCTCTCATCCGTGGCCTTCCTCAGCTCTCTCTGCCCCCCTGCCCCCTGGCCACCCTCTCAGACACGACGATGACATTGTAAACTTTACTTCTAAAATTACCATATATTTCTCTCCATGTAATCTTTACTTCTAAACTTACCATATATTTCTCTCCATACTACTAACCGAACGTTCAAAGTTTAATTTCCTTTTAACCTTCATTTTACTTGCTTTAAATATAGGCTCCATAATAACAAACTAGGCATACATTATGAGTTTTGTTCAATTTCTCTAGTCTTTGAACGGAGTGATTATTTGCTACCCCCATAATTTTCCTGCATAGAGAGTTCCATAATAGCTCTAGCCCTCTTCTTATACATGCGTCTTTAGACCACTTGTTTTTGTTTCCATTATTTATCATTCCATTTCTTTAGCCTTGAATCATGAGAGACAACACTACCATATTACTATCCACCCCCTTAATGTAATATGCACTGCTTGATCTGCTAATTCATCAGTCTGAGCCTCATGTCCATTTCTACAAGCACCATATAAAATGTGCAGTTTTTTCTAGCATTTTAGCAAGATCCCTTAAGTTTTTCCTGAAAATTTACACAACTGTCTATTTTTTAGTGTTATTACACCAAGGATAAAGATCCAAAGTATTAACAATGCCTTCTTTTCCTCTTCCACCATGCCTTTATCCTTAGTTTCATCACCCACCTCAACAAATTACCAATACGTTGAGCAATTGAAAGCTCAATGCTTTCAATATATGTTATTGAATATTAACACGCAGTCAACAGCTCACAGGCCTCCAAATACATAAATTCATTTTCTCATCTTTTTTCTTTTAAAAAAGCAGTCAATGGTTTTTACTCTTTTTTTTACAGGTGGGGGCACAACAACCGAATAGTTACCTCTACATTTTTAATTGGAATCCCACAGCTTTAACCCCTTACACTTCAACCCATGCATTTCTATGAATTAGCCTACTTACTATTTTTATGTCTTAATTCACATCATCCTCTCTCTCTCTCTCTCTCTCTCACACACACACACAGAGTTTTGATTTTTATATGGTTATTATAATTTATTCCGTTCTCTTGTATGGATGGGCGGCAATTTCGATTCCTTCAAGTTGGAGGTTCTATTGTTACCATCTTCTCTATTTTAATATACGGGTCTTTTAGGAGGATATAGAATAAATTAATTTAGGCAAATGTGTCAGGTTGTTATGTATTGTATTTGGAGTTCTATTTTCTCTGTGTAAAGTTTTTGCGTAAAGTATATTTGAGATTATGCAAATGTTTAATCGTGATGGCCGCTGTGGTCTTTATATTGTTATTGTTGATAGTGCACGCCCGTGGTGGGATTTATAATGTTGTTCTTGTTGTCGATGATGATACTAAATGCTCGAGGTGGGCTTTATATTTTTGTGGTTGGTTAAGCATATCATGTTTAATTTCGGATTATTAAAAAAACCGAGAAAATTTTGCCGAAATTTTCATAAAACATTCCCCATTTATCTCTTCCATGCCTTAATAAAGAATGAAAGTAAAAATTAACTTTAAAATTATGCAAATGTTTATTTTTTGATGCTCAATATCATATTAGAATATCATTATTGTTTGAGTTATATTCTTTATATGGTTAATCTGTTTTAGTTGTTTTGGGTTTTCACACTCTACCGCTAAGTTTTCAATCCTAAGTCCTAATATTTTCCAATTCTCGTCGTATTCTAAAATCGGGTGTCCCGTGATCGCGCAGTCAGGTCCTACGAGTTACATTGATCCCGTGTGTGGTGTTGGTTCCACTCACGGGATCGTTGGGGGCTGTTTCGGGTTTTCGCCCACTAATACCAAGTTTTGCCTAAATCCTGATATTTTGAAATTATTGTCGTATTCTCAAACCGGGAGTCTCGTGATCGCGCGGTACGTTCCTATGAGTTACATTGGTCCCGTGCGAGGTGGTGGTGCCACTCACAAGGCCGTTCGGGGGCTGTTTCGGGTTTTCACCCACTAACGCCATGTTTTTAAGTCCAAGTCTAAAAACATTCAAATTATTGTCGTATTCTCAAATCGGGAGTCTCGTGGTTGTGCGGTCAGTTCCAACGAGTTACATTGGTCCTGTGGGAGGTGTTGGTGCCTCCCACGAGACCGTACGGGGACTGTTTCGGGTTTTTACCTTTAAACGACATGTTTTTAAGCCTAAGTCTTGAAATATTCAAATTACCGTCGAACTCTCCAGCCGGGAGTCCCGCAGTTGTGCGGTCAGTTTCTACGAGCTACATTGGTCCCGAGGGAGGTGTTGGTGCCTCCCACGGGGCCGTTCGAGGGTTGTTTCGGGTTTTCACCCACTAACGCCATGTTTATTTCTAGTAGTGAACCCATTTACTTAATTATTCTATTCTAACCCTAACTCTCTCATTTCTCTCACCCACTTTCTTCTCTCACTCTTCTTCTCTTCCTCTCTTCTTCTCTCTCACTCACACTACTCTCTTTCTCTACTAACCAAAGCAAGAATAAACCCCTCCCTTATCCACCCCCCCCAAAAAAAAAACTTAGCCGCCGCTACCCCACCCCCTCAAAAAAACAATTTTCGGCAGCCCCCTCACCCCACCCCACAAAAAATAAAAAACGAGAACCCTCCCCCCCTCACCTTTTTTCTTGAACTAACCCCATCAAAATAAGGGTTAAAAATCTAGGGTTTCAATTTATTCAAGTTAGGGCTTGATTGGAGATTGGTTAGAGCTTGTTTGTGTAAGTATTTATTATTCATTTGCTTTGTTATATCCCACTATATAAATTTGTTTGTGTTATTACTAATATTTGTGTTGTGTTTTTTTTTCCCGTAGATTCCAATTTGTTATTTGGGCATTTACAAATAAAAATTTGAGATTGCTCTCAAATTGGCACTCAAATCAGGTTATATTGTTCCTCTTGAGCATTTTTCTTTAATATGGTTTGTCAATATTATTGAGAATCTAGTAGTTGTGTTATTAATTTATGTTTTTGCAAATTACACTTGTTGTTGTGTTGTGTGAATATGCCTACTAGCAAATTACACTTGTTGTTGTGTTGTGTTGCGTGAATATGTCTATAGATTTTGCTAAAGAAATGAAAATTGAACCCGTATTTCGTGAAAAACGTAATATTTATAGAAAAACATTTTGATGCGAATTCTAGTGATGGGATTAGACCTTAGTATATTAAAATTGATTTGCTATATAAAAATTGGTTTTGCATCGAAAAATGCGAGAAGAACACACTTTCCTTAATTTGATTTTTTTTTATACAAAAGAGCCCCGTTTTGGTTTTTCGCCTAGGGCCCCGAAAACTATAGAGTCGGCCCTGTAAAGAGCATTTCCAGACTCGTATCCTCTTACGAACTACTGTTGGCATGTAATTATCCAAACACATAAGCTCCAAATAACATTTACATAAATAAACAAACAGAGATTGAAGTAATAAAAAAATTGAAACAGAGGAGTGCATTGACCTTGAATTTTGAAGAACAAACCAGCAGGCGGCAGTGCAATAACAATAAATGTGGAAGTTGAAAGGGTGGATGCTTGGACAGAAATCAAAGGGCTCGGACATATGAGGATTCAAGGGGTTTGTATATTGGGTTTGTATATTGGAGAGGAATGTGAAGAGACCAAGGGTAATTTAAGGGTAATATTCAAGGGTGGATGATTCGACAGAAATCAAAGGGCTCGGACGGACATATGAGGATTCTAGGGTTTGTATATTGGAGACGAACATACGTATATTCAAACGTATATTCTAAGGGTGGATGATTGGAGACGAACAGACGAATGTGAAGAGACGAATCGAGCGTTCCATTTTCTCAATTTAATGGTGTGCGCGTCAATCCCCTCTTTTTATTTAATAGAATAGAATGTGAAGGGG
Organism: Sambucus nigra; assembly: GCA_949130495.1. Lineage (NCBI taxonomy): Eukaryota > Viridiplantae > Streptophyta > Magnoliopsida > Dipsacales > Adoxaceae > Sambucus > Sambucus nigra. The sequence goes on from OX422209.1 coordinate 26,743,929, forward strand.
ACGAACACACGAAAAGTCCCAATTTGTCTATATAATGGTCTTTGCGTTATAAACAGTGCAACCCGTATCAAAAGTTCCCATTTTCTCTCATCTCAATAAACAAAATATGGATTTGAGTATGAAATTCGCTCGACTCATAACCATGCTTCTCATTTTTTCTTCATTAAAAGTATCCAATGCAGCTCTTTACGTGGTTGGAGATACTCAAGGTTGGACTCATCTAAACGTTAATTACACGAACTGGGTTGCTAATCGCCAATTTCACATTCATGATATCCTCCGTGAGTGCTTTCTACTTCTTTTATATATATCTTTGTGTTTGTGTGTATTATTTTACTTTTGTTTGTAGTTTGTGTTGGGTTATTGGGTTTTTTTCTATCGTGTCATGCATCAATAATTATTGTTTTATTTAATTTAACACATTATAATCTTTGATTTCATGCTTTAATAAAAAATTATTAGTTTATTAGTATTTAATACATTTTTCATCGCTATATGTGAAAATTTCATCACTAAAAGTGATAATTAGAATTTAATACATTTTTCATCGCTATATGTGAAAATTTCATCATTAAAAAGTGATCATTGGTGATTTTTTGTCTAATAAACTGATAATATTGTACTAAAGTAAAAAAAATCGTAATTCTTATTGGTATTTATAAATAAATTGCTAAAGGTTGTGCAACAGTCTTTTGTAAATGGGACGTTTCTTTTGTTAGAAATAGATGTCTGTTAGAAAAAAATAGTTATGTCTCTTAAACTTTGAGTCTTAGTTGACTTTATTTTTGTATGGTTTTAGTTTCGAGACAAAGCATGGGTTTTAGACACGGTGTTAAAATCTTAAAATTCACAAGGAATTGATGGTTGCGTTGTAAATTCTACTTGCTATATGACTCGTACAATTCAATTCCACTATGTTTAATTGATAGCTCGGTATATATATATATATATATATATATATATATATATATATATATATATATATATATATATATATATATATATTCTTAAATTGTGTATGAAAGTACATGACCATTCATATTACGGGTTTACAATTTTACTAATCGAATAGAGAATATCAATTAATTTAGGCATTAATTGCGTTTTATTGTTTTTGTGTTTCAATGTTATATTATATTTAATACAAGTGAAAACTCAAAATAGTGTTAACGTGTCATAAAATGTCATGCAACACAACACGAAATCGACAATGTCTAATCAGATCAATCAAGAGATTTATAATATCTTATTACGCTCTTCTCTTGTATTTTAATATCATCTCATATTCTGCTCTTCTCTTGTGTTTTAATTTTATTAAAAAAAAGATTTTGAGAGAGAGTGAAAAAAATAGTTATTCTATGTTATTTGCAAATGATCATTAATCAGTGAACTTCACTTTCAGTAGATTATGTTATGTTGAACTATAATACATGATATGTTAAAATAATTTGAGATTAGATATAAATAATAATATATCTTCTTTGTCATATCTCATAAATGTCATTGTGCACAGTTTTTCGGTACTTGCTAATGCCTGACAGCGGTGTGGTGCAAGTTGGTACGAAAGAAAAGTATTTGTCATGCGATACGGGATCCCCTCTTGCCACCTACGCAACAGGAAATGACTACGTCACTCTCAAGAATATCGGATACAATTACTTCATTTCTAAAGACCTCGGTGGTTGCTTCGCCGAACAAAAGGTGGCAATCAATGTGGTACCGTCTCCTGAAGTTCCAGCAACTCCATCTTCAGGTCCACCTACTTTACCCTCTCCTCAAATTCAAACGACTCCATCATCTCCAACTGATATACCCTCTCCCCAAATCCCCTCTTTTTAGTTAATAGAATGTGAAGAGGTGAACAGACAAAAGTCCCATTTTCTCAATTTAATGGTGTGTGCGTTATAAATAGTGCAATGTACATCAAGACCTTCCCATTTTCTCTCATCTCAACTTACAAAATAAATAAACAAAACATGGGTTAGGGTCTAAAATTGGCTGTGTTGATAACCATGCTGCTTAATTTTTCTTCACTAAAAGTATATAATGCAGTTGTTTACGTGGTTGGGGACACTGAAGGTTGGACCTCTATGAACGTTGATTACGAGGAATGGGCTGGTGATCGCCAATTTCACATTAATGATATCCTCCGTGAGTGCTTTCTACTTCTCTTATATATATATATATATATATATATATATATATATATATATATATATATATATATATATATATATGTGTGTGTGTGTGTGTGTGTGTGTGTGTGTGTGTGTGTGTATGTGTGTTATTTTACTTTTGTTTGTAGTTTGTGTTGGGTTATTGCGATTTTTTCTATCATGTCATGCATCAATAATTCTTTTTTTTTAAAAGCATAAAGTTTGGTGTACCCATTTTCCATACACATTGCATTAAAATTTTGTACCTTGTTGTTGTGAGTCCTGCCAGGGCATACGGTACAAGCTTTTATTGCCTTGTCTTATTAGGCGGGTAAGAAAGTGGGTATAAAAGTGTGTAAGTGTGGTGATACTCTTTTTTTAATTTAACACATTATAATCTTTGATTTCATACTTAAATAAAAAAAATTATCAGTTTATTAGAATTTAATACATTTTTCATCGCTATATGTGAAAATTTCATCACTAAAAGTTATTATTGGTAACTTTCTGTCTAATAAACTAATAATATTGTACTAAAGTAAAAAAAAATCCATAATTCTTATTGGTATTTTAAATAAATTGCAAGAGGATGTGCAACAGTCTTTTGTAAATGGGACGTTTCTCTATTAGAAAAAGATTCATGTTAGAAAGAAATAGTTATGTCTCTTAAACTTTGAGTCTTAGTTGACTTTATTTTTTTATGGTTTTAGTTCCCACACAAAACATGGGTTTTAGACATAGTGTTAAAATCTTAAAATTCATAATGATACTTGTTATTCATAGCACACATTGACACAATTGATGGGAATTGCGTCGTAAATTCTACTTGCTATATGACTCGTACAATTAAATTTCACTACGTTTAATTGATAGCTCGGTATATATATATATTCTTAAATTGTGTATGAAAGTACATGACCATTCATATTACGGGTTTACAATTTTACTTATCGAATAGAGAATATCAATGAATTTAGGCTTTAATTGCGTTTTATTTTTTGTGTTATGTTTCAATGTTATATTATATTTAATACTAGTGAAAACTCAAAATAGTGTTAACGTGTCATAAAATGTCATGCAACACAACACGAAATCGACAATGTCTAATCAGATCAATCAAGAGATTTATAATATCTTATTCTACTATTCTCTTGTATTTTAATATCATCTCATATTTTTCTCTTCTCTTGTATTTTAATTTTATTAAAAAAAGATTTTGAGAGAGAGTGAAGAAAATAGTTATTCTATGTTATTTGCAAATGATCATTAATCAGTGAGCTTCACTTTCAGCAGATTATGTTATGTTGAACTATAATACATGATATGTTAAAATAATTTGAGATTAGATATAAATAATAATATATCTTCTTTATTATATCTCACAAATGTCATTGTGCACAGTTTTTCGGTACTCGCTAGAGGATGACAACAATGTGGTGCTAGTTGATACGAAAGAACAGTATTTATCATGCGATACGACTTCCCCTCTTGCCACTTACGCAACAGGAAATGACTCCGTCACTCTCGAGACTATAGGACACAATTACTTCATTTGTGGAAACCTCGAGAATTGCATAGTCGGACAAAAGGTGGAAATCAATGTGGTTGCTACATCTCCTCCTGAAGTTCCAACAACTCCACCTTCAGGTCCACCTCCTAAAATTCCAACGTCCCCATTATCTCCACTTGATCTACTGTCTCCTCAAGTTTCAATAACTCCATCTTCAAGTCCACCTACTTTACCCTCTCCTCAAATTCCAATGGCTCCATCATCTCCAACTGATATACCATCTCCTCAAGCTCCACTAACTCCATCTCCACATTCTTTACCCTCCCCTCAAGTTTCGGTGGATAAAGGTTCACATAGTGAAGCATCTACATTGTATTCTGTGGGTAGGATTTTTGGTGAGATTCTATTAGCTATGGTTGTTATTGCAGCTCGTGTGTAATTTTTTAACAATCATTGATGTTTCCTTTCATATACTCTAATAAACTAAAGTGTTTCTAGAGGTCGATATCTAGTTTACCTTTAATGGTATTTTGGCTTTGTGAAAACATACTTAAGAACATCATATTATTGATAAAGAACACATTAATTTTATTAAACTTTAGCATACAATTTTTCTTAATAAAAGGATCTTAGATCTTCATTTTTTTCATAAATATGCCTAGATGAGATAAATGAAGACTTACATTGATCAAATTTATTAATCAAGTATGTTGTAAAAATCTCTTTGAATCATCTTGATGATTGCTCCACTGCCACTATAGACTTTATCAATTTTATAGAAAATAAATGTTGTTGTATCAAATTTTCCCCTTTTACCCAATATATCGTGTTTAATGCAAATTATTTGATAGAGAATAATCTACTATATATAAGGTGAGATAGGACCTAATTTCCTAGTTAGGCTATAATTCTACCATCCATCACAATAGGGTTTGATTAGGATTTAACCACCCATCAAAGTCGTTAATATTTAAATGATTTATCTAAAAGAATCCTATCAAATCCAAATTCTTATGTAGACAAAATTAAGTTAGACACTTATATTTAATTAAATAACTAATTTCGAATTATCTTCATTTCAAAATTAGATATTTATTAAATATTTCCAAAAGTCCTCCACTTGGTCCATATAATCATTTCACTTTATGATATGATTCAAGGAACATAAGACACATTATAAACTTTATAATAATCATAATCAAGTATTTACCTTAATTAAATAATACACTAATGTGATTCATGGCAGTTTCAGACTTATTCAAGAGCATGGTTTCTTCCATGTACTACCCCACTAATGTCATATTCAATTAGGCCCAAAGTGTGGGTTGTCAATAATGGTCATATAATATCTTTATAAAAGAACTATTCATGTCACATTCATTCATTCACATGCATGTATACAATAAAGACAAACATATTAAATTTCAAAACACTTTATTGATATCATAATGTAGTGTAAAAAATAAGCACTAACAATTCATAACATCAAAACATTGTTGGCTACAATTAAGACCCATGTCTTAAACATGCTTCATTAACGCCTATTGTGATAGCCTATTTATGTGAATTTTCTATGTTAACAATTGTACTAATGTCTTCAAGTGACACTAGTTGTTTTAGAATTTATTCTTTAATTAAAGGGTATTTACATTCAATGTGTTTAGTTACTCTTAAAATACCTAATATTTCTTCATAAAGAAGATAGCAATGACATTATCATAATATTTCAGCGGCTTGATAATAGTGTCGATAATTCTAAGTCCTGAAATGAAGTGACATTGCTATAATACATAAGTTATAGCATCAAAGCATGCTACAAACTAAGTTTTTATAATAGTTGATGGATTGTGTTGCACTCTTTCATTATATTAATCGTTAAATCAAAATAAATATACTTAAGCAAGGGTGAACTTCATACTATCCATACAACTAGTAACTCGAAGTCATAATAACCGTTCATATTTAAATGGAATGATATCCTAAATTTGAGCATATAGTCTTTTAAGTATCTCACTACTTCATACATAACTCTTAAAACCCATATAAAATTATTTTATTTCTCTAATTTATAAATATGTGCTTGTATATAGAGAAAATATATAAACTTACTCCCACTGATCTTGAGGTGTATACCAATATAGAACAATTAAAGACATAATGGTATTGTTTCTTAAAATACCTTTTGCGAGAAACTTATGATTATACAGTGATCTCTTAAACGTATACAGGTGATTTATTAAACTCCAAAAAGTAGTTTTCACACTCACTTAATGTAGCTCTCAATCATAATGAGTTACTAATTCCATAAGAATTACACGTTCTTAGATATAATTGAGAAGGTTCAATTATAACATTTTCCTCATTAATGGTGAAATATTTGACTACAATTAGCTTTATATCATTTAATTACCGTCGGCGTCGCATTTGGTCTTGATGACCCACTCATACCTGACTTTAGTGTATCAATTATGTAATTCAATGAGACCATAAACTTAATTGTAGTCCATTAGTTTCACTTATTATGACTTGTGAAAACAAAACCAAATCATTATGTATCCCTACACCAAATTCATGTTCATCTAGACCATCATCATTACCATTGCCTTAATCCCATCACATGGGGTTAGCCACATGGATTCTCCTTTTCCATTATAATCTATCATAAGCAATATCATCATTTAATTTTAAATCCTTAAGATCTCTCCTTATAATTTCTTCCTAAAATAGCTTAAGATGGCCCCTTTGTCTTTTACCCTTAATTTCCAATAGCCTTCCTCTTGTTATAGGTGTATCTGATGGTCTACACAACAAATGTTCGTACCATCTGAGTCTACTTTCTCTTAATTTATCACGAATGGGAGCTACTCCTAACTTATATCTCGCATACTGATGTTTAATCTTGTCTTTTCTATTAATTCATATCATCCATCGGAGCATTCTCATCTCACTAACAATGATATTTTGCTCATGTTTTTTCTTTAAATCTCAACACTCCGCTCCATAGAGGGTCGGTGGCCTAACAACCGTTCTATAAATTTTCCTTTTAATTTATTAATTATTCTCTTATCGCATATTACCCCACTCGCTTGTCTCCATTTCATCCATCCAGTTGTTATTCTACTCATAACATCATCATCAATATCCCCATTACTCTATATCACTGAACCTAAATAACGAAAATTATTAGTTTGGTCTAGCATTTTTTCTTCAATCTTTAACATTATGCTATCAGACGACTCATTATTAAATTTACATTCCATATATTCAATTTTATTTTTACTGATTTTCAGTCCCTTAGACTCTAAGGCATTTCTCCAAGTATCTACTCTCATTGTTAAGGCCTCATTTTAAGTGTATACTAAAACTATATCATCTGCAAACAACATGCATCATGGGACATCTACTCGTATGTCGTTAATAATCTCATCCAATATTACGACAAATAAGTAAGTACTTAAAGATGATCCTTGATGTAGACTCACTTTAATCGTAAATTCATTATCCACAAATAGTTCTTACCCTAGTTTGTGTGTTATCATTCATATCTTCAATAACTTTAATGTAATTAATAGGAATTTTTTTCCTCCTTAAGGTCCATTATATTATATCCTTAGGTACTCTATCATATGTCTTCTCTAAGTCTATAAAGACCATGTGTAAATTTTTATTCTTACTTCTATATTTTTCCATTAGTTGTCTTAATTAATAAATAGCTTCTGTGGTGGTTCGTCCTGGCATATATCCAAATTAGTTGTCCGAGATAGTTGATTTATTTATTAACCTTTTCCCATAATTTCGTAGTGTGATTCATTAGTTTGATTCCTCTATTATCGAAACTTTTTATATCCCCCCCCCCCCCCCCTTATTTTTATACTAAGGTATTGTGATGCTTGTCCTCCACACATCTGGCATACTTCCTTATTTTAAAATTTTATTGAATAAACATGTTAACCACTCTACCCCTAGACTTCTAAGGGTTCTCCACATCTTTATAGGTATTCTATCCTGGCCAACCGCTATATTCCTTCCTAATTTTTTTATTAATATATCTACCTCATTTTCAGTGGCCGGACACACCATCCTTATATTTGGTTATATGTTCTCAACATATTTTTTGGGATATTCTTCATTCAATAATCCTTCAGAATACTCTTCCCATCTATCTAGAATTTCTTTATCATTAATTAATTTATCTTGGTTTACGTCTTTCATACACTTAACTGGACCCATATCCTTTGTTAATCTATCCATATTCCTTGCCAATTTATATATCTCATTTTCACCTTCTTTGGTACCAAATTTATTATACAGATTATCTAGTGTGTATTCTTGCGCATTTCTAACAATATTTTTTTTCCTTTCTTAATTTCTTATACCTTTCTAAGTCTTCTTGGTTTTTACTCTTTTTCCATTCTTTAAAACTTATTTATTTATTTTGTTTTATATTTTGAACTTCCTCATTCCACCACCAAGTTTCTTTTTAATGAATCGTTTCCCCTTAGTCTCACCTAAAATTTTCTTACCTATTTTCTCAATATCAGTCTTTGTTCTTTACCAAATGTCGTTAACATTGTCATCCTAATTCCACTTCACGTTTAATAATAGCTTTTGTTTAAATTCTATCTCTTTTCATCCAATTAAATCATTCCATTTTATATGTTGATAACCTATTTTCTTTTTTCCATACTTAAATCCTTTAATGGCTAAATCTATGAGTAGTTGGCGATGTTGATTTGTTAAGCTTTCACCCGGTATAACCTTATAGTCTTTGCATGCCTTCGAGTCTCTTCTTCTAAGCAAGCAATAATCTTTTTGAGTCTTATTCTCTCCGCTTTAAATGTTATTAAATGCTCTTCCCCTTTTTTAAAATATGTGTTTGTTATCGCTAGATCGTAGGCCTTAGAAAGTTCTAAAATACTTTCCCCTCCTAAATTTCTCTCACCAAAAATCATAACCCCCGTGTATCCTTGGATAACCGTCTCGTTATACTCCTACATGTCCATTCAAATCACCTCCTAAAATATGTCTTAATGTGTAGGAATTTGTTATAATATTTCATCTAATAATTCCCAAAATAATTTATTTACATTTTCATCCAAAGCTCTTTGGGGTGCCTAAGCACTTATAATATTAAAAATTGTTTTATATAAGACAGTCTTAATGTTCATTAATCTATCTACCCATCTTTTAATATCGACCACTTCATTTTTCATATAGTGATCAACGACGGTACCTACCCCATTTCTACCATTATCCCTCCCTCCCGAATAAAATAATTTATAACCTTATCCTATCTCTCTAGCCTTTTATCCCTTCACTTTAGTTTCTTGTTGGCATGCTATGTTGATTTTAATCCATTTCAAGGTATCCATAACTTCTTTACACTTTCCAGTCAGTGTTCCTAAATTCATGTTCATTTAGATATACAACATAATCCTTTCGAACAATGGTCTCCTTTTACGATCTTCTTAATACTATTCCTTATGATTTTGTCTACATTTATCTTGCCGGGATAATATCATTATTTAGTGATTGATCATTTATTTATTCTTTGCTATTTAGACAATACGACAACTAAAAGAAGAATTATTCAAGAAAATTATCAGTAACAGGATAATTACCCTACCTTATAACCATATTTCATGATTTTCTACTTCCACTAATTTCACCATTCACAAGGAATTTTACATTTTTGATTTTCTTTAATGCAATAAGTATATGTCAATGAAAATTATATGATCTATGTAGGTCCACTTTAAGGAAAGTTTCTCATAATCTCCCATTTGGTCCACATAGGTCATCCTAATATTAGACATCGTAGTACCCTAAAAGTATAGCTCGACTATCAAAATTTATAAGAGATATTACAATAATCTTATCCACAAAATTATCAAAGACAATCTAGATTTAACTTGGTACAAGATTAAAGAGTTTCATCAATAAGGCTAGGGTTGTGGTGCATGATCAAAACAATATGTAAAAGAAATATGTCCAAACTTTATTTTATTCAAAACATCAAAAGGAATATCATAACCTTTGAAAAAATATACTGAAAGCTTATTTAGAAAGTATTCCTCATGATGAAGCCTAGACAAACCTTTTCCAAGAAATTAAAAATATTAAGGGTTTATGAAAAACAAATGGAGATTTGATTCCCCAAGAACATAAGAAAAATAATCTTGTTTGCATTTCTAGTTTTTTGTAAAGATTCCTTGCATCGAATTTAAACGTTTTCATAGAACTCATCTGATAGAAATAAAAGAAGCCTTTAGTGTTAGTAGTATGAATAGTTAAGATGAGATGAGAGAGAACCGCTTGAGATATTCCCCAGACCTTCACATCCGGAATCTGATCAACTTTATCCCCGGTAATATAATTCCCAAAGGATTGGATCGATTGATGATCTAGTGGGATAAAGCAAATATTTACAACCGCACCAACTGTACGGACACTGGAGATGGCATTAATGAGCAGGTTAGTTCCCAACGATTAGAATTAGGCATACATATACACCTAATGTCATCAGCGTTATGCCGAAGAATTATATGCTCACGTGCTCGCGAACAATAAACTCCTCGGTGTTGTGTCCATGGCTCAGAAAGGAGATTGAATCTTTAAATAAATGATGTATTTTAACATAGGTTTGGTGATTGCCTTTGTTACCTGTGTATGAGGATCAATCCAAGGCAGAGGAGAACTCTAGATCGAATCGATAGAGATATTCCGATTAGAGTAATCAGTGCATGTCATGATGTTTCTGATAACATCTCAGGCACATCGCACTCATAATTCTCTTAGGCAAATTGCAAGTTGCTGAATTGATAATTCCCTGATTATTTCGTGAAAGAAACTTGTGATGACTGTTTATCCTTCGATGACTATTTGATCCTTCTGTAGACACCCCATCCTAGGACCCCTTAAGCACCATCCTATAACCCCTTGAGAACCTCCTTAGGTCCTTATCACTCACTCATTCACCAAAAGACCTAGTTCATGAAAAAGAACCTATTAAGTTGTTTAATTTAAGATTAAACAATTTAATTGGCTCCGAACAGTTTATTTGAGAAACTCTTTTTACAAAACAATTATTAATGCAAGATGTGTATCAAAATATTATGAATGAGATATTTCAGTTATTAAGTATCCTAGTTTTGAAAACCAAAGCTAAAATAGTTATAAATCAGCACACAAGTAGAAGGTGATGAGAGGAAGATAAAACATGCAAGAACATAAGATTTTAATGTGGTAAACCCCCACCTAATTGGGGAAATATCCACGGAGGTATCTACACCTAAAAGGGAAAATCTACTAAAATAGAGTAGGCAAATTACAAGCTATATAACAAACTAAACACACAATCAGACCTAATCTAAGTCAAGAATTTTTTCCAAATCCATTAGGTAATTCTGGCTTCTCTGAAGGCTCTGATGTTGTAGTTATTCTCCCAGCTTTCTAACTCCTCCTCCTTTTAGCTTTACATCGACTCTAAAGTCAAGAATCTCTCTACCAACACTTCTTGAGTGTTGTAGTGTATAAAGTGTTTTGTAGTGAAGTGCCTAACACCTGCATGAAACACACAGACACACACACACACTTATACAAACAAGTTTTCTAACAAATTACAAATTTCGATCTAAAATGAGTTTCTGAATCTCAGTTTGTTGAAAGCATTAGACTTTTGATATTTATTCTACACCATAGATCAACTGACAACCTTGCTTTGTAAAATAGTTAAGGTCCTATATGCTTTCTTTTTATTTATCTACACTTCTATTTCACAAATTGTGAAATATGAACTTTGCATGAACAAACGTCTCAAGATCTTCAACTAGATAGGAAATTAGTTTTTCTCAAAACTTGAAACAGAAAAATATTTGTTGGTAAAAGGTTTAGAAAAACTTTTGAGATCAAAATAACCAACAAACAAGGATCTCTTGAAAAAAGAAATCAGCCTAAGCAAATCTACGTGATTTATATCACAAATAGATCAGATCTACACTTTCTATGAAGAGAAAATGAGATCCAAACTCGTGAATAGTTGGACAAGAGATTAAAGACCAGAGAGGAATGATTCTTCGACTAGAACAAATCTCAAACTCACAGAGTAAATTTTCTAAAGAAAATTTATAGGGTTTGGATACAATTTTTAATTTATCTCCCTTTCCTTTATCTTTTTTCTCTCAACTCTGAGGTGATCAAAATATTGTAAACGTTAACATATGGCATCTATTTATATTATTGTATGGAAGGGTCTGGAATCTCTGGGCAAAACAACGACTGAGATTGATTCTGGCTCTAACGATGTAAATCTTAGGGATAAGAACACACCGCATTTAAACGTGCGTTTATTGGTCCACTCAAGCATCACAAGGATTGATACAAATACATGTAGGCCGAAGATTAACAACGATCGAACGAACATGATTGATTATTAAGACCTTGAGTGTAAACAAACACAAATCTAAACCGTAAAACAACAACACGTGTAAGACCAAGATTAACAATAAAACGTGTGTTTTTGAAATTCAAACAATTCCATTTAGTACCACATATTTCTCTGCCGCTTTCGGATTCTACCCGTCCACCATTTTTAGGATATAGCTCATATTACAAATAAGCGCACAACATTTTAAAACCAATTTTTAAATGTTTTTAAAATGTTTATTAATTCCTAAAAATTATTTAAAAAATTCCAAAAATTATTAGAAATTATTTTAATGGGAAGTAATACTCACACACCTAAATTATTATGAATGCAACATAGAAATGCAATCCTAGGTGTAGTGTTGGTATTATACCTTTGAGACTAATAGAGGAAATATCATGTAGAGTCTGAGGTTGTTTGGTACGCTAGGGTATGACTCTAATTTTGTCACTATTTCCGAACTAGGTAAGCGCCTATATAATATAGACTCAAGTGAGTCAAAGATATAAGGTGCTTCAGTCTCCCCTTTTGGAAATATGAGACAAAATCTCCTTTGAGTCATCGAGGACTCATAGGGATACTTAAAAAAAGAAAATAATATTCCTATGCAAAATTCTAGCTACCCCAATCCTAGAAAAAGAAAATTACATTACTCAACTAAATACAGACCAATACCCTAACCATATTATGATAAAATGAGGTACTGATTTCCTGAAAATAAGATAACTAAGATCAAGTATTGTAGTTGAAGTAATCAAAATAATGTCCAAGTGGACTCAGAGTTTCTCCCCCATTTTGTCTCAAAGTGACAAAGGGTAGGAAGAAAATGCATGAGCAAATACAAAGAAAGAAATATTCATCAATGCACATATATCAACGAGTCACATCAAGGATCTCCTACATAAAACAGATATTGGAGGTGTTTTTTGTCATTTTTGAAACATCCGTGCCCTATATCCTCAAAGATCAATTATTAGCATGAATATGACCGGATGATATTTATGTGAGGATAAATAATTATTCAAAACATATCATACCTATAGATTTCCGTAAAGACTAAAATATGATATTATCTAAAGGATTTGTAAATAAACCAGCTAATTAAAGATCCGTAGGCAAATAGAGAATTTCCAATTCTTTAGATTCTACTAATTCACGAATAAAGTGATATCGAATCTTAATGTGTTTGGTACGAGAGTGTTGCACATGATTTTTGGAAATATTAATTGCACTTTAATTATCACAATATATATGCATCTTATCTTCAATTATGCCATAGTCTTTTACATCTACTTTATCCAAAGTATTTGCGAACAACAGCTTTCAACTGCAATGTACTCTGATTCAGCAGTGGATAACGATGTGCAATTCTATTTTTTACTAAACCATCCTACTAAATTATTTCCTATATAATAACATGCTCCTAACGTACTCTTACTGTCATCAGAACACCCTACCCAATCAGCATCGGTGTAACCAATTACAGTGGTGGATGTGTCATTGGTATACCAAAGTCCTAAATTGAGAGCTCCTTTAACATATTTAATAATTCTCTTAACGTATGATAAATGACTCTCTTTAGGTGCATCCTGATATCTGGCGTAGACACACACAGCATACATAATGTCAGGGCGTGAAGCAGTGAGGTATAGTAAGCTTCCTATCATACTACGATAAATAGTAGGATCAATGGATTTACCATGTTCATCCTTAGACAATTTTACCGATGTACTCATGGGTGTCCTAGAAGTTTTTGCATTCTCTAGGCCAAACTTTTTAACAATTTCTAAGGCATATTTGGATTACGAGATAAATCATCCATCTGAATTTTATTTAACCTGAAGCCCTAGAAAGAATTGTAACTCCCCCATAAGAGACATTTGAAATTCTCCATGCATCACTTTGGAGAAATTTTCAACTTCGGTTAAGGATGTAGATCCAAAAATGATATCATTGACATAGACTTGAGCGATTACTACTATCATTTTTTGTTGGCTAGCATTATCGATTTGCAGTGGAATGAAATTTATGGCAATGATTGTAGACAAAGATTACCTTGTGGAAAGTATGGTCCAACTTGTTGTGAATATTAACGGAACCCAAAGTCTCGACATTCACCTGGAATTGACCCCTACTGTTAGGACGAAGTAGGAAGACCTTTTACCGATCATTGACATATTACAACTGGGATTCAACAAGTACTCCCACTAGGATTCACAATTGTTGATAAAGAGAATATAAATATCCAGAGTCGGTTCTTATACCACATTAAGACACAAATCTTATTGGGGATCTATCATATATATTTTATTTTCGACCGACATACAGGGATAAAGGTTACGGTGTAGGAGCAACAACGTTTGTATAGATAGTGGAAGGCTGGTATTGGTAGTTACAAATATTGCCTACATCACGTTTCTAGGAATGTTTATAAAATATTTAGTGACGTTGTCCTAAATTATTTGTTAAGGCTCGCAGGCACTAAACGAAAAGTAAGGAAATTTGATAAGGTAATGTAAAAAGTTAAGGACATAAATGAGGTTGCACACTCCTATATTTCCAATATTCCTAAGAAGAATTCGTGACTTTGTCATGACATGGGATACCTATATAGCTAAACGATGACCAACTTATTATAAGTGTTTGACGAGATTATTAAGAGTGTGAGGAGTATTCCTATCACTGAATTAATTAAGTTTATATTTTATTAACTTGTTATGTATTTATTCATACGTAGGGTGTAGGGAATATAAGATTGTGGGTGAAGCACGTACATTTAATGTTTTGTCAAATGTACATAAACGAATTAATAAGATGAGAAATCATAAACGTCGAACTTTCAACCATAATGAGGGTCAAGTATGGTTGGTAACACAAAAGTGGAATTGCGTACGTTGTACACATATCAGGAGGCAAGTGTGGTTATTGTAAGTGTGAGATTTTTAAGATGCCTTGTTCCCATATGATTGCAACATATGCCAAACTAAGCATCGATCACACGCGATATGTTAGTGAGTACTTCGCAACATATAACTATATTAAAACATACATACCCATATTATATCCCCTTAACCACATAGATTATTGGTATCTGATATATTGTCACGAATTGAAACCTAACACGGATCTAAGGTGTGATGTTGGAAGGCTCGTTTTTATGTGTCGTAAGAAGAAGATGGATCTTCTACAAAGGATACCGATTCATTGCAGTTATTACAGCCAATCGAATCACACGTGTAAGTATTACTTAGAAAATACCCTGGCATGGTGTTCTACTAAAGAATGTTATATTCGTGGGCCGGTATGAAGCGGTACATTATACAGCTTGTCTTGAAGTTCAATACTTGCTAAATGGTGAATGTTGATCACCAGAGACCAACTAGGGTTTTACAATCATTGGATATTCGGATGTGGAAGTGGGAGAGTACAGGGACGGACTTCGTCACAGGGGGTACTGACATCATAGAGGGTTCAGGATTCCATTTGGGTTATTGTGGACTATTTGACTAAGATGACTCATTTCTTACTCGTTAAGGTCGATTATACGAATGGGTTATATGCTTATCTTTTTATTGTAGAGATAACGAGACTGCATGGGGGGCCGCTCAACATTGTTTTAGACCGAGATAAAATCTCTATGTCCCACTTCTGACAGAGTTTTCAGGAGGTGTTAGGAACAGAGTAGCATTTGAGTGTGACATATCACCTGCAGACTGATGGGAAAATGGAGAGGGTGAATAATATATTAAAGGATATTTTGAGTATGTGTATTCTAGATTTCAAAGGTAATTAGGAGCAGTACTCGTCATTGGAAGAGTTTATTTATAATAAGTTGTGCCAGTTTACTATTGGCATGGCACCTTTCGAGGCTTTGTATGGGAGACCTTGTCGTTGCCCCGCATAATGGTTAGAGGTGGTGTGACACCCCGCCTAATTAAATACCAGGCGATCACTCCTTTATTAAATTAATTCAAGGTGAACAGTTGGTTCATTCTCAGCATCACTGTCGAAAAATAACTTTTCCAATTTAAACACCCTATTTAATTAAGCTAAGTGTCAAAACTCTTTTTATAACATTACTTTCCAAATTTTATTTTTTTGAAAACAAGATTTAATTATTTACAACAATTTAATATATAAGGAATCACACCACAAGAATATCGGAACTAATCAATCCAATAATTTAACATCCAACAACTGGCTACTAACAATAAAACTTAAAGTAAACCATCCAGATAATAATAAATCCCAAAGTGACAATACTAGAAATAAACGAAGTACAATATCCAAATAACAACTGAATAATAGAAAGGCGACACATGCCCCAATAATGAACATGCTAAAAGTAGAATCAAATGGATGAAGTCGTCTAAACAATAGGCCTGCAACTCCCACCTAAGCTGCAGCGCGTTCCTGCCAAAGGACCCTATGCAAGACCCCCATGTGGCTGGGCACCTGTAATATATACATATATATATACAAGAGAGAAAGAGAAATGGAAATGGGTCAGAGCCCGATAGTGTATATGATTTAAAAATTCATTTATCAAGTATTTAAATTGATTACAGGCTAATGCAACAACATATTAGTGCGACACTCTCATGAGAAATTCTCACCTCTCTTCTAATGTGCACACCTATCGCACTACCCTTCCCAATGGTTTATCTCGTCATATATCGCACTAACTTCCCCCAATGATTTAACTTATCTTAGGTTATTCACAAGATTTAAAACTGAACAATACAATTGTTTTAAATGGAAGATTCCAATTAGTAACCAAAGTTCTCATTTTAACTTTATTAATTAATAAAGTTTTCCCCGTGTCATATTATACTTTCTCAAAACAAGTATTTACAATTTGAGTCATCGACCATGTCCTACTTATCAAATCACAGTAAGCAGTTCCAAATTTCATAATTTCATATATATATTAAATACTCGTATAATATATATATCATAACAGCACCCCAAATAAAAACTATGGTGCGGGCATATTCTACTATCCAAACCCCATATCACTCATATTAAGGGGAATACAAATTCGGAATCACTCTCGAATTGTATTAACACATACACAAACAATATTGAGGCGAAGCATAGATTCCAAGTCTCTAAGAGGATGGCACATACCTGCGTCTCTTAGGACCGTCTGAACTATCCATACGATAGCCTGTACCAAGGATATCTATCTCCTAGGGTACGAGTCAATATCCCCCACAAGGCACACAGGATAAGATTCGTCCCAGCGCGGTAACCTCAGGGATAGCAAGTAGCGTGGGTACGTTTTTCACACATAAATAGTATATGCATACACAATCATATAGCTATACTAATATTACCATATCAATATTAGGTATATCTCAAATCCCATAGTTACGACATTATTTCTCATATCTCATTATTAGTTAACACATATAACGGTTCGTTCTAACCTTGATTCGGTATTATTCCAACTTACCACGTAACTCTCACGGCTTTATCCTCCCACCTATAAAAATTCAGTAGGTATTCATCTATTCTCTTTCGTAACTATTTTACGTAATCTCTCACTTTAAATACGTAATTTCATCATTTCTTATACGCAATATACCAAAAATACAACTCTCGTCTTACCTTAAAGGTCCCAAAATTTATTCATATACCCTACTGGTCCTCCTTATCTCCCGAAACATATTTATAAGGGTGTCTGCTTCTTTGTGGTTCTTGGGCTCGACTTTGGACGTGTAGCAATGATGACTAACAACGTTCTCTAGTTGAGCACGAGTCTTGACCCCTAGAGTGGGATCGCCAACAATGGCTGAAGGATCATGACTCTTGCGAACCCAAGCAGGTGTGTCCCCTAACACAGGAATAGGGTCCACAGAGTGTGGGAGAGGAACAGGAAAATCACTGTCAGAACAATCCTCATCCTCACACTGAAGGTTGGGATTAATAACCGTCGGAGGTTCATCATCTTGAACAGTGACGTTTATTGATTCCATAACCTTAGAGCTCTTCAGGTTAAAAGCCCGGTACGCTCTACTGTTCGATGAATATCCTAGCAATATTCCCTCGTCGCTCCGGGAGTCAAACTTTCCTAATTGCTCTTTATCCCGTAGAATGTAGCATTTACTCCCAAAAACACGGAAATATGCCAAGTTGGGTTTCTTGCCAGTCCACAATTCATAAGGCGTCTTAAATGTGTGTGGACGAAGATAAACCCTATTCACCGTGTGGCATGCAGTAGACACTGCCTCTGCCCAAAATCTCCTAGAAACTTTACGACCTAGAAGCATAGATCTAGCCATCTCTTGGATCATTCTATTCTTCCTCTCAACAATCCCATTTTGTTGAGGAGTTCTCACAGCAGAAAACTCATGTTTGATCCCAAGGCTATCACAGTACAAATCCACCTTTGCTTCCTTAAATTCAGTGTCGTTGTCACTACGTATTCTATTAATAGTGACCCCGTGTTAATTTTGCAGGACACGGCACTTGGTCGTTAAAAATTCTACAGCATCAGATTTCTCTCTTAGAAAACCTACAATAGAGTATCTAGAGAAATCGTCTACCATCACAAGAATGTATCTCTTACCACCTAGACTCTCCGTGCGAGTAGGACCCATAAGATCCATGTGAATCAACTCAAGAGCACGGGAGGTGGTAATGGAATTCAACTTCCTATGAGGGCTACGGATTTGTTTTCCCAACTGATAGGGTCCACAAATCATGGAAGTTGGCTTTCCAAGAGATGGTAAGCCACGTACTAGGTCCTTTTTGACTAAACGAGATAAGTCTCTAACGTTCATATGACCTAGACGTTGGTGCCACAGATCCATAGGAGTGATCGTGGCGCTGTTGCAAACTAGTGAGGATGTGGGCTCAGTCCCATAGCAGTTATTATCTGTCCTCACCCCTTGCACTAACAGTTTACCGGCTTGATTATAGACTTTACAAGCTTCCTGGTCAAACTTTACTGCAAAGTCATCGTCGCACAGCTGGCTGATGCTAAGAAGGTTTGCTTTCAAACCTTTGACGTACAGCACGTTCTCTAGCTTTGGAAATCCTGGTAACTCTACTGTACCTCGTCCAACTATGCTAGATTTGCTACCATCTCCAAAGGTGACTCTCCCATCATTATAATCCTCAAGATGGTTAAAATAAGAGACATCACCTGTCATGTGTCTGGAACATCCACTATCAAAATATCACTGTGAGGTATTATGTGCTTTGAGAGCGACATGGACAACAAGGGCAATTTTCTCTTTCTTAGGAACCCAAGTGTAGGTACCTTTTTGTATTCCCTTGTTGTTGTTGATTTTAGCCGGAATGCGGGGTGCATTCATTGATGGTAAGGTCATCCGTCGGAATTCCTCCATCAGACTCTGTGATGTGGCGGCTAGAAACTCAACACGCTCTCTCAAACTGGCAAACTCATCAGTCTAATGTGGTGGAGCAAACGTACGTCGTGTCCGACCCAACTTATAGCAATCATCCCTAAGGTGTCCATTTCTTTTGCAATGGGAGCAAAAGAGCACAGTATTAGGAGGACCTTGGTTTTCTTTTCTTGGTCGAACTCTCCTTCTTGGTTTTTTATGACGGCCATAAGGAGTCGTAGTAAACTCAGGAATTGGTCCGGGTGCAATTTGGGACGTGGAGGCACCATCAAAACCTATTCCTTGCCTGTCACCAAAACCTAAAGCGGGACCGAGGAGCATCTTTCCCATCTTCCCAGATCTGTCCTCGATTTGTACCTTGACTTTCCTAGCTCTCTCAAGGTCATGAGTAAGCTGAGCAACAAGGGCTTCAAGTTTCTTTCGAGTTTCCAGGGAGGAATGGAGCTCACTCGTAAGACTAGCCACTTGTTTAGTCAAGTCCGCTTTCTCTTTCTCAAAACTGTTCTCTCTCTCTTTAAGCAAATTTTCTTTACTAAACCAGGCAGACTCTCTCTCTCTCATGGCGGTGCAGGTGGAGGACTCTCTCTCTCTCAACTCTTCTTCTAACGCGGTGATCCTGAGAACTAACGCCTTGTTACATTTTTTAGTTTTGAAAGACTCATTATATAACTCAGCGTAGGCGCGTTGAAGGTTACTCTCGTCCTCACTACCTTCCTCCTCTCCCTCACTCTCTTCGCTCTCGATGTCGAGGTGTCCCTGTGAAGTAGCATCCTCATCGTTGTGAGATGCACTAGGAGTACTCACATGACTAGCCATGAACGCGGTGAAGTTACGCTCATGCGGTGACTCATCTCCCGAGTCCACCGACTCGACCTCACTGTCGTCACTAAGGGTAGCATTTAGGACAGCTTTACCCTTTTCCCTATTTAGACGAGTGGCACACTCAAACGCTCTGTGTCCCTTACCGTCGCACTCAAAACACCTCTCACTGTCTTTAGGGGGTTCTTTGAAATCTTTCTTTTCAACCTTATTTTTCTGAAAATTCTTTTTATCTTTGAAATTACCATTTTTCTTAAATTTCAGAATTTTCTTGAAGTTTTTAGCAAATAATGCCAAATCATCTATGTCAAACTCACATTCAGAATCAGAAGTTTCTATCTTTCTAGATGACTCGACTCTCTTTCTTGCCGACCCCTCACTTTTTCTCTCTTGGGCTTTAAGGGCAATTCCCTTATCTTTTGGCTTGGCAGATTTAGGAAACATGTCTATTTCATAAGTTTGTAAATCTCCTACCAGTTCTTCCAATTTTAGTGTATTTAAATTACCCAAGGAATTTAGCACAGTGACTTTAGGTATAAAACGCTTAGGAAGGGAACGAAGAATCTTTTTAACAACTCTAGCATTTGGAATATGTTCACCAAGATTATAGCTAGTATTAACAATGTCAGAAAGCCTAGCATAAAATTCATCAAAACATTCATTTTCATGCATGGTGATGGTTTCAAATTGAGTTGTTAAATTTTGCAATTTTGACTCTTTAACAGCATTTGTTCCTTCATGGGTAAGTTGCAAAATATCCCACGCCTCCTTTGACGTGGTGCACGTCATTATGCGTTTGAACTCATCAGGTGTGACAGACCCAGAAATAGCACTTAGACCCTTAGAATTAAAAGAAGACCATTTAAATTCTTCATCAGTCCAAGAAATGTCAGGTTTCAAGTTGGTCACATTATCAACAGTCACGGTGGGAGGAGTCCACCCTCGTTCAACCAAAATCCAAACACGTTCATCAATGGCTTTTAAAGCCGACCTCATACGGGCTTTCCAATAAGCATAATTTGACCTGTCAAAAATAGGCATTTTATAATATGACTTCTCCATATGAACACGCTCTTTTCAAAAATCAATTTATTTCAAAAATTGATATCTTTAGAAAAATTTTGCGGAAGTAAGGAATACGCGATAGAATGGCGTAACTTGCTCTGATACCAATTTGAAAGAGTTGGCGCTTGCGTTCAATTAAGAAATAATATAATAAATACCATTTTTAACCCAAATTAACCCTAAGCATGCAACTAGGTGTGATTGAAACAATATGAAATCATGCAATAAATACTCAACACACAAAGTTTAAGGAAAAATCCCCCACAGGGACAAAACCATTTGTATATCACTATAATTTGTAAAAGACGGTTTACAATCGGATTATAATGAAATATAGGTTGACTAAGAATTACCCTCGGGTATCGGATTCTGTAGTCGCGGCGGGAATATCCCTTTCCAGTAGGGTTGGCGGCTGGAACTATCCCTGTCCAGTAGGGCTGCAATGAAGAGGAAGGAGCGGTCCACTTCACAAGGGTTGAACAACAGCAATGGTGTTCTTGGGTTACAAAACTTGATTCACATAGATATGGAAGATGTGTGAATCTAAAAAACCTAGAATCATAGGACTCAATAGGTGAAGACTTTAGGGTTAATATGCTCTGATAATCGTGGGAAAGTCTTTTGAAAACCAACTACTGATCGTGGTTTAAATAAGGAGTCAAAACCCTAAAAAATCTGCTACACGATCTGGCAGAGTCTATCCTCGTCGGATCGGTCCGGTTCTTTAGGCGAATCGGTCCGGTGAACTCGGATCGGTTCTTTTTTTGAAACCGGATCCATCCGGTTGGCATCGGATCGGTTCGGCCTTTTTGCCTCCATCGGTTCGTTATGGATCCGGGGTGTACTGGTCTCAACTCAGCAGGCGGATCGGTCCGATCCCTTTAGCCGGATCGGTCCGGTCAAGTCTGATTCCCAAATTCCTTCTTCTTTTGATCTTCAGATTTCGGATTTCATTGATGACGATGTGATCTTTTCAACCATCAATCTTGTAACGGTGTATGACATAACATATACATAAAGATGGACAAATTGTCCTTACAGCCCAAAGGACCACTTTCCCCTATTTAGAATTGATCAGTAGTGGATGTTACATCAGGACATGAGTTGCTGAGCTTCATGGATGCTTATTCTGGTTATAACCAGATAAGAATGATACCAGAAGACAGGGAAAGTACTTCTTTCATCACTAGTCGAGGTACTATTGCTACAATGTAATGCCTTTTAGGCTAAAAATACTGGAGCAACGTACCAAAAGTGGGTCAAAAAGTTATTTGAGGAACAAATTGGCAAAAATATGAAGGTTTGTGTAGATGATATGTAACCTAAAAGAAAAAAGGCTTTAGATCAAACTAAGGACCTCAATCAAACTTTTGATCAGCTAAAGAAATCAGATGAAGTTAAATCCGACCAAGTGTGTATACGGTGTACAAGAAGGAATGTTACTCAGCTTAATAGTAAACCAAAGAGGAATTGAATCCAATTCATCCAAAATAAAAGCTTTAATAAAAATTCAGTCGCCGACCTGCAAAAAGGATGTAAAAAAGCATACTAGTAGAGTGGAAGCTTTAAATAAGTTGATTTCTCGAGCAACAAATAGGTGTTTACCATTCTTCAAGGTTCTTAGAAAGATCTTTGAGTGGAATGTAGAATGTGAAGAAGCATATCAAGAATTGAAAAATTATTTGGGATCTCCACCATTGTTGTCCCGTCCTATTTTAGGAGAAAAATTATACTTGTACTTAGTTATTTATGAGTTTGTAGTTAGATCGGCACTGGTTCGGTTGGATAATGGAATCCAGAAACTAGTTTCTACACAAGTAAAGCATTCTGGGGAGCCTAAATTAGGTATCCACGCTTGGAAAAACTATCTCTAACACTTATTGAAGCCTCCAGGCGCATAAAGCCTTATTTCCAAGCCCACACCATAGTTGTGTATACTGATCTACCTATTCAGCAAGCATTCCACAAACCTGAGAAGTCAGGAAGATTGTTGTACTAAGCAGTGGAGCTGGGAGAGTATGACATCATCTATAAATTGATATCATCACTGAAAGGACAAGCTTTGATGAATTTCATTATAGAGTTAACTTATCCAGAGGTTACCAACTAATAAAACTTGCCTGCCGAGCAGACTTCTTCGAAAGAGAGCTCAGCTCAAAAGTAAGCCAAAGTCGTAGCCGACCAACTCGAATCATCCAGAGCTCAAAATTTGGCTCAAAAGTATGTAGAGGAGAGTAAGAAGATATTCCACCATGGATTTCTGTCTCCGAAGAGCTTCAGTAGTGATATCCCATTGTGGAACTTATATGTGGATGGATTTTCATATGCAACTAGAAGTGGAGCAGGTATCATACTCAATACTCCTGATGATATTGATATCGAATATGCCCTTAGGTTTTAATTCAAGGCACCAAATAATGAAGCAGAATATGAAGCTTTGATAGTGAGACTGGAATTAGCTCATTTATTAGGCATCGAGCAAGTAATGGAGAACAATGACTCACAACTTGTTATCAACGAAGTGCTCCATCTATATGGAATCGAGGGAAAATTGATGACTAGATACTTGGCTAAGTCCATAGAAGTTATTTCCAAATTTCTAGGAGTGCAAATGAACATGATACCAAGAATAGTTAACGCCAGAGCTGATGCACTTGCTCAACTAGCATCAGTAACAAGAATTGAACTTCGGAGAAGCATTCCAATTGAGATATTGGGAAACAGCAGCATAGATGAGGATCTAATGGTTAGTCTCATTACTGTAGATTTGGGACCTTCCTGGATGGATTCGATCAGGGCTTATATTAAAGACGAGATCCTACCAACTGATCCCAAAGAAGCAAAAAGCCCTGATACAAAGTAGCCAGATATGTGTTGGATAAAGGAGTTTTATAAAGAAGGGGATTAAGTATTTTCTTATTATGTTATGTCCATCCATTGGAGGTTGAAGATTTGATTAAGAAGGTGTATGAAGGTTCTTGTGGAGCTCATTCATCTGGTCGGTCATTGTTCCAAAGAATCAACAGACAGGGATACTATTAGCTAACTATGAGGGCATATTATAAGGACTTCGTAAGAAAGTGTGATAAGTACCTGCAATTCATAAAGCACCCAACGTTGCTCTAACACCAATTATTTCTCCTTGGCCATTCGTTATCTAGGGAATTAATTTGGTCGGCCCACTACTGATGATCAAAGTTCGGTTCAAGTACCTGGTAGTTATTATTGACTATTTCATAAAATGGGTGGAAGCATATCCATTGATAGAGATGACTTATGAGAAGGTGTATCAGTTCATCTAGAAGAGCATCATATGTTGGTATGGTATGCCATATGCTTTCATTATAGACCATGGAACCTAATTTGACTACGATGAGTTTAAAGCATATTATGTCCAGTCCAAGATCCATAAACTCCATTCTGCACCAGGTCATCCACAAAGTAACGGTCAGATGGAAGTGATAAATAGAACCTTTCTCAATGGAATGAAGATGAGTCATGATACTGCCAAGGGAAATTGGATTAATGAATTATATTATGTTATATGGGATTACGACAATAACTGGAGAAATACCTTATATGCTTAGATTTGGGATAGAAGCCATGGTAACAACCGAGATAGGCCTACCAACTCACATGGTGCTGGATTTTAATTCTCCAATGAGTGACTTGATGAGACGATTAAACTTAGACATGTTGGAGGAAGTTCGAGAAGATGCTGCTCTCAGAAATGCTGCATACCAACAAATGACTGCTTGTTTTAACAAGAAAAGGTTTAATCCCACTAACTTAAAAGAAGGCAACTACGCCCTTAATAAGGTCATCCAGAAGAGCAACAATCTTGAGGCAAATTGGCATGGCCCATATTGCATTTTAGCAGTCATCCGACCAGGGACCTATCGAATTGTGACACTAGAAGAGGAAGAATTCAAAAACCCTTGGAACGCCGAGCACCTTCTAAAATATTATCAGTGAATAAAAGCATTGTCATATTGTATTTCTTTTTACTTTATGTTCAACACAATTAGTTTTTAAGTTCAATAAAAATCTTGATTTTAGTTCCTTTAATTTTTTTGATTTTTTTCGGAGTACGACGATATACATCCCCCATAAACAACAAAATAAAAATGTCTCTTGGTCTTTAGATCTTGCCAATCAACATCACATAATCAGGTTGAACTTATATGTCAATCAATAGCACATACTTAATCAGGTTGAATTTATCAAATTCGAGATGCACCAAAAGCTTAATGCACAGTCATATCTCGGCCAAATTATTACTTTAAGTAGGACTTCGTATGTACCAGTCACGAACAAGAAGTTATTACTTCCTGTATGACTTCGTAATAACAGGTCACGAACAAGAACTCTGTAAAACTTTGTATACAACTCAATCAGTAAAAAATAAGTTTTATCCTCATAATTTACTTCATGTATGACTTCGTCTTTGAAAAGTTAAGAATAAGAAGTCTGTAAAACTTCGCATACAACTGAAGCAGTTACAAACAAGTTTTACACAACTAAGTCAATTACAAGAAGACACGTAAACATTCCTAATCATTGGAATACACACATATATTCCTCATACTCTTGGTCGCCAATGATAATTGATGCTAAACTTGGATCAATAAAACTATTCATAGTTAAATCTAAGTGCCTTGGTAGAATCTATGGTCTTACAATCACAGTTTAATAATTCATTATTAAACGATAGCTCAGTTGACTGATTGATTAAATAATCATAAGTTGACAACATAAAAGTATGATTTTTATTCAAATTCTAATTGTATTACATTTAAGATCAAATGAAAAATAAAATACAGAAAAGCTATTCAGCTAGACGTTTTCATTGAGCTTTAGAAGTTGGTTGCATTCTCTCCATACCAGTAGGAGGGTCATCCAGAGTGTAAGGCGAGTTGATGAAGTTGAAATCCCTCAGCATTTGCTTATTACTGCTACTCGGCGTATGAATCGGATGAACTATTTCATGTACATCATGCAGACCATAGTCTCCCAAATATTTGGCAATTAAGCACTGAGGAATTGCATCAGGAGGGATCCATGATATGTCCAACTTGAATGGGGGCTTGTCATAATCTAGCAGACTAAGCTCATTCCAGTACCATAGCTCGTTGTTTTGATCATGTTTCAGTAGAGTCAGACAGTTGGTCCATCCCCACCTATGACCTTCACGATGGCTCTGGGTAAGATGATCATCAACATGGCTAAGGGTCTCATTGTAGCCTTCCATCCACACCTCTTTGGGTTATTTATGAAATTAAAAGGTCAATCTTTCAACCTGGTGTTGGAGTTTCTTTAAAACATCACGCTTTATCTTTAAGTGAACGACTTGGTCGGCTATGGCTTTATCCTTAGTTCCCAGCTTCACACAAATTGATAATAGCCTGACTCTTTGCCTTCAACTGGGCAACTTGGTCAACTAATGTTTTATTGGTTTTGGCCTCATCTACAGTTCGTTGGCTAGTTTGTTGTAGCCTTAAAGTTTGCCTAGGTTTGGTTTTCTGCAGTGCTTCGAGTTCTCCTACTAGTCTGGCATTCTCAGCCTCTAAGAAAGAAGAACCTTCATCAACACCACTAGAAGATGACTTCTTTAAGTTGTCCAACTCATTTCTAAGCTTATTATTTTCCTCCATAAGAAGTTTGGCTATCTCTCTGGCTTCATTCACTTCTCGTCTCAACAGGATCTCCTTTCTTCTATATATAGAGGCATACTTTTCAAGATTATTTTTAAAGCCCCATCTTCCACTCAATGCTTTATAGTTAGCTTCATAGTCGGCATGGAATAAAGCTTTGGTCTCATTATGGTCTTCTTGCAAGTCTTCAATCATCTCATAATAAGCAACATTATTTACCACTGCCCTGTTCAGCAAGCTATATATATGAGTGTACAATTCCTTAATTTGGTCGGACACATATGGACCAAATATGACAATTAAGTCTTCTTCGAACAAAGGAATATGACCAGCTTCTAGAAGATTTCTACTCTGCTTGACCAGATCGGATTCAATAAAAACTATGGCCTTATTCATAGCATCAAACTAAAAATTACAAATGTAAGAACACAAGTATGATCACTAAGAAAACATAAT
Source organism: Sambucus nigra (assembly GCA_949130495.1). Classification (NCBI taxonomy): domain Eukaryota; kingdom Viridiplantae; phylum Streptophyta; class Magnoliopsida; order Dipsacales; family Adoxaceae; genus Sambucus; species Sambucus nigra. Next base: position 26,771,390 of record OX422209.1, read on the forward strand.
ACACTGTATGAAATCTCATTCAAATAAGTATGATAAATAAAACATATTTAGCCAAAAGGGAATACATTTTCATTAATAACCAAAAGGTTTTACATACTACTAGTCCTATTACAGAGTAGATTAACAAAAAGAAAAACAACGGAGTTAAACCTTCTCCTTAATTTGAACATTATTCCCAGAGGGATGGTCGACAGAAGGAATGTCCTTATTAATGGGCTTAAAAAAGACCCAGCTGGATGAATTGGGATTCCTCAGACCCTCCCTCATCATCAAAATCTTCCTCCAAGTTTATAGGAGAACCTGGATCATGCCTTAGGAACAATTCGTAGTCCTCTGTAGTGCCAACCTCCTTGAGGGCCTCCGACCAGCCATACTTAAAGGATTTCTTCCTGGTGAACTCAATTTGAGAAGAGGCAGTCATAAATGCCTTACCCTAGCCTTTATTGAAGGAGTCTTCTTTAATTTTCTTATTTTTGGCCTTCTCTCCTCGGCAGACTTTAAGAGCGCTTGATTCTCCACCAATATGTCTTTGGCTATCTTGGCCTTATTTTCAGTAACTGTCAAACTGATCTCAGTAGTTACCAGTTTTCCCTCAGTAGTGGTGGATCTCTCATTAGCCTTCTTCAGCTCTGCTTCCCAAGTTTTCTACTTAGACTCCAATAACTGCCTTGAATCCTTTACAAATTATCTTAAACCCTCAACAATCTCTTCGAAATATCCTCCTGAAGAATGATTTTAATCTTCCTTTTCCAATAGTTAATTAAAATTCATCAAAAACTGCACAAAGGACAATATCAAATTACAAGGAGTAATGGGAGAAAAACAAGACATTAAAAGCAAGTAGTGGAGGGGAAAGAGTTACCATAGCCAAAATTTAGCAAGCATTTTCTATCAACTTTAATCTTGGCAGAGGAGAAAGAGTTGCTCTATCAGCAGAGCGAGTACCGATCTTAATTAATTTCCTGGACACACCAGGATGAATAACAACTGAGGATGACTCTGCAATAGTTAAATCCTCCAGAATCTTCTCAATCAACTCCTGGTTGGCAGCACTTTTATCAACCTACTTCTTAGGCAGACCTTTTCGTATTCTCTTGAATTGAGGCACAACAACACCAACTTCCTCAGTAGTAATGACTTGAGTAACTTGATCAATGAGTTTCAATATTTTCTCTAGCCTCTTGCCATCAGTAACCTTGCTAGTCTTCTCGACAGCTCTCTTAGCAGTAGGAGACAAATCTCTAGTCATCAAGTCAGGAATCTTTCTCTTTTCCATACCAGAAAGTGGAGAAGAGGGAATAGTAAAAATGTCTAACGACTCAAAGGAAAATGATCCAAAAATCCTTCTTAGCCCCAGCAAACTCCTCACCTGAATAAGTGGGAACTGGTTCCTCGTCAAAATTTATATGGGCTAAAACTGCAGAAATGGTGGGCCTAGCAACAAAGGAGGTTATTAAACTCCCGTATTGCAATAAATATGAGGCAACTCTTGGGTGTTCCTCGCCAATCATATAGTTAATGCTCTAAAGGAATTTTAACTCACGGATATTGATATGTCCTTCTTTGGGAAACTTCTTCTTGCTCACAACTGTGCAAAATAGGACAAGAAAACACGAGTAAGTATATTATCAAATAGTTGGTTAGAAAATAAGAGGAATACAGTAATTAAACTCAACAACCTATGCCATGTCCTACTTGGGGGCACCTGGGCCCATCATACACTCCTCCTCTTTGAATAGGAGCATGTTGCTAATTCTTCGTAATAACACCATAATCAAAATAGTCCTTATTGGAGTCTAAGAAATTGATAATCAGGGCTCTGTTGGCAAACCTAGTTTTCATATAGTAGGTATTATCACTGGTAACCCATTTGTAACAAAACATCGGCTTAGGGATGACAATGTGGGTTGCATATATTTTATTAAGCCTATGTATCCCATTAACTACTCTCCAAGTGTGGGGGGCTACTCTAGAAGGGACGACATCAAAATACTGACAGAACTCTAAATAAAAACGATTGGGGGGGAGTGAAACCGCATTCAGTAATGAACAAGAAGGGAATCCAGTGACCCTATGGCAGTGATAACACCTCAACATGAGGTACTGGAATTTCTAAATCTACCCAGTCAGGAATGTTCATTTCCCCCCCTAAATTCATCTAGAGAATCCCCGTGAACTATGCAAACCATGGAGATAATAAAGAAAGAAAAGAAATAAGAAAGCTTACAAAAAAATGGCAGCTGAAGCAAATGTAGGATGCAAAGGAAAGCTCAATGACAGAGAACTTGGAGAAGAAGGAGAGTTCGAAAGCTTGGAAAAGTTGTGGTGTGAAAAATCAGCGAACTCTTGTCTTTTATAGCTTACCTAAAAAATCGTGCAAGAAATGATTATTTTGTATCGACGATTGACGTTCTGACGGCTGCACAATTCTAAAAGCATAAAAATACCAGAATACCCTTTGGCGGTTCGCTGATTTTAAAATTATCTATAAAAATGCCACTACAAGATCAATGCATGGAAAATTTTCATAAGTCCCACATGTCGGCGTACACCGACTAACTTTGAAGGAAATATACTCCATCCTTTTAATAGAAACATCAAGAATGAAGTATTGGGGGGGGCTTCTGTTAATACCAACAATTATCCACCTACGTGGACTAATCAGAAATAAATGCTTGTCTCATTACGTGACAGAAATCCTAGTCAGCAATCACTTAATCAACCCCAAAGAGAGTTGCTCGGCAGGTATGCCGACCAATATGAAGAATGAAGACCATAAAAGTAAATAAACAGTCACCACTAGAGGGAAACAGCCAAGAGTCCTTACGCATGTGGTCTAGACTATCAACTATCACATTCATTATGTATGGGTGTAAATGCTTAAATATATAAAGGCATTCCAACCCTTGATCTCCGGGTCACTATAAATACATTATATTCCTTTCACAAAAGGCAAGATATAGTGGATTCTAGGATATTCTTCTTAACAAGAGTACCTAGCTTTCTGCAATCTCTCAAAGCAATACAATAATAGTGGACATAGGCTTTCTTACACAGCCGAACCACTGTAAAACTCTTTGTCTCTTATGTGATTATTTCAATAAAATCTTATATATTATATGTGATTAAGAAATTGGATCTAGTCCAGTTTGTAACATCAACGGGTATATTTCTGGATATAGAATAGGAATTGATTGTATGATTTGTTGTATGCTTGTAACCTAAAACAATTTATAACGGATTTTATTTTTGTGGCGTAGAGGTCACCGTGGATGTTTCTCCAATTGGGAGGGGTTTTACCACGTAATAGATTCTTGTCTCTTGTGTGTGCTTTTTAGTTCTTCATTGCAACATTCTGCAAATCAGACTTAGGTTTATTCTAAAACCTATTTCCAAGATACTTAAATAAATCGTTCAGTAAACTGTTTTACACATCTAGTGTACTTAATATGATTTTTGTAATAGTTTCTTCAAAAAGTATTTTCGGATCTCATTAAACCTTTTTAACTTTTGTTAATATAATATAATGAGTTTTTTCAATTGGTATCAGAGCTGAGTACTTTTCAGAACTTTTTGATCCTGTACATTGAAAGTGTTCCAAAAATCTCTGATGGACAAAAAGCTTGAGCGCCTTGGAAATTTGTCCAGACCTCCCCTCTTTGATGGAACCAATTTTCTTTACTGGAAAGTAAGGATGCTTGATTTCATCTAAGGGACATTGGGAGATAATGTTTAGGAAGCAATTGAAAATGGATATACACATCCGACTAAGCTTGTTGCATAGGGTAGTACTATAAGGATTAAAAAACTTCTCAATGAGTTTACTAAGGAAGAAAAACTCTCCTCCTTAAGTAATAACAAAGAGAAAAATACAACATTCATATCTGTTAATGGGCACGAATTCAAACGCATATCTATTTGCACTACATCTAAGGAAGCCTCGAACACATTAGTCACTGCTCACGAAGGTGATGAACGTGTTAAGGCAGCCAAAACTCAGATGTTAATATAATACTATAACACCCTACTCACGAATGGGATTGATACCTTTGACGAATTCTATATTAGGTTGACTGACATAATTACAAAATTTCATGCAAATGGAATCATGTATTATCATCATCATCCTTTCCATAATCCCATCATATGGGGTAGGCCACATGGATTCTCCTTTTCCATTCTAATCTATTATATGCAATATTATCATTCAAGTTTAATTACTGAAGATCTCTCCTAATAATTTCCCCCCACTATAGCTTAAGGCGACGCTATTTCCAATAATCTTCCTCTTATTATAGGTGCATCTGTTGGTTTACGCAACACATGTTCACACCACCTAAGTCTACTTTCTCTTAATTTATCGCTAATGGGAGAAACTCCTAACTTTTCTCTCATGCACTGGTTTTTAATTTTATCCTTTATACTAATTGTTATCATCCCTCGGAGCATCCTCATTTCACTAACATGGAGACTTAGTTCATATTTTTTCTTTAAATCCCAACACTCCGCTCTGTATAGGGTCGCTAGCCTAACAACTGTGCTATAAAATTTTCCTTTTAATTTATTAATTATACTCTTATCGCATAACACCCCACTTGGAGAGAAATAGTGTAAAAAATTCTTAGGCCCCTTCCCTCTAAGTTTGATAACAAAAGGTATGCAATTGAGGAGATAGATGATCCATACTTGACCCCTGAACTCCTCTGTAGAAAACTTACGACTGTAGAAAGGAAACTTGAGTTTAAGAAGCATCTTTCTTATAATAAAAAAAGACAGTCCAGTCCCAGTGTAATTTTTTAGTCTAAAATGATCTCACCATAGTTAGTCATGCCTACTTTAGATTTGGACCTGAAAAGGACTGTGATTTGGAGAGTTTGGATAACTAAACATCCCTTATCTCAAAACAGTTCAAGAAAATTATAAAGTTTAGAAACATTGTTTCTTCTAAAAAAGGGAAAGATGGATATCAAAACAACTCTAATAACAGGCCTCATGAGAGAAACCATGATAAATAAGACATTGAGAACAATAACAGACCTGGAAGAGACTTTAGAAACACTCAATGATATAGATCTAGAAAAAAGGGTCATATAGCTACTAATTATAAGGATAAACTTCATAACTTTGCTAAATCCAACATCAATAAGACTTGGTATGACTCAAGTAACTCTTTTGATCCTTGCATGTCTTTCTTTGTAAAAGTTATCTATTCCAATGATATGTTTGTGAACAATCTGAACTGGATGCTATCATGCCTAGTACTGTTATTTTTTATGATGTTTTATCCACTTATAGTTTATCTACTCATTGCCTAGATAGTACAAATTTTGTATACATTTCTAGTAATAGTTATTTGACGGCGTGTGTGAGTCAAAGTGTTCGAACTGATGATGAATTGAATGGGTGTGTGAGTTGGACAAATGAAAAGCTAGGGGATAACTCACACACTGCACATAATGAGTTCGATAACGATGGTCTCCCTGGTATTTAAACACTCTACACTGAGACTCTTAGGAAGAACACTAAACTAGAAAAGATAGTTAATGACTTAACTGAAAAGGTGGAATCTTTAAGCCTACTGGTGAAACAGAAAGCAAAGGACTATACAAATCAATGTCTGACTTATGAAATGAAAACTAAATCTTTTGTTAAAAATATTAAAGAACGTTCTGAATCAAATGAGGTTTTAGAAAAGAAATATAAGGCAACTTTGATAGAATTAGAAGAATCTAAACAAAAGTTTCAATTGTCTTCAAGAAATTTTCTAAGTTTAAAAATAATTATAACTATTTTGAAGACTGTGTTGCATCAAGGAAAACCAATTCTGAAGATAAAACTGGTTTAGGTTTTGATTTTTTTTAAAGAGGGATAGGACCCCTTAGATTATTATTAAATAAGGAGAAAAAGCCTCTCCAAAGTGGTAAGAAGAGAATAATACAATATATAGTACTAGAAAAGTAGTAAATATGGGATTTTATTTAAGCCCCATTATAAAAGTAATGAATAAAGATCAATACTAAGAATGTCTAAGGTAGAAGCATCCCATTTTGTCAAGCTTAAAGGCACCATGAGTTATAGAAGGAAGATCCTTGAAGTTTGTGAAGGTTGAAATACCGTGCATAGTAGATTCATAATTGGCTAGAGCATTAGCAACCATGTTAGATTCTCGGAAGCAATGTGTTAATGAGTATTTGAGAGAAGATAAAGTAGATATGATATCGTTCACACAATTAGACAATTTCCATGGAGGTTTTCATAGCAAGTTAATCAGGTTTACCACAAAGGATGAATCTGATTATATAAGCACTTCTGATATTTTAAAATCCAAACATAAATTAATCCCCACCTGTAAACTTTTAAGCTCAGCAGAGTAATTTGAAGCATGATCATCAAAATGAGCATAAGCAAAGACTAAGTCCCCTTATCATTCCTTAAGATACCACCTATGCCACTCCTTCCTGTATTACCCTTGGAAGCACCATCAATATTTAACTTGAAACAATTTTTGGAGGGAAATGACCACTTAATAGGCATAATAAATTGGATTGGCCTTCTAAATGAGAGGTTAAATATAGATTGAATACCAACATCAAATTGAGAAGGATTATTTTTGAAGCATTTCAGCTTGCAAATATTTTAGATAAAAAAACTTGACTGAGAGATTATGAATCTCTCATCGAATGATGCATTATAAAAGAAGATTTTAATCCTCATTTTCCATATATCCCAACAAAAAATAATAGGGATGCATTTACCAAGAAATTTAGAGTAGTCTTTAGGCCCGCTTTTGATCCACCAGCTATGCAGCATTGGAGAAATTGAATTGAAGCTCATAACAATGCCCATGATATTGGAAAATAATTCCAAATTGGAATAACTTTTGGATAGTGAAGAAAGAGATGATCAATAGAGACACTATCACTCAGGCAGAGATTGCATCTAGAACACATTCTAATACCCAAAGATTGGATGTTTTCATCAATAGGGATGAAATTATTTAACATTTTCCAAACATGAATAGAGTATTTCTTTGGAATAAGAAGGTCCCAAATGAAGCTGTTTATGGAAGAGAAAGGTTGATTTGAATTGCAGCAGGCATAAGCTGATGTAAAAATGAATTATCCTTTAATATCAGGACACCAAAGCCATTACCCGTTTAATTCCAGCATATTATCAATGCATACATCCTTAACTAGCATCATGTTTTTCCAAGTTAGAGAGCCTGTATGATTGTGAGCACCATTCTTGATATACCTGTTAGACATATATTTAGACCAAAGAGAGTTATCAGTATAGAGTTTCTAAAACAACTTCATAGAAGAAGCTTTAGAAATATAACGAAAATTCAGCAATCCAAAGCCTCCTTCCTTGAAATCTCAACTAATGAAATCCCACTTTTTCCATTGATATTTCCAACCTTGCTCTTCATTATACCCCAAAATAATTTGTTAAGAATAGAATGAAGTTTATTGAGGACAACTTTAGGAGTATACAAAGAGGATAAAAGAAAAGAGGGAATTTATGTGAGGACATGTTTAAGAAGAATCAGTATGCCTCCGCTACACAAAGTTTTTTATTTCCAACCAGCAATTCTAGTTCTGATTTTGTTGATGAGGGGGTCATAATATATCACCTTGTTCCTTCCTTTAAAAAGAGGGCATCCCAGATAAGTAATTAGGAAATTCTTGTACTTGGGACCTGTAATATCTTCTACTTTAGATTTAAAGACAAAGGGTTGCTTAGAATCAACTGTAAATGAACTCTTTGAGGTGTTAACTTTTTGGCCTCATAAACAACTGTAGTTGGTAAAAATATTCACCCATCCTTCTCAGAGATCTCTTGTCACCCCTGTAAAACACAATCAAGTCATCAGCAAAAGCTAAGTGAGAGATAAAAGGGCTGCCACTAGGAACATAATGGTGCTTTATAAGGCCTTTCTCCATCTGTATATTGAGTCCCCTGCTGAGATATTCAGCTGCAAGAATGAATAAACTAGGGGAAATAGGATCCCTTTGTCTGAGGCCCCTATGGGATTTGAAAAAACCACATTGAATCCCATTGATGATTAAAGAAAACCAGTTGTTTGATATGCTCCTCCAGATAAAATCTATCCATCTTTCCCCAAAACTAAAAGATTTAAGGACTTGAATTAAAAAACACCATTGGAACCAATCATAAGCTTTCTCCATGTTAATATTGAGAATCACATTACCTCCATGAATCTTCTTACCCAAGTTATTGACCATTTCCTGAGCAAGAATGACATTGTCTTGAATAGATCTACCCTTGATGAAGCCACTTTGATTGAGAGAGATCAAATCAGGTAACACCTTTGCAAGTCTTGAAAATAAAATTTTTGTGATAATTTTAGAAGAGAAATAACATAGGCTAATGGGCCTAAGATCACCACAAGTTTTTAGGGCCTTAACTTTCGGAATTAACACCATAGAAGTGCTGGTCCAGCTGAGAGGAAGATTCTTACCTGTAAAAAAAGAGTTAATAGCTTGCAAAAGATCATATTTAATGATTTGCCAACATTTATTACAGAAATATCCTCCAAATCCATCAGGACCTGGGGCTGAATCTTCATTCAGGTCTTAAATAGCTTTAATGATTTCCTCTTCTGAAGAGAAAGCCTGTAATTCTTTATTAGATTCAGCTGAGACAATTGAAGGGATGATATCTGATACATCAGGTAAGTTACTAACTTGATCTTTCTTCATTAGATTTTCAAAATAGGATAGACAATGTTGTTTGATGTCTTCAAAATTGTCCAAATTATTCCCATTTTTATCTCGAATTGAATGGATTTTGAGATTATAGTTTTTAATTTTTACACTATTGTGGAAAAATCTGGAGTTTGAGTCCCTATCCTTCAGCCATTTTGCTATTGATTTATGCCTCTAAAATAGCTCTTCATTAGCATAGGCTTGCAACAGGTCTGATTTCCTTTTATTCATAGCTTCTCGGTTAGAATCACAAGGGTGAAGCTCATAATTGAGCTCAAGTTGGAGATTTTCATCCTTTAAGTCTTTAATGTTTTGAAATACATCCTTAAAAGTGTCTTTGTTCCACCTTTTAAGAACAATTTTAAGTCTCTGAAGTTTCCTACTAAAATTCTGCATACCAACTGCTTGAGTTTCCTCTTCCCATGATTTTTGAACAGTGTTTAAAAATTAGCTATGGTTAGCCCACTTATGTTGGAATTTAAAAGGCTTAGGGACTGATTTTAGCTAAGATTGAAAGGATGGTAACAGGGGAGCATGGTCAGATGTTGACTTATTTAGATGATTAATTTTTGAATTTAGAAATAGAAAGATAAAAGACTGGTTTACTAGGCACCTATCTAAATGATCCATAATTAAATCCTCCTCTATTCTATAATTACACATAGTAAACCTAGTGCCCGTATAACCCATATTTATGAGGCCATTGTCATGAATGGCATGGTTAAAAGCATTTACAGCCAAGTGGTCAGTATCATTTCCTCCCAGTTTTTCACTTTTGGAGGAGACAACATTAAAATCCCCAATGACAAAATGAATTTTATCTTGAGTAAATGCAGAAATGGAAGATAACTAATCCCATAGTTCTATTCTTTCCTCTTTTGAGCATTTTGCATAGACTATAGTCATGACTAGGCTATCTTTGATTGAAGAATGAGTGATTTACACTGTCAAATGTTGGGAATGGTCTACTAAGCACTGGATAGAGATGTCAAATCTCCCAAAAATCCCAATCTTCCCTTTAACATTAATAAGACTATCTTCAAATCCCCATTTGATTCTAAATGATTCAAGTTTTTTAGAGTCCTCCTTAGGTTCCAAAAGAGCTAAAAGAGGCAATTTATGATTCTTACAAAGCTTTTTTATTCTTCTATTCGAGGCATTCTTGGTAGCACCTCTTATGTTCCACACTAGGAAATTGATCATTGAGACTTAGAGGATAAAGAGTTATTGTTACCATTCAAAGAGGATTTTGTGAATCTTTTGAAGATTGGGTCAGGCATTCATATATACTTTTGAGTTTTGGGGCAAGCAGCAGTTTGATCCTCCTTTTTGGAAGCAAACTGTTTCTTCAGTGTACTCCATCTAAGTTTGTTCTCTATTCTTCTAGATAACATATGCAACTCTTCAATCAAAGGAGTGTGGAATTATTCTTCATCTTCTGCATCTGATAAGTACAGTGGCTTAGATGCTGCATTTTTTGTGAATTCTGGAATATCAATGCCCCTAGGAGATAAGGCATGATCTTCAATTATTTGGATATCTTCATTCTCCAAATCTTGAATGTCAATTCTGTCTATATGCTCTTGAAATTTTCTACATTTGATTTTCTATACCTGCTTGCAACTAAGAGCTTCCTTTAATCTCTCATTAATAGAGTTCTTGGGATGGGATTCTTCATCATGCTGCTCGTCAAATTCTAATTCTTTAGCAGAGTCCAGCTTTTAACTAGCTGTTGCTGATGTTCACTAAGCCCATATTCTTGATGGTATTCTCTTCTGATTGTTCCTTCCAGGGCATCTCCAGTAGGTCCATGATGTTCTTGGGTCTTCATAGTTCTTTCTTGATCAAAGTTGTTGGTCATAACTTCTTGTGCCCTAGTCTCATCGCGTTTAAGAATTGTTCTTGGATGAGGATTATTATCAGCTTTTCTCAAAGTTTTTTCCACTTGCTTATGTAAGAGGAATAAACAAGAATCCTCTTCATGACCCTTCTTGCAGCAGTTTTTATAATACTTTGGCTTATTCTCTACAATCACCTCCTGCCAAAAACCCTTGTACCCACACCTTATCCATACTCTTTTAGGAATTATTTTTGTGAGGTCCACTTCAACACATACATGGGCAACACTGGGCCTATTGATTTCTACTGTAGAGGCATCAAGATTAAGAGGTTTTCCTATCAGTTGGGCAATAGAGAAAAGGGAAAATTTGGAGAAAAAATGGATTGGTAATTGAGGGAATGAAATCTAAATAGGAGAAAGGATATTTTCAATATCAGTTTTGAAATCAAGAGTCCGCTTGAAGATTCTCATAGGAAACCTACCTACATACTAAGTTTCACGTATCCACATCCTCGAAAAGTCTTCATCTGAGTTAAGACTGATCAAAATATGTTTACTATCTAGGAGGCCTACGTTGAAGGCAATTTTAGGGAAAAGGTTTGTAAGATCTGTCTTATTGTATCCATAGAAGGTCTGCCATGTGAGAATTTACATACATACCTACTAATGTATGCTGAAAGGGTTTAGAAAGGATGTTAATGTCTTCCTAAGAGAATAAGACTACAGGTTCACCTTTGAAGGAAGTGGGAGGTTTTAGAGAAAGATCATGATGTGTGGATGATGATTCTGCTACTATAGATGCGAAGGAGCAATTCCATACTGATTTGATGCCAGGGGGTTTAGGATCGATGTGCGGCATGGAGGGTTGGGTTGCCATGCAAACCCTAGCTAGGGTTTGATAGGCGAATATTGAGAGAGAAAACTAAGGCACAAACCAAAACTATTCAACATGTGCAATTTATTTCTTCTGGAAAAAGACCAGATGATATATGTCCTGATTTTCAAACCTTAAAGAAATATTTTGAAAATAAGAAAAAGTGGCTAGATAATCTGATGGAAAATCATCCTAAACCGACTATTGAATTTAAGGCTAAGTATGTTTACCCCCTATTAGGTAAGGAGATCCCGTATTTAAAACTGTTGCAGTTCGACCTACGGCCAATTTCCAGCAAATGGATAAACCTCTTTTCAAAGGATTTCAAAATGTGAAAAAAATGGCCATCCACTAATACTGTTCTTATTGTGATGTTTATGGACACTGTCTCGCTGATTTTTTTCAAAAATAACTGTGTAAGCCTTTCTATAATTCACCAGTTTACAAAAACTTTAACTATTCTAGGCAGAGCAGGAATAATTATGTAATTCCTAAACAACTGAATAAAAATTCTAACTATAGAAGTAGGAAAAAAATATCTCGTGCTAAGAAGAAATCTAAAAGAAAGAGTCCTAGATCTGTTTTTAAACCGAAAGTTCATAAACACTTTAAAACTAGAGCTATTTGAGTTAGAAAGGACGATCTAATACCCCAGTTGAAGTGAAACATTATTATTAGTGCTTTAAAAGCTGAGAGCACTGCATTTGGTTGGTACTTAGACTCTTGATGCTCCATGCATATAACCGAAGATGATACTAAATTAACCGATAAAATTAACTTCGTAGGAGGAAATGATTTATTTAGAGGCGGAGTATCAGCTTAGATCATAGGCAAAGGAACACTCCGAGAAAAAGGACTCCATATTCTCAAAGATGTCCTATTAGTAAAAGGTCTTAAGGCCAATTTTTTAAGCATGTCTCAATTTTGTTATTCCGACCACACAGTCACATTCTCAAAAATTTAATGCAAAATTTTAAATAAGAATGTTGATTGTATCCTTATAGGCCACAAGAACCCAGATAATTGTTACACGGTCAATTCGGGAAATGAGACTTGTAGGATAGCGAAACTTGATGATAATGAAATCTGACACAATCGGTTAGGTCATATTAATTATGATAATCGTGGCAAATTAAACTCTCAGGATATAGTTAGAGGTTTGCCAAAAATAAAACCAATTTTAAATGTTCTTTGTTGGTCATATCAGGAAGCAAAATTGATTAAATATTCTCACAAGAAAGTTAAAGACATTTTAACATCTAAACCTCTAGAGCTAATCCACATGGATCTTACGGGTCCTTTGCGAACTGTGAGCCTTTGTGGTAACAGTTAGATTTTAGTCATTGTGGATGACTTTACTCAGTTCACTTGGGTAGCATTTTTAAAACAAAAAACTAACACCTTCTGAGAATTTTTGAAAATTCTTTTAAGAATCGACAATGAAAATGATACCCAAGTTAATCGAATACGTAGCGACAGAGGAGGTGAATTTAAGGACTCAGATGTAACAGAGTACTGTAGTGGTAATGGTTATCAGCATGATTTCAGTGCTCCTAAAACACCTCACTAAAATGGTGTTATCGAGTGTAAGAACCGAACAATCCAGGAAATGGTCAGGGTAATGATATATGCTAAGAACTTGCCAAAATACTCTTGGGTTGAGGCAGTTCAAACAACGTGTCATATCATTTATCGGGTCTATCTTTGGAAAAAAACCAAACAAGCCTCCTATGAACTTTGGTATGGTAAAAAGCCCAATTTGAAATATTTTTCGAACATTTTGGAGTACTTACTATGTTTGCGAAGACAGAGAACACCTGTATAAGTTTGAAACTCGTGGCGATAAAGCCATATTTTTGGGTTCATTCCCAAATATTAGGGCCTATCGCATTTATAATTTGCATACCAAAGTAATCATGGAATCGATAAATGTGATAGTGAGTGACACTAATGTCGAGAGTAAAGATCAATAACCAATTATTGTGGAAGAGTTTGAAAACAATTTTACTTATGACTCTCCACAGATAGTTGAGTCTTTACCGATTGAGACCCCTGAAGTACCTAATTGGTTTTCTAAAGATCATCCCATTGATAATGTTGTTGGTAACCCTAAAGAGCCCGTGTATACAAGATCCCAATTATGTAACGTTGCCCGTTTTACGTGCTTTGTTTCTCTAGTAAAACCAAAGGATGTAAATGAGGCACTTAGTGACTCATTTTAGATAGGTGTTATGCAGGAAGAGCTCGTCCAATTTAAGAGTCATGATGTGTGGAATCTTGTACTTAGGCAAAAAAATAAAAGGGTTATTTGCACTCGTTGGATCTCTAAAAATAAATAAGATGAATCTGGGATGATAGGTGGAAATAAAGTTAGATTAGTTGCCCAGGTATACTCTCAAGTTAAAGGAATAGATTTTGAGGAGACCTTTAATGTGGTCACTCATCTCGAGTCTGTTTGTTTACTCTTGGCTATAGCTTATCACTTACAATTCAGCCTTTAGCAAATAGATATTAAATCCATTTTTTTAAATTGTATTTTGACGGAGGAGATATACGTTGAACAACTGAAAGGCTTTATCGATCCTCATTACCCAAACCATGTCTATAGATTGAAAAGGGGATTATTCAGTTTAAAGCAAGCCCCTTGGTCCTGGTACGAATGCATGTCGACCTTTTTAATTATTAAAGGTTTTTAACGTGGCAGAAATGACTAAAAATTATTTGTCAAACATTTTAAAAAATAGGTCTTAATTGCTCAGGTATATGTTGACGACATTATATTTGGATCTACTTCTCCAGCTGAAGTTAAAAGAATTTTTAAAAATTATGCATGGGGATTTCAAAATGTCTCTTATGGGGGAGCCTCAATATTTTGTAAGTCTTCAAGTTAAGCAAAAAAAATGATGGGTTATTTATATCGCAGTCTAAATACGTAATTGAATTAGTTATAAATTCGATTTAGATATGACTAAATTTGCTAGGACTCCCATTAGCACCTCTATGAAACTATCAAAAGATGAGAATGGGAAACCGATAGATCCTACGATATATCTTATAGCTTCTCGACCCTATATCATGTATGTTGTGTGTGTTTGTGCTCATTACCAATGTAAACCTAAGGAAAGTCACCTTATGCGTATTAAAAAATAATCAAATATGTTAAGGGAACGATAAACCTAGGCATATGGTTACTATCATCCTTATAATTGGTCTTTGAGGATATAGGGCATGGTCATTTGACAAATGATAAAAGATGGCTCCTATCTCTACTTTATATCGGAGACCCTTGAGGTGACCCATTGATTTAGGTTGATATAATGATGTTTACATTGCTTGTTATGTTTATTTTATGTTCTTCACCCGTTGCCCAATTGAGACAAAATGGGGGAGAGATATTCGAGTTCATCAGGACATTTATCATAAAATCTTGACTAATTCTTGATATTTGCCATTAGTTGCTGTATTATTTTTTAGGAATCAACAACATCAGATATGCTTAAGTTATTGGTTTGTTCATAGTTGAGTTGTGTACTTTTTTGTTTCGGTTACATTTGGGGGCTGTTAGGGGTGTTTGTCCCTAGCGGCCCATTTTTAATTTTCAAACCTAAGTGTGCATGTCTTTAAATTATCACCCTATTCTCGCACCGATAGTCCCATGACTGCGCGACCGGTTGCTACATTTTACGTTGAATTCGTACTAGTTGTTCTTACCAATTGTGGTGCCGTTTGGGGGCGGTTGGAAATGTCCGCCCCCACGCGGCACATTTTGAAGCCTAAGTGTGTCTCTTTTCAAATTCTTGTCCTAATCTCAAATCGGGACTCCCATGATCGCGCGACTAATTGCTACGTGTTACAATGGAAGCGCAAAGGTGTTCGTGGTAGTCACGGTGCCGTTTGGGGGCAGTTGGTGGTGTTCGCCCCCTCGCGACACGTTTTTAAACCTAAGTGTGTCTGCATTCAAATTCATGTTATATTTTAAAATTGGGAGTCTCGTGACTTTGCAACCGGTCCCTATGTGTTAAACTCGCGGTGCCTTTTGGGGGTTATTGGAGGTGTCCGCTCCCTCGCGAAACATTTTCAATTTTCATGCCTAAGTGTGCATCTTTTAAAATTCGAGACCTATACTCAAAGTGAGATTCCTCAACTCCACAACCGATTTCTACGTGTTACGTTTGATGCGGACGAGTTCTTTGTGCCGTTAGGGCGCTATTGGGGGTGTCCGCCCCTTTACGGACCATTTACAAGCCTAAGTGTACTTATTTTCAAATTTGTGACCTATTCTCAACTCGAGAGTCCCTTGACAGTTCAGGTGGTTGCTACATGTTACGTTGGACGCAAACGAGGTGTTCGTGCCACTCGCGGTACCATTTGGGGGTGGTTGCAGAGTTCTCCCCTCCTGTTATGTTTTCAAGCCTAAGTGGGCCTTAATTCAAATTCGTGTCCTATTTTCAAACCTTGACTCCCATGACAATGTGGCCAGTTGCTACGTATTATGTTAGATGCGCACAGGGTGTTCGTCCCAGTCACAATGTAGGAAGGGTATGGGTAGGGTGTTCATCGCTCGCGGCACGTTTTAAGTCTAAGTGTTCCTATTTTCAAATTCGTGTCCTAGTCTCAAATTGGGAGCACTGCGACATCATAACCGATTGTTACGTATTACATTGGATACACATGTACTGTTAATAAAACTAACAGTGCCATTTGGGGGGGGTTAGGTATTTTTGCCCCCTCATGGCACATTTTCAAGCCTAGGTGTGATTGTTTTCAAATTTGTGTCTTATTCAATGGCATGGCTTGTTGCTACGTGTTACAATGTACGCATACAAGGTGTTCGTGCCACTCACGGTGTCATTTGGGGGTCGTTAACGGTGTTTGCCCTCTCCCGGCACGTTTTCAATCCTAAGTGTGACTATTTTCAAATTCGTGTCCTACTCTCAAACTAGGAGTTTCGCAATATCACAACCAATTGTAGCGTTATATGTCGAACATGCACGAGGTGATCATGCCACTCACGGTACTTTTTGGGGATGGTTTAAGGTGTCCGACCCCTCGCAGCACATTTTTTAGCCTAACTGTGCTTGTGTTCATATATGTGTCCTATTATCAAACCGGGATCCTCGCGATTGTGCAGTCGATTACTACATGTTATGTTGGATGTAGACAAGGTGTTCCTGCCACTCGTGGTGCAGTATAGGGGTCGTTGGGGGTTTTGACCCCCTCGCTGCACGTTTTAAAGCCTAAGTGTGCCTATTTTCAAATCCGTATCCAATTCTCAGATTAGTAATACCGTGATTGTGCATTCGATTTCTACCTATTACACTAGATGCGCACGAGGTGTTCTTTCCACTCACGGTGCCGCTTTGGGGGCAGTTATGGTTGTCCACCCCCTCGTTGCAAGTTTTCAAGACTAGGCGTGTTTGTTTTTAAATACGTGTCCTATTCTAAAACCAAGAGTCCCGCTATCGCGCGACCAATTGCTACATGTTACGTTGCTTGCATACGAGTTGTTCATGCCACTCGGGGTTCCGTTTGGGTGCGATTGGGGGTGTTCTCCCCCTCGTGGAACGTTTTTAATCCTAATTGTTCCTCTTTTAAAGTCGTATCCTATTCTCAAACCGGGAGTCCAATTATCGCATTATCAGTTGCTACGTGTTACATTGATGATCACGAGGTGTTTGTGCTACTCACGGTGCTATTTGGTGGACATTGTGGGTTTCCACCTCCTCGCAGCACAATTTCAATCCTAAATGTGTCTATTTTGAAATTTGTGTCCTATTCTTAAATCGGTAGTCCCGCGACTGTGTGGCCAATTGCTACGTGTCACATTGAACATGCACTAGGTGTTCGTTCCATTCGCATTGCAATTTGAGGGCGATTGGGGGTTTTTGCCCCCTCATGACACATTCTCAATCCTAAGTGTGTTTGTTTTCAAATTTGTGTCCTATTCCAAAATCGAGAGTCTGCGGTTGGTTGCTACATGTTATGTTTGATGTGCACGAGGTTTTCATTCCATTCGTAGTGCCATTTGGGTACGGTTGGGGGTGTTCTTCTCCTCGTGGCACGTTTTCAAACCTAATTGTTCCTTTTTAAATAGCATATCCTAGTCTCAAATCGAGAGCCCCATTGCTAAGTGATCGATTGCTATGTGTTACATTACATACACACGAAGTGTTCGTACCACTCGTGGTGTCATCTGGGGGACATTGGGGATTCTACCCCCTCATGGAACATTTTCAAGCCTAAATGTGACTGTTTTAAATTTGTGTCCTATTCTCAAATTTGGAATCCTGTGACTGCGCAACTGCTTGTTATGTGTTACGTTGGACACGCACGAGGTGTTTGTACCACTCGTGGTGCAGTCTGGGTACGGTCGGGGGTGTCCCACCCCTCACAACACATTTTAATGCGTAAGTGTGTCTGTTTTCAAACTCTAGTTCTATAATAAAACCATGAATCCCGCAACCGCGAGACCGATTGCTATGTGTTACGTTAGATGCGCACGAGGTGGTCATTCCACTTTCGGTGACATTTAGGGGATGTTGGGGGTGTTCACCCCTTGTGGTGTGTTTCCTATTTTCAACCCTAAGTGTTCCTCTATTTAAATTTGTGTCCTAGTATAAAACTAGGAGTCCCATGACTACGCGAACGGTTGTTGCGTGTTGCGTTGGATGCGCACGAGTTATTCGTGCCACTTAAAGTGTCGTTTGGGGGCGGCTGGGGATGTCCGCACCGTCGCGGAATATTTTCAAGCCTAAGTGTAGTTGTTTTCAAATTTGTGTCCTAATCCTAAACTAGGAGTCTCGCGACGTGTTAGGTTGCATGCGCACGAGGTGTCTGTGCCACTCATGGTGCCCTTTGGGTGCAGTTGGGGGTGTCCATTCCCTCGCAGCACATTTTCCACCATAAGTGTATCTGTTTTTCAAATTCACATCCTATTCTAAAATTGGGAGTCCGGTGACTATTTGGCGTGTTACTACGTGTTACACTCACGGTGTATTTTGGAAGCCATTGGGGGTGTCCACTCCCTCACGGCACCTTTTTAATTTTGAAGCCTAAGTGTATATATTTTTTAATTCGAGTCGTATTCTCAAATCGGGGGTCCTCAACTGCACGACCAGTTGCTATGTGTTACGCTGGACGCACACGAGGTGTTTGTGCGACCCGTGGTACCATTTGGGGCCGTTAGGGGTGTTCGGCCCCTCGCGGCCCATTTTCAAGCCAAAATGTGCCTGTTTTTAAAATCGGGACCTATTCTCAAACCGAGAGTCCCGCGATAGTGCGGCCAATTGCTACGTGTTACGTTGGATGCGCAAGAGGTATTTGTGCCACTTGCGGTGATATTTGGGGGCGGTTGGGGGTATTATCCGCCTCACGACACATTTTCAGTGTGTTTGAATTCCAATTCATGTCCAATTCTCAAATCGAGAGTCTCGCGACAGTGCGGCCAGTTGCTACGTATTACATTGGATGCGCGTGAGGTGTTCGTGCCACTTGCGGTGCAGTAAGGGGGCGGTTGGGGGTGTTCACCCCTCGTGGAACGTCTTTAAGTGTAATTGTTCATGTTTGCAAATTCGTGTCCTAATAAAAAATCGAGAGTCCTGTGATAATGCAGTTGGTTGTTACGTGTTATAATGTACGCGCCTGAGGTGTTCGTGTCACTCACAGTGATGTTTGGGGGCCTTTAGGGGTTTTCACACCCCTGTGACACATTTTCAAGCCTAATTGTGCCTATTTTCAAACTCATGTACCGTTCTCAAATCGAGAGCCCCCGCCACTGTGAGGCTACTCACCACTTGTTATATTGGACACGAACATGGTGCTCTTGCCACTCGCAGTGCCGTTTGCGGGGGTTTCAACCCCCTCACAGCATGTTTTCAAGCCTAAGTTCATCTATTTTCAAACTCGTGTTCCATTCTCAAACTAGGAGTCCCGTGACTGCATGTCCGGTCGTTACATGTCACACTGCAAGAGGTATTCTTGCCAATTGCGGTGCCGGTTGGGGATGGTTAGGGGTGTCTGCCCCCCGCCACACGTTTTCAATCCTAAGTGTGTCTATTTTCAAATACGTGTCCAATTCTAAAACCAAGAGTCCCGTGACCGCACTATTGATTTTTACGTGTTATATTGGATGCGTAGGAGGTGTCTGTGACACTCCCGGTGCTATTTAGGGGCCGTTGGGTTTTTTTGCCCTCTTGCGGCACGTTTTCACACCTAAGTGTGCTAGTTTTCAAATCCGTGCCCTATTCTCAAATCAGGAGTCCCGCGACTGCGCGGTCAGTAACTACATTTTACGTTGGATGCGCGCGAGGTGTTCGTGCCATTACTAGTGCCGTTTGTGGGCATTTGGGGGTATTCGCCCACTCACAGCACGTTTTCAAGACTAAGTGCGTTTGGTTTCATATTCATGTTCTATTATAAAATTTGGAGTCCCATGGTTGCGTGACCGATTGCTATGTGTGATGCTCGCGGTGCCTTTTGGGCTCGTTAGGAGTGTCCAGCCCCTCACACCACGTTTTCAATTTTCAAGTCCATGTGTGCCTATTGTCCTATTCTTAAATCAAGAGTTTTTTACTGCGCGGTGGTTGGATGTGCATGAGGTGTGTGTGCCGCCCACGATGCCGTTTGGGGGTCGTTGGGAGTGTACGCCCTCTCGCGAACAGTTTTCAATCATAAGTGTGGCTATTTTCAAATTTGTGTCCTAATCTCAAGCCAAGAGTCCCGCAATAGCGCGACCGGTTGCTACGTGTTATGTTAGATGTGCACGACTTGTTCATGCCACTCGCGGTGCTATTTTGGAGCGGTTAGGGGCATTTTCCTCCTTGCGAAAAATTTTCAAGCCAGGTGTGCCTGTTTTTAAATTCGTGTCATATTCTCAAATCGGGAGTCCCGCGACTCCTTGGCTAGTTGCTAGGTGTTATGTTGGACACGCCCTCTCCGAAAATGAGACTGAATCATACCCAAGACGTCTCACCCCTAACTACGGATGCTATGACCCGGGGACTATACTCACCTTTCTCCTCAAGCCAAGGGATTCACCCACATCGTGCAACCTCCTATGATAGCACAAAAGGGGTATGCTTTTACCAAATGTCTAGTCACCGATATTTATGAACACGAACAATATATATGTGTGTGTGTGTGTGCGTGTGTGTGTGTGTGTGTGTGTGTTATTTCTACAAATTTAACAAAAAATAGTTAATGAAAGATAACTTTAGTAAAAAATTAAGAAAAGTAACACGCAAAATATAATAAAAAGAATCTTTGTAGATAATTACGTTCATCCATGATTTTTCTTTTAGTATTTTTTTACATTCTAGTGTGTTTTTTACATCAAGAATACTAGAAATATTGGTATATTTCAAACTATTCATCATGTGATTACATTAAATATTAAAGCATGTATTAGAGTCGTCCTCGAAATAATTTAATTACCTGTTGGGATATATTCCTTTTTTAACAACTCCTAATCTAATAATATTAATAATTTAATTACAATAGCACGATCTATATCATTCCCTCCCAACTTCTCACTTTAATAGGAGACAATATTAAAGTCTCCAATTACTACATGTGGCAAATCATGAGTTAGAGCTGAAATAGATGCTAGTTGATCCCACATCTCAATTCTTTATTCTTTAGAGAATTTGGCATACACAAAAGTCATAACTAGAGTTTGATTAAAAGAGGATTGGCTAAACTGGATTGTCAGGTGTTGAGGGTGGTTACACAAGCACTGCATTGAAGTGTTAAACCTCCAAAAAATCCATATTTTGCCACTGACATTACTATTTCTACCTTCAAACCCCCATTTGATTTTAAAAGATTCAATTTTCAGAGCTTCCACCTTAGGTTCCAAGAGAGAAAATCCATATTTTGCCACGAACACCTCGCACGGGACCAATGTAACTTGTAGGAACTGATCGCGTAGTCCCGGGTCTCCCGGTTTGATAGTATGACGATAATTTGCAAAAATCAGCACTTAAACTTAAAAACAAGCCGTTAAAGGGTGAAAACCCAAACCACCCCCCAAACAACCCCGTAGGAGGCACGAACACCTTGCACGGGACCAATGTAACTTGTAGGAACTGACCACGTAGTCCCGGGTCTCCCGGTTTGTGAATATGACGATAATTTGCAAAAATCAGCACTTAAACTTAAAAACAAGCCGTTAAAGGTTGAAAACCCAAACCACCCCCCAAACGACCCGGTAGGGGGCACGAACACCTTGCACGGGACCAATGTAACTGGTAGGAACTGACCACGTAGTCCCGGGTCTCCCGGTTTGAGAGTATGACGATAATTGGCAAAAATCAGCACTTAAACTTAAAAACATGCCGTTAAAGGGTGAAAACCCAAACCACCCCCCAAACGACCCCGTAGGAGGCACGAACACCTCGCACGGGACCAATGTAACTTGTAGGAACTGACCGCGTAGTCCCGGATCTCCCGGTTTGTGAATAGGACGATAATTGGCAAAAATCAACACTTAAACTTAAAAACATGCCGTTAAAGGGTGAAAACCCAAACCACCCCCCAAACGATCCCGTAGGGGGCACGAACACCTCGCACGGGACCAATGTAACTTGTAGGAACTGACCGCGTAGTCCCGGGTCTCCCGGTTTGTGAATATGACGATAATTTGGAAAAATCACACTTAGTTAAAAGCATGCCGCCAAAGGGTGAAAACCCAAACCAACCTCCAAACGACCCCGTAGGAGGCACGAACACCTCGCACGGGACCAATGTAACTTGTAGGAACTGATTGCGTAGTCCCGGGTCTCCCGGTTTGATAGTATGACGATAATTTACAAAAATCAGCACTTAAACTTAAAAACAAGCCGTCAAAGGGTGAAAACCCAAACCACCCTCCAAACGACCCCGTAGGAGGCACGAACACCTCGCACGGGACCAATGTAACTCGTACGAACTGACCGCGTAGTCCCGGGTCTCCCGGTTTGATAGTATGACGATAATTTGCAAAAATTAGCACTTAAACTTAAAAACAAGCCGTCAAATGGTGAAAACCCAAACCACCCCCCAAACGACCCCGTAGGGGGCACGGACACCTCGCACGGGACCAATGTAACTTGTAGGAACTGACCGCGTAGTCCCGGGTCTCCCGGTTTGTGAGTATGACGATAATTTGCAAAAATCAGCACTTAAACTTAAAAACAAGCCGTTAAAGGGTGAAAACCCAACCCCCCCCCCCCCCAAACGATCCCGTAAGGGGCACGAACACCTCGCACGGGACCAATGTAACTTGTAGGAACTGACCGCGTAGTCCCGGGTCTCCCGGTTTGTGAATATGACGATAATTTGCAAAAATCACACTTAGTTAAAAACATGCCGTCAAAGGGTGAAAACCCAAACCACCAGCCAAACGACCCCGTAGGAGGCACGAACACCTCGCACGGGACCAATGTAACTTGTAGGAACTGACCGCGTAGTCCCGGATCTCCCGGTTTGTGAATATGACGATAATTGACAAAAATCAACACTTAAAACTTAAAAACAAGCCGTTAAAGGGTGAAAACCCAAACCACCCCCCAAACGACCCCGTAGGGGGCACGAACACCTCGCACGGGACCAATGTAACTTGTAGGAACTTACCGCGTAGTCCCGGGTCTCCCGGTTTGTGAATATGACGATAATTTGGAAAAATCACACTTAGTTAAAAGCATGCCGCCAAAGGATGAAAACCCAAACCAACCTCCAAACGACCCCGTAGGAGGCACGAACACCTCGTACGGGACCAATGTAACTTGTAGGAACTGACTGCGTTGTTCCGGGTCTCTCGGTTTGAGAGTATGACGATAATTTGCAAAAATCAGCACTTTAACTTAAAAACAAGCCGTGAAAGGGTGAAAACCCAAACCACCCCCCAAACGATCCCGTAGGGGGCACGAACACCTCGCACGGGACCAATGTAACTTGTAGGAACTGACCGCATAGTCCCGGATCTCCCGGTTTGTGAATAGGACGATAATTGGCAAAAATCAACACTTAAACTTAAAAACATGCCGTTAAAGGGTGAAAACCCAAACCACCCCCAAACGACCCCGTAGGAGGCACGAACACCTCGCACGGGACCAATGTAACTTGTAGGAACTGACCGCGTAGTCCCGGGTCTCCCGGTTTGTGAGTATGACGATAATTTCTATTCATATATGTAATTTTTTTGTTTTGAGTATTTTTTTTTTTGTAAATTTTTGGGTTACTAATATCGCATCTTTTTTGTATTCTATTTTTTTTGCAGGATAACAGTTTATCGTTGGCTTTTATTCGCGTGGAACGCACAAAGAACTCAATGGTTTACAACAAGGGGTTTATTAATGAATTCATTTTTTTGTGTCATGACCGTACGGTCTTTTGTTGTTTTATTATTGACTTTTATGGCCATGCGGGCTTTTGTAAGTTAATTGTTATATTTTGTGGCCGTGCGGGCTTTATATTAGGCAGGTTTTGTATTAACAGGTTTTGGAATGTCCAGAAAATAGAGGAAACTCTGCCCAATTTTTTTTGGGTCTGTGAGCAGTTAAAGACTTGTAATATTTTGAAGTTTGTATGTACATTAGTTTATTGATAACGCACAATATTATTAATTTGTGAATTTTGTGCTTTCAAATATTTTTTTTAAATAAAAAAATTTGCACAGTTCAAAACCGTGGCAAAAGTGTATCATATTTTGGCACGGTTTTAAACTGTGCTAATTTTTTTTAAACTATGCTGAATCTGGCACAGTTAAAAACTGTGCCAAAAGTGTGCCAGAAATATCAAATTCTGGCACGGTTTAAAAGTGTGCCAGAAGTGTTCCTATTTTGCTGAATCTGGCACAGTTAAAAACTGTGCCAAAAGTGTGCCAGAAATATCAAATTCTGGCACGGTTTAAAAGTGTGCCAGAAGTGTTCCTGTTTGGCTGATTCTGGCACACTTTTAAACCGTGCCAGAAAAAAATTCCCATTTTGGAACACCTGATTCTGGCACAGTTCAAAACCGTGCCAGATTTGATCTGGCACGGTTTTAAACTGTGCCAGAATCCTGTTTTTGGTGTAGTGTAATTGCAAAACCACATTTGTAAATGCATTAATCGAGGGTAAACAAATAAACAAAAATAAGTTAGATAATATCATTTTAAGAATTTCACATTGAGAAAATTACAATAAATAAACAAAAAGTGATGGTAATTGTTTAATAGAGGTTAAAAGTTCAAATGGTATGTAGAAAGAGATTATTGCAAGTATCTTTACACCCGATTCAATAAATATTTAATAATTTAAAGTAAAGCTCGTATTTTTTTAAGGGTTAGCAACGAGAAGATTATCAGATTTACAGGAGATGGGTTAAGATATTCTATAATTTATTTATGATTAATTGTTACATATTAATTTAATTTTATCTATTTTATCATGCTATCTCCTAACCCTAATTAGGGTTGCATGGCCTCCACGTACAACCCTTTACCTGATGAAAACAAGCCTCCAAACCCCCTAAATCCTTGGAATAAACCCTTTACAAGTGTTATAAAAGGCACATCTGTCCAAGGAGATATTCCTTTGATCTCAGTATCTTCATTCAAAGGAGAGTCGGCTATAAAATTTTCTCAAAATGACATCAAGAAATTTTCTTAACCTTTTCAACATTCCATAGTTGGAAAATTATCCCATGGCCAGCCTTCCATTGATATCATAAGAAAAACCTTGCTCAAAATGAATCTGAATGCCACCTTTCATGTTAGATTATTAGATCAGAAGCCTGTGCTAATACAGTTATTCAATGAATATGACTTCACAAGACTATGGATGAGAAGCCTTTGGTAAATATCCCATGAAAACTTTTAAGTGGCCTACAGAATTTAGACATACCAATTCATTTTTTCTCAAAGGCTGCATTATATTCCATTGGTTAGGTGGTAGGCAAGCCATTGTGGCTATATGGATCTATTTCTAATCTGAATAGGCATAGAACTGCTAGGTTATGTGTGGATCTAGATGTATTGATCAATAGGCCAGATAAAGTATGTATAGGTTGTGGTGATGATGGGTTTTGGCAAAAAATTAAGTATGAGAATATGCCCTCATATTGCACTGTTTGTTACAGAATAGGGCATGGAAATTCAACATGTATCTTAGCATCTAAGCAAAACATTGTTCCCTCTCATAGAACTAGACCTCAAAATCTTGCCTTTCCTCATAAAAAACACATTGAAACCTTCAATGAAAATCCATTGTAGCTATCACTACTTACAAAGAACCTACTAAAGATCATTCTCACCCCCCCCCCCCTTCAAACCCCAACAAAATTCAAAAATATCTTATCCAAACTCCCATGCCTAATATCCTCATCCAAATATTACAAAGCCAAGCACTAAATCTCATTCCCCCCCCCCCCCCCAAAAAAAAAAATCCATACTGGCATCCTCTATTCCACCATATACATATTCTACCCAAATCTCAATCCATATAACCCTTATGAAAACCCCTATACCTACTGCTAAAATACAAGAATTTATCACCAATATTTAGAATGTTAATCTAGAAGACCAAGAAACAAGAGTTGTTGATTGTTTAAGCTTATCTCCCTGAGCTACAGACCTGCCTGATCCAGTAACTAATGACCCTCATGAAGTCCTTGCTTTTATTGATAAAGAAGAATATGAGGATTATAGTCCCCATATGTTAGAAGAATTGTGGATATTTTCAAGAAGTATTTTAAGAAAGATGGAAATAATCAGGTTAAAACAAAAAAACTGCCTACAAAATCTACCATCATAGAAGAAGAAGAATTAGCTAAAACTGAAGTCAAGACCTAGAATTTCTAGCCTCAATATCACATTTTTAAAAGGCTGACTAGAGTTGCCCTCAAGTCCTCTGAAATTATCCCTCTTAAAGGTTCCAAATGATTAATTTCATTCTATGGAAAATTAGAGGTTTATCTAATAAACCTTCCCAAAGAAGAATCATAAAGTTTTGCAAAACCGATAATCTACCATTCATTACAATCTTAGAGCCTAAATCAAAAGCCAACAATATTGAGGATTTCAGAAGAATCATTAAATTTGATGGCGGAGTGTCCAATACCAACAGTAAGATCTGGTTTTTATGGAGATATGGTATGCTTTATGAAGTCAATCTGAGAGATGATCAAGCTATTCTTTTGAGGATCAACCATCCTCAATTTCCTCAAGTTGTTTACTAATTTGTGGTCTATACTAAGTTTTCCAGACAAGGTAAAATCCCTCTTTTGGATTCTCTCATAGCCCATAAATTCATAATGAATAATCAACCATGTCTAATTGTGGGGATTTCAATGTGGTATCTAGGATAAATAACAAAAAGGCAGGGAACCTCATTGATAATAATGTAATAGCTGATTTCAACCTCCTCATTTCAAATGAAGGGCTATTAGATGGAGGATTTTTAGGATCCAATTATACATGGAACAACTTCGGAGATAGAGGTAAAGTTTCGAACATATTAGATAGAGGGGTAGCATCTCTTGAATGGATCTCCAATTTCCCTACCTTTTTTCTTAAGCATATAAATAAAGAATTCCCAGACCATTCTACCATCTCTTCTACATCCAAACCAAACATGATAGTTATCCTAAGCCTTCTAAATTTCATAATTTGTGG
Organism: Sambucus nigra; assembly: GCA_949130495.1. Lineage (NCBI taxonomy): Eukaryota > Viridiplantae > Streptophyta > Magnoliopsida > Dipsacales > Adoxaceae > Sambucus > Sambucus nigra. The sequence goes on from OX422209.1 coordinate 26,798,464, forward strand.
TGCTCCAATCGTATCGTTAAATTATTCAATGAAAATTCTTGGTCCATCCCTCTTAAAGAAAACCCTCTTAGAAGATTCTAATTTAAACTTCCAAGACTGAAAAAAGATCTTATCATCTGGAATAAAGCCAAATACCCCAACATTTTTTATCAAGTGCATAAACTAGAGGAAAAGGTGAAAATTAATGAGATTTTGTTTTAATCAGACCCTAGTTCTCATCATAGAGAGAAGCTCTCTTCTAAGGCTAAGATATTTGGAGTTTTGAAGTAGGAAAATGACTTTTGGCATAAAAAAAATTAGAGGTAGATGGATCTTAGTAGGGGAAGAAAATACAAAAATTTTCCATGCCTCTTGCAAAGCTATAAATTCCAAACTAGTTATTCATTGAATCAAAGACAAAGAAGGCAATTGGATAACTGATTCCAAGGACATCCAAGAAAAATTCACAGAGCATTTCAAAAATATTTTCTAGGAACATAATATAGTAGAGGATAATAAGATCTTAAAATCTTTAGAAGCTAGTATTTTTTATCCTCAATCTGAAATGCTAGATAATTTACCAACTGAAAATGAGATTACACTGGTAGTTACTATTGATACGAGAAATCGTACATAGGTAGACCTCATATCAACAAACCAAGTGCAAAGTGTAGAATAGGCATGCAAAGCTAATAGATAAGGATAAAGACAGGATATAGAGTGGTTCAGCCTCTAAAATAGGCCTACATCCACTTTGGTTCTCTACTCTCATTATACATATGTTGATGTACAAGTTTACAATGCCATTAATAGCGTACAATAGAATGAGGGGAAGAGAATACATGATAGTGGCTAAGCAGGACCCCTAGATGTGGCCTGAAGGATGATCGACGCTGCTGCGGTAGGGGGTCAGCCCCCAAATTCGGTGCTCTAGAGAGCGATAATAAAGTTGGGCAGGGCTTCACCTATGAGTTCTCTGTCCCCCCTTTATAATGAGGTGAGTGCCTCTATTTATAGGAGGTGTAAAGGTGTGTCTAGTGTTCAAATCATGTGACATATGGATGAGTCTGACAAGTAGGGAATCTTTTTAGAAGGTGGACAGCTGTCAAGTGGCCATGACGGTATAGAGGGTGCGGCCTGTAACAAGGTGTGCGGCGTGTAATAGGGTGTGCGGCTTGTAACAAGGTGTGCGGCCTGTAACAAGTGGATATGGCTTATAACAAGTCGTGTAAAAAGGCTTTCACGGCAGGGGGCATATTTGTACTATCAATAAGCCCCCAAGTCGTAGTGCCAAGAGATTACGATTGGGACTGCGACTGAGTAATTAAGTCCTCTTGAGGTGCCGCGGTACTTTCGAGGTGACGCTTCGTCTTCCCGCGCTCTCTTATATAAATTGTTTCGGCCGTGGACTTCATTGCATTTTCCAAATCTTTGAGAGAATATCAAGAGCTAAACTCTGTTCGTCTGTCTTTTTACTGTTTCTAAATACTTTCCAAGGCTGAGTGTGGTGGTTCTCAGACGGTTTGAGGCTGATCATTATCGATTTCTCCATTTCTAGGTAATTTTCCAACTAACATCCTGTTTAATAGTTGTTGTAGTTTATAATTCTTCTTCAATTAGACGAACACATGAATTTTTGCATTTCTGAATATCTGGATTGTATCTGTTTCTCGGGAAAAAACCTAATTGCTTGATAGGAACCTTGGGTTTTGATTGAATAATTTGCTAATTTCCAAGAATCGAACACGTATGCATGATAAATAATTATAATTATTGCTAAATTGTTCTTTAAATCAATCTTTATAGTACGAAATGAACCTTATTCTTCCACTGCTTAGATCATATGGCATGTATTTGTGTTTGAATCGCATTGAATCATATGACCGTTCTTGTTGTTGTTGAATAACCCTTCACATTCTGGGTCTTTGATCTTTAAATGAATCAACATTTAGATACTAAATTATTTGAGTAAGAGGCCGCGACATGGTTGAATACCCCTTTAATAACTTTAGGTGAGGGTTGCGGCCGATGGGCTCTGAGGGTAACCCCCTAGGTTTAGGTTTCGCGGATTTTAAGCCCACTCGTTGAAGTTTACAGCCTTAGGTTGTTAGATTGAGTCAGTAGTGTTTTAGCCCATTAGTAACTACGGTAAGGAAGTAAAACCTATCAAATCAAGATGCTACGGGGATAGTTGTCTTTTAGGGCTCTAAAACCCCCACACTTGGCATATTTAGCCAATCTTGTTGATCATTTCTATTCACTTTAATCTTCATATACTGCCGCGATTTCTTAGGGCATTTTAGAATCATAATGGCTGTGGCGCCTAACCGCGGACTCTGCTTTTCAGGTACTGCTGCAGCCATATGAACTTTAACCCAGACGAATTTTTGAGAGGCTTTGGGGCAAAACATTTTGGAGCCTTTACCCCTGAGCTTCCTTTCGTGCCTCCTCTGAAGTCAATAGGGCCTTATCAACTGAAGGATTGCCCCAACAACGTAGTATTAGAATCGTACTCTGCAGACTCTGCCTGTAAGAAGGATTTTGAGACCGCACCAATGGAAGAGGAGGTCGATTCTAGTAACCAACCATTGGACGTAGAAGATCGTGCCGCGACAAGGGGTGCTACTGATGTTAGGGATGAACCAGCTAGCCCATCTGGGAGGGTTGAGAGACCTCTTTCTGTGCCTGACATCCACAACATTATGACCCAAGACTGGGTTGATCAGGTAGATGAGGCCTTCAAGTTTCAAGAGAACTTAATGTGATCATTACCTACCGCGAATCAAAGGTCATGCACGACACTTTCTGACAATGGTGTTTGCTTCCCACTACATGCTTTTATTTATGGGTTGCGGCTTCCAGTTCCTGTTCCTATCAAATAAATTTTTCAGACGATGAAATTAGCACCAACCCAGTTAGATTCCAATGGTTGGAGGGAGGCTTATTGCCGCAATCATGCTTTGGGAGAATCAATTCAGGAAATATATTACTCCCACGGAGTTTTTCCACTTCTACCGCCCAGAGGAAAACTCTGTAAAGTTTGTTGGCTATTACTACTTCTCCGTCTGCGGTAGGAATGCAACCATTTACTCTGGGAGGCCGACCAGTATAAAGAACTTGAAGGGAAAGTATTTCTACATCTCTGGAGAAGGGTGGGAGATTCACCCTCAGGAGAATGAGAGGGAGAAGTCGTTTATAATGCCGCGGCAGTGGGGGTGTCCCTCCAGGCTAGGTACTTTAATTATAGTTGCTTCCCATCTTTATAATTTCTTATTACTCTCTATACTAACCTTTGAAATGTTTTCTGCAGTTCTCGACAACTTACAATTGAGCAAGCGGCAAGAGAAGAGAGTTGTTAAGGCCGCGGCCATTCCTGTTGTGGAGAAGAAATTCTGTGACCTTGTAACTTCTACCACGGTATTTGAGGCAGGTTACTTCCCCAATAAGTCCATACCAAAAGAAATGGCCGCGAAAGGTAATAACCCGATCAATCAGTTTTGCTCCGCGGTAATTTATATTTAAATCTTCAATTATTTACTGTTGCCTTTCTTCTTTCAGGTGAGGAAGTTGATAGGGATCTTTTGGCTGCTCAATTAGCAGAAATGGACGAGGACGTAACCATTCTCAATAACGTTGAGCGACACATAAAACGGAAGAGGAGAGCATTGAAAGTTCCAGTCGCGGCCCCTTCCAAGGACAAAAATCCATCGGTCGCGGCTCAGAATCCAGCCACGGCAAAAATTGTCTTTGTTGCCCCCCCCCACTCCAAGTTGAGGAGTTTGACGATGATATTGGGGCCAATTTAGCTGCGGTAGGCCTGATGTCATCATCTGATACTGTCATCCGTTCAACTTCTCCGTCTCCGCCACCTATTATTGTGATTAATGCCAACTTGACGCCTCCTCAGTGCCACGTCAAAATTGGTCCTGACGATCGACCGTGGCCATAACTAAGACAGACTAACCCTGAGTCCTCATGGGTCACTACTGCGACGGTTGCCCGAAGGATGAAGAGGGTTCTCGATGCCGCAAACCTTGACAGGTTGGTGGACGAAGATCATGACTACCTGGAGGATTGTGGCCTCCATAGTCTTTTGAGGGTAAGTACAAGTTCTTTCTCAGTTTTAATTTTGTATTCCATACCTTTCTCCTAGCATTCTCTTTTCAGGCCGTGGATGTCATGGTAGCTCAAAAGAGGAAGTATGAAGCCCTCTACAAACTAAAAGAGGCTGCGGAGAGGGTACGTACCGCTGACTTGGAAAATGCACAAAATTCTTCCTTCGAAGCTGGAAAGCAGTCTGCTATCGTGGCTCTTTAAGCAGCTTAGATGAACTTAGAAGCTACAATCAAAGCTAAAGAAGAAGCGGAGGCCAATTTCAACTAGGTCGCGAAATCTATTAAGGTCTCTCAGGCACAAGCCGCGAAAGCTTCCCAAGTTATTGAGTCTTCTAATAAGAAGCTGAGGCTCCTTCAAAAGAGGTACGAGGAGTTGGAGACCAAGGTTGACCGTGATGCTGAAGCCCACACCACGACAAACAAGAAAATAATGATAGATCATGGCGAAGCCCTTCAACTGGCCATAGACAGCACTGTGGAGTCGTTCAAGAGCTCCAGAGATTTTTACCTTATAAATAACAGGGCCTACCTCCGTGGTCACCAAGAGCTCGGGCACAAAATCATAAAGAACTTCCCTGAGACCAAATAGACGGTTCTTTCCTGGGGACTTGGTGATGTTGAGCATCAGCAATGTATAGTTGAGCTAAAGGCCGCGACCGACGAGAAAGCCAGGTTGAGGGCGAAGTCTGAGGCAGCGATCGCGAAAGAAGAGACTGAAATAGCTACGGATGGTGACGAAGGAGATGTCAATGATGACGCGGCCTCATAAGCCTGTAACCTGTATAATCCTAATTTTTTGAACTGGTTATCCATACAGGGCTGCGTCCCTTTTTATTTTTTGAACTTTTAATATATGGTCTGTAATATTAACATTAATAATTGTCATGATTTTCAGCTGCGACCACCTTTAATGTTGAATCAGCTTTCTTTTCTAGTAGCTTTTTTATTCTTTTAGTTTGCTTGTTGTAATGCTTGAATGAATGCTTTCTCTATACATCTTTTACTGCTTGAACTATATAGTTGTTTATCATTATCCCATAACCAATATGAAATATAGAGAATGGGTAAGGCCGCGGCCTGTAATCTCAACATTTGTCAACACTTCCAACTTTACTATTAAGGCTGCAACCATCTTTAAAAGCCAACGATTTCTGTATGACATTTGCATGATTTTTATAATAATGCCTTGATACTTCAAGTAACGTGTTTATATTTCACTTGCTTGCTTAATTAAACCAACATGTAATAGTTTAAGGCCACGGTACTGTAATGTAGATTGCCGTATAAATGCTCTTCATACAGGCGATGACACCATATAACTGGATTCTCATCAAAATGTCTTTTCTTGATCATGGTCGCGGTAAGTCAACTATCATGGTTGCCTTTTTCTATCGCGCCTTTTGAATGATTCCATAGACCACGATGATATATATAAGGCTGCGACTCCCTTTTGAGTCCTGTAGCTTTGTCATGCCTTGTGATTGCAGCAACATTGACCCTTTTTAGTCGCTTCAATTGCCTTTCACAGCTTTTCTTTACTCGCTTCGAATGGGTTATTATAAGCCCTCCGGGCTAGGTATTATAAAGCTTCCCTAGGCATATGTGGATATATATAAAGCCTTCCCAGCCTACAATAGAGTTATTCATAGACAATTAAGTCTTTGATCCCTTCAGATATATTACTATCCGTAGGCAATCAAGTCTCTGGCCCCTGTGGGTTGTTTTCAGGCCTTCCTGGGCTAAGTATTATGAAGCTTCCCTAAGCTTACATCAGATCACCAAGTTAATGATGTTTAGTCTCATGTCCACCAAGTTAATGATGTTTGCTCGGGGAGTAACCTCCCTAAGCTAATGTCGTATCCCGAAAGCTAAGAACGGGCATCGGAGGCCCTTGCTGATGATACTGCAGACCAATATAGGTAGTTGCCCTCGTTATTTTCAACTATCACTTGCTTTCGGGAAATCAGGCGCCCCGACAGGCATTTTATGATCATTTAGATATTCTCATTCCCGGCATAACATATTATTTCGAATTGAGATCTGTTTGAGACAAAATGGTCTTTCATAAGATAATATTTAATAGAATTGGGAAATCAAAATATAGCACTATAAAGTGAACTTGATTTTGTCTATCTATTCATATATATATGTATAAGACTTGGCAAGGACAATACAAAGTTTAATTTAAAATAGCATAGGGAGAGTTTTCACTGTAAAGTGGAAACAGATGAAATATAATATATAAGCATGAAAAATGGGCATACGGTATATGTGACTAGGCTGCATCACCTAAACATCTCTGAGAAACCTCTGCAGCATCCTTTACCCAATCAGCCTTTCAATTTCATCCTTTAGTGCATATCATTGCTCAGTGTCGTGGCCATGGTCTAGACGGAACTTATACCACTTAGCTTTGTTCCTCTTGTGGGGTAGAGCTTTGAGCTTCTATGGCCACCTCAGCAACTTGTCCTCCTTAATGGACTAAAAAATGTCTTCAATTGGGAAAGCCAATGGGGTGTAGGCCTTAGAGGTCCCTTCTGTCTTCTCTAATTTCCTTTTCTGACTCCAGCTGATTACTTCAGCGGACGGATTCTCTGTACTGCCGCGGCAGCTAAGGCTGTTGAAACAATATTCCTAGGTGCCGCACCCACATTGGATGAGGCCGCGGCCTTTAGCATGAGGACCCTCTGAGTTAAATAGTTGACCTGGGTTTGGAGGGAAGCATTACTGTCATAGAGGTGGTTGAGGTGATTGTACAGCTGCACAATCTCATATTTGACCTCTATGCCCTGGTTGGATTCTCCTTCCATTTTATGCTTTTATTAGTCTTTACAAAGTATATATAATCTGAGACAAAACTAACAGAAATGAGCAATCTCAGAAATATTGGAGTAACCAAGTAGGAAATGGGGATGTAGTGTTTGCAGTGCTACATGGTATTACTGTTGAGGCCGCGGCCAATAAGGCACATAGGTGCACTGTCGGGGCCTTTGGATGATATTCACTAAGGTTGAGATGGAGACCATCTGAGTCCGTTCCCTGATGTTTTGAAGCTTTTGTAATGCAGTTGTGCCAGTAGAGGCCGCGGCCATAAAGGCATTTGAACTGCTCGACCGCATCCCCTCTTTTGCAACAAAGGGAGAAATCCCAAAATTTTAAGCCCAGACTACATTTTCTCTCCCAATACGTGGAAAGCATACCTACTAGGGTCTTTTAGATGAGAGGACAACCTCACGATGCATAAAACGACACAATTTCAATAGCAAACCCTAGATCACAGGTCAAGAACAACAAAAAACATAGGGGGTAAATATGATTCTTCCATAATCATTCATCCTTTCGGGGCTGACACCCATCATGCTTTTCAGCACTATCTAGATGAAATGATATCATAGGGGTATGTGAAATAGATCTAAGGTCTCAAAGTGATGACCTAAGAACATATATGACTATAAGAAATGCCCACTTAAGGATGTGAATATAAAACAGAGCTCGGTAACCAAAAATCTACTCATGAGATGACGATCCTAGGGATCCCCATAGATAGAATAAGGTGTTTAAGGACTCAAAACATAGAGAAACAGGATTGAAATATCTCGTTCCCACAGACGGTGCCAGATTGTTGATACGAGAAATCGTACATAGGTAGACCTCATATCAGCAAACCAAGTGTAAAGTGTAGAATAGGCATGCAAAGCTAATAAATAAGGATAAAGACAGGATATAGAGTGGTTCAGCCTCTAAATTAGGCCTACATCCACTTTGGTGCTCTAATCTCATTATACATATGTTGTTGTATAAGTTTACAATGCCATTAATGGCGTACAATAGAATGAGGGTAAGAGAATACATGATAATGGCTAAGCAGGACCCCTAGATGTGGCCTGAAGGATGACCGGCGCTGCTACGGTAGGGGGTCGGCCCCCAAGTCCGATGCTCTAGAGAGGGATAATAAAGTTGGGCAGGGTTTCTCCTACGAGTTCCCTGTCCCCTCCCCCTTTATAATGAGGTGAGTGCCTCTATTTATAAGAGGTGTAAAGGTGTGTCTCGTGCTTAAATCACGTGACATATGAATGAGACTGACAAGTAGGAAATCCTTCTTGAAGGTGGACAACTGTCAAGTGGACATAACGGTATAGAGGGTGTGGCCTGTAACAAGGTGTGCGACATGTAATAGGGTGTGCGGCCTGTAACAAGGTGTGCAGTCTGTAATAGGGTGTGCGACCTGTAACAAGGGGATGCGGCCCGTAGCAAGTCGTGTAAAAAGGCTTCCGCGATAGGGGGCATATTTGTACTATCAGTTACTAATCTCAATAAGGATAGTAGTATAGGGCCAAATAGGTTTCATGGCCCTTTTTGCAATAAATATTGGGATATCATCAAAGTTAACCTCATACAAGAAGTTTTATATTTCTTTCAAGCAGGGACCTTCCTCAGAGTTGGACTAGCTCAAGCATCATTATAATCCCTAAAATTAAATTTTCTACCTCTTGTTCACACTTTATACCCATAAGTATTCGTAACTTTTGTTCGAAATCATCACTAAAATCCTTGCCATTAGAATCTCCCACATTATTCCCCTCATCATAGGCAAGTGTAACACCCCACCCGCCCGGGGAGAGCGAATGGAGCGCCACTATCGATAAAACTAACCAAATCCGCAAATATCGAGGTATAGAGCATCTAAAAGAATCCCATAATAATATAAATCCACGAATCTCAAATTTCTCCAAATTAAATACAACAATAATCTCTCGAAATAATACAACTATCTATCTCGAAATAAAATGCTCTATACAACAACAATAAATACAAATCTTCCAAAAATATTCTTCCCAAAATAATCCACGCTAAAATCATCCCAATTGGTCCATAGCTCTCAAATCCACGCTAACCTTCCAACTAAAAGAAAATATGGGGAAGTACACAATACGATAGGAAAGATGCTCAACAAATAAATTAGCGATGAATAATGTGTAACAACACGAGTATGAATATTCAAATCAAAATGCGAATCTCAAAGCATTTATCAATATAATTTCTCAACAACACATCAATGGGTAACCAGGCCTCACCCCATTCGCATATGCTTTATCAAGCCATAGCCGGGAATAGGTATTTTGGTGGGTACTCAACATCCGTGCCATATTAAAATCTCATGACAACGTGCTCATCAACAATATCAGGATACCACATGAATCAAAATAATTTCAACAATTATTTTCCAGATTTCAATGAATTTAACAATTCAAATATGAGTTCAATTAACAAGAATTTAACGGAATAAACTCTCGAGAGATTTAAAAGAGCATATTGTGTAAAACCCCATACCTCAAACCATGATGAGAAACGAATGATCACATCCTCAAGATCAACACAAAAGATCTACAAAAGCTCCTCCAAGAACCTCTAACAAAATAGCCCCAAGAACACCTCTAATCTAAGGTTGGAACTCACAAATCTCAAGGTCCAACGTGTATATAAAAAGAAGAGGAATATAAAATATATTTGCTGACAAAATTTGTGCCAAAAGTATGTTTAAAGGGTTGCCCACGACTTCCTTTTATAATGCAAAGAAATGAAGAGTTGGAAATCCAAAAGACTCCTTTAAATAAGGCAAAGAAATGAAGAGTTGGAAGTTAAAACAACTCTTGAAAATTACTTAATGTTCGCCGACTTAGAATTCCAAGAGTTAAAAACATTTAAAAATCATTTTAAAATCCGTTTTAACTCCGTTTTCAAAATCGTTTGAAATTCTCGCCTTAAATAATAACCAACATATTTGAGCAATAAAAATAATTTTATCAAAAACTTTATTTTTCCTCTTCATTTTGAAAATACCCCAAAAATTACGCGGGTTATTACACTTCCCCACTAACAATGGAATTTCGCCCTCGAAATTCGCCGAATGCCTAACTCTCAAAATCAGGCCAACACTCTCCAAAATAATCTCGTCTCCAAAAATAAATTCCTCACATCTAATCTCGAAACCTATCACGAATATCATCTAAAATTTTCTATCTCCAAAAATTGTTATCCACGCAATGAACCCAAAATCCAAGACCCAAGCCCCGAGGGTTGCCGTATACCTAAGCTCTGATACCATTTGTAACACTCCGTTCGCTCTCCTCGGGCGGGCGGGGTGTTACAGCAAGTATCAAATAGGGTTCATTAATGGCATACACTGATCTAATGTCCATGATTAGAAGGAAATCTTATGGACATGATGTGGTGAACAAATTGTACTTATCCAAATCCTATGACAGAGTGTCATGGATTTTCCTTATTAAAATTGTAAGGAAGTTTGGATTCTCTGAAATTTTTATAGATAGAATTTAGAGACGGATCTCTAACAACTGGTTTTCTACAATTGTAAATGGTCAAGTTGTAGGTTATTTGAAATTTTAGGAGGGCTCAAACAAAGAGATCCCCTCTCTCCTGGTCTATTTGTCCATGTAGCTGAAGTGTTAATCAAGGTGTCCATAAATAAATGGCCTCTGGTAAGGTTTCTTCCTTCTCCCACCCTATAGGTTATCCTCTCATTAGTAAGTTGAGTTTTGTTTATGTACTATAGTTTTTGGAATGGAGCCTCATCTAGTTTGAAACACCTAGTTAAATTATCATTATCAAAAAGGTTTGAAAATGGCTCAGGTCAAGTTATTAACTATGAAAAGTGCAGTTTTACTGTACATCATTCTATCAGCAAAAGAAGTGTTAGAGCCATAAAAGACCCGACCAGTTTTAAACAAAAGAATATTCCCTTCAAATATTTAGGATGTCCCATTTTCTATGGTAGGCCTGAGCATGCTTATTTGGATGATCTCATTTAGAGAATTTAGTCCAAAATTGAACGTTGGCAAATAAAATTCCTCTCATTCATTGACAGGAGAACTCTAATCAAATAAGTCCTAGAATCTATACATATCCATACAATCCTAGTTCTTAAACCTCCTCTCAAGACCTCAAATTTCATCAAAAGACTATTTAGAAACTTTCTTAGGGGTTGTTTTAATGATTTTGGATAGAGACACCACTAGATCAGTTGGGATAAACTTTGCTTCCTAGAAACTAAAGGAGACTTTGGTTTTAAAGATTTGACAAATTCCATTAAGGCTTTTAGTATGAAACTTTGGTGGAATCTATCTACCTTTAACTTTTTATGTTCTTCCTTTCTTAATTACAAATTCTTTTCATCTCGTTCTAGCAACAGTCCAATATTAAAGAGATTGAATTAGATCAAAGATAGTGCTGATATATTGATTAATAATATTGACTCTTCTTAATATTGGACGCTATCTGCCAGTGGGGAATTCACAACTAGCTTAGCTTGGAATGCAATCAAGAAAGTCAGACCTTCTTCATTTTTATTCAAATGCATTTAGAAGACTTAGATTCCCCATAAAATCTCAATTTTCCTATGGAAATGTATGAATATGATAGTCCCTCTAGAAGACCTGATTCAATTTAAAGGTGTCTTCATAGCTCCTATATGCAGATGTTGTTATAATCATTCAGAAAGCTTTAACATTTGTTCTTAGATGGTCTAGTGGCTGGTAAAATTTGGTCCTTCTTTCAAATGTACTTGGCATCAAAATCTCTACCTCTTCTATTCATAACTTCTAATGTCATGGTGGCTTTGAAAATCAAGTAAAGATTACATTAGAGACCTACTTACTTTAATTCCTAGTGCCATTATATGGGAGATTTGGGTAACTAGGAACAAATGAGTTTTTGAAGATATCAATATGGAGAGAAAAAATATCATAGCCAATGTAATCTACCTCATCAACATTTGTTCTTCAAAGTATACTTTAAATCATCTATCCAGTCCTTGTGAATATCTGCAAAGTCTATTTTTTCTAAAAATGTCCAAAAGTATTTCCTCTTTCTCCACCATCAAATGGTCTCCTCCTAATGACTCTCTCTTCAAGTTGAATTGTGATGGGACATCTAATGGCAACCATGGGATTTCAGGTCAGGGGGCATCATCAGAGATAGAAAAGGAAACCTCATTCAATATTTTTCAACCTGTGAAGGCATCTCCACTAATAATAGAGCAGAATGTATAGCTATATAAATAGGTCTTCATATCTGTAAGAAGATTATTATCAAACACATTTTAGTGGAATCAGAATCTAAAATGGTGGTAGATATTCTTAAAGGAAAAATTCTCAAACCTCTTTGGTCTTTAATTGATGTCCTAAATGAAATTAAAGGAATTGTATACACATGGAGTTCATTCATTGTTGGAGATAAGCAAATTCAGTGTCATCTCACTTATTTGTCTGTTACATATCTTCCTAAGATTTCAGAGGCTATTTCAAAATGGAACTTTTAGGCATCCCATCCATTAGATTCTTTTAATTTATCTTTAGTTTTTTTAATTTTATTCTCTATTTTGTTCACTTCTTTGTAATTGCCATCTAGGTAGGGCTTTTCAACCGATGTAGTAATAAATCTGGGGCCTTTTGTCCTCTTCCATTAAAAAAGTAACTATTGGCAACTAAATGAAAGTACAGTGTTATATTCGAAAACCTAAAGTTCGTTGCAAATCTTCATAATTAACCCCTTTTAATAGAGGATAAAAGTTCAAATTGTAAATAACAAGATATTGGTACAAGTATATATGCACATGATCATTCCATATATAAATAGAACACGTTGGGAAATATAGATGAAAATGAGTAATTATGTCAAAAAATAATAATTGGCAGTAAACCACTTTTTTAAAAGATTAGATTGGTGCTTGGATAATAAAGAGAAAGTTAAAAATTACTTTTAATGCCATTTTTTTGTTTGTGGTGGTGGGGGGGGGGGGGGGGGGGGGGAGGGTGTTGTTTAGATATAGGTCAATTAATTTTAGAAGTAGTTTTGAATCCATGATAATTAAGTAATGGTTATACCCCAAAAGAACATATATAACAATATTAATTGTTGATGCATGTTCCAAAGATAACCCATGATCCAAAGATAACCCAACACAAACTACAGAGGAAAATAATCTTAGTAACAAATAGACCTGTAAAGTTAAATAAACAAAAATCACACATATCATCATTTTTTCCTTATTCAACCTTTATGTATACACACATAAAAGCCACATCCAAGATTGTTCAAGAAAAACACTCAAAGAAAAGCTGCAACAACAAGTATAGCAGGTAAAGCAGACACATATGGAGCCGTTGAAACTTGAGGAGGTGGTGAAGCGGGCGTAGATGTAGTTATTGGAACTTGAGGAGAAGGTAAAGGAGGTAGATTTGAATATGGAGCCATAGGAACTTGAGAAGAGGGTAAAGTAGGTTGATCTGAAGATGGAGCCGTAGCAGGTTGATCTGAAGATGGAGACGTAGCGGGTTGATCTGAAGATGGAGACGTCGGAACTTGAGGAGAGGGTAAAGCAGGTGGATCTGAAGATGGACTGGTCGGAACTTGAGGAGACCACATAAATGGTGCTGGTGCTGGTGCTGGTGCTGGTAGAGTTGTTGAAGAAATATTCACCACATTAATTTCCATCTTTTGTCCGACTTGGCAATGATTAGGATATGAACATATAAAGTAAAAGTGACCAAGTTCGTTGAGGGTGATCGAGTCATTTCCGGTATTATACTTAGCGATATAGTCCGATGTATTGCATGATGCATACTGATCTTGTCTAACTAATAGAACATCGTTGGCGGATTTTGGGTACTGAAAAACTGTTCAACAATGACATTTATCAGATAATTTGATGCAAATGTATTTTATCTTTATATTCGACCTGAATTGATTATTTTTACCATATTATGTATCAGGGATAAATTACAATTTAATTCATAATTGAATTAAAATATTTAAACCCAAATGGGGCTAATGTATAAAATAATTCTTGACCACGCTGTAAATTGTCATGTGTAAGAATTGTCCTTATTATAACTAATCTTCAAAGAAAATGACTTTAACAAATATTGAATTACTACTCTGTTTATATAAATCCCATGCCATCTATTAAAGAATTTTACCAAAAAGGTTAGTGTGATATACAAATGTACCATTATACATGGAGAAATTGCATGGAAGAACGAGAGAAAAAAAAAGTAATTTTATGTCAAATCATTGCGAGGATTCAGAAAAAAGAAAAATATTGTGTTGGAAGATATATATATATATATATATATATATATAGTATTAAAGTGTGGTAAAGTTATATATATATGTACGTATGTACATACATACATACAAGTTTCCTGTGAGGTTCTTAAACGAAGATATTCTGTCCAGACTTATTTTTTTTAAATAGTAAAAAAAAATTGAATTGATTTTCTTGTGTTGTTTTTAAACATTTCAAGGGACCCCACAAAAAATCAACTCAAGATAATTTATTTTGTTGTTTTAAAAATTCGTCAAAATATGGTCGTCTTTAAGCTGCTTTAAAGCTAATATATTTGGACCGATTTTTTTAAATAGCAAGAATATTTATTTTGAGCAGATTGTTTTTTGTGGTGTTTCTTGAAATATTTAAATACTACAAAAAAAATCAACTCATTCTTTCACTTTTTAAAATAAACCAGCTGCATGGGTAGTATATACAGGGGCATGCCTCTCTCAATGAGGGTTTTGGAGCTTGGAAAGACTTTAAAAATAGGTTCTAGTACATATATTTTAAAGAAAAAATAAGTTACTTTTGGGGGAATTACCTATTAACTCCTTTTTACATATGATTAGTCCACATGACAATCATGTTAGTTTCCTAAATCCGTAAAATTTTAATCTAATTAACGATAAGTTCAAATGATACAATTATACTTACTAATGTAAATACAATTAAAATTGTAACTGTACAGATCATTATAACTCTATTTACATTAATAAGTGAAAAATTATCAATATTAATAAGTATAGTTGTATATATATTCATAAGTGTAATTGTATATACATTAATAAGAGAAAAACGTCACCATCAGTATTATGTGGCATATTTTAGCAACTAAAAAATGTTATGTTGGAAATAAACACCGCTAAAAGCGTTTTTCTTAGCGAGGTTTAATAAAAGAAGGGTGAAGTTAGAAATAAATATCGTTAAAAATATATATTCTGGCTTCTTTTACCGATGAAAAATGGGACTTTAAACATAATGATTTTTTTCCAGACTAACAGTAATCTTAGTTAAAGTCTCAGTAACATTGCAATGTCACTGAGATAAAGGCTAACTTTCTAAAATTAGCAAAACAATATTTATGTTATAAACATGTTATAATGAGTGTTTTTCTCCAAAAATCCAAATATATTATAAGTATCTAAAAAATATTTTGTTATTAATAAAAATGTATTTATCTTTAGGTTACTCACCCTTCCGGAAGGCCAAAAATCCTATCCTCGCACTTGCATTTCCAATACAAGGCTAGTGGCTCAACTACACACACACAACAAAAATAACAATAAAAAATAAATAGCTTAAAATTGGGCTATTTCAACGCATTTAAGCTCCAAAGTCACTATAAAATATGGATGTTTTGGTAGTTAAATTTCCCAAGCCGATTCAACTGTTCTAAAATTTTGTTCAAAATTATAGGGTGAATGCATTGATTTTAAGGATAAAATTTTGTGTTATAGTTGAGTAAAAAATTTAGAGAATTTCAAATCAATTTATTGTATTTTCCCCATTCTGATAAATTTTGACAATTTACTGTATTTCTCGTGAAGCTAACAATTTAGGGAGATATCTTTTTCGAGAGTTTTTCCATTCTAGAGTGAAAATATTGCATTTTAAGGAGATTTTTTTATTAAAAAGTAAGAGATTTTAAATTAAATACATGAGAATTTTTTAGATAGTAAATGTTTTTTATACTGTTTGGAGATGATAAATTTTTTTAGAGTTTTTGAAATGTCAACTTTTTAAAAAGATCAGATATTTTAGGGGCGAGGAAGGTGGCCGGAGATGTTGATAATTTTTTGGGAACGTGAGAAATAAATACCGTTTATATAAGGCGTTTCCTAATTGGTCATATCAGAACAAGCATCATATTTATACAATTATTAAATATCCACTATTTACTCTCATATTGAACCTATTGGACAAAAAAGTATTTTTTACGGAATATGTTGTAGAAAAAATATATATTTTATTTGATTACATACTTAGTTAAAAAAAACTAACTAGCAAAAATCCTTAATTTTAGATAAAGAAAGAGGTTATCATTTAGGAAGGGAATCTTCTTAGAAAGAGAACGAGATTGAGTTGTAAGACATATTTTTTAATATGCGTGCTTAGGAATGTAATATTTTAACAAATATGCATTAAAGTAATTTTTTATGTAATATTGAAGCCCAAGTCATGAATTTTTATTTTTTTAACTAAATTAAAGAAAACATGTGGAATTCACAAGTATAAATATATTGTCAATATATTTTAAACATATTTTCTATAGATGAAAATTTTGAAAAATATTTTTTAAATATTTTTTGTGCAAAAAACGTTAAAAACTGTTGGGTAAAATAAACATTTCTTATAAAAAATCATTTTTTATACAAGTTTGTTAGCACCTCAGAGAGAGAGAGAGAGAGAGAGAGAGAGAGAGAGAGAGAGAGAGAGAGAGCGCTTACGGAGGACATCACCAATATGAAAAGTCTTAAAAGAAGCCCACAAATTGTACTCAATAGCAGGGCCAAAAGCGATCCAACCAGTACTATCCCCAACGATGTAAAGAGTTGCATCAGAAACTTGTAATGAACCAAAATTGATCATCATGATTATCAAGAGAGCTTTATACGCAGTCAAACCCATGATTATGTTGATGTAAATTGAGATGAAAGAAAAGTGAAAAGATGTTGAAAGATTTGATGATTTTATAAAGTGTGATTGGAGTCACCAATGGGCTCTAAATTTATAAAGACAGCCCATATACGAACGAGACCGTTAGACTAACATTCCTAATTTATGACCATCGGATCCTTAATGGGTAATGTAATAATAATAAGTAATATGTAAAACGGAGCGTGGTGAGAATTGTTTTAGACGTGGCAAGAAAGAGTAATTGGTTCATTTTCCCCTAAATTCCAACCCACCGAAACCCTTGACTTCCCCAAAATTAAACGCCCAAACCAAACGTCTCCATCTCCAAGCAATCAAATGCCATCCGTCCAATGTCCTCTTCATTTACATTTCATCTCTGCTGCTTCATCTTCACATTTCAACGTCCAATGTCAGCAAATGAGATCATTTCCTTCTCTCTCTCCAAAGTGTCATCATCTCTTTTGATGTGCCGACTCATTTCCTTGGACAGACAGGTATGCCATTTCGTTACTTATGATAAGGTAATAACCAAACATGCTCTCACGAATTCAATGTCAAACAAATTGTTACCACAAAGCAATTTTACATCTTTACACACCAAGTGTTTGACAAAATTCCCCAATCAATTTTTAATGTCATTTTCTCACCATATTCAATTCCACAACTTTCACATTTCTTCCACTGATTGTTTGGGGAGATTGCAATCGACATAAAAAACTTTTCAATTCTATTTTATTCATGTCAAGTGTACAAAAATTTATTTAAAAAAATAATTTAACCCGCCCGCGCATCGCGCGAGATCTAAACCTAGTCTATACTATTACTATAAAACTGAAGACAAGCATTTAACTCTATTGTTTAACCAAGGTATCCACGTGCTCGACCCTCATTTCTTATCGTATGGGTCATTCACTTTGCAACTCTCTCTCCCACATTTACATTTTTTCAGCCCTTTCATCTATCCCTCTTACGCCCCCTTGCTCTACTCGTCCTTGTTTCATCTTCTTTATACCCAATGCTTCTTTCTTTATAATTGTTTTCACTCAAACCTGTTAAGCTATATCCACCCCACCCTGCTCTTTTCCACTTGACAATTATCTCTCATCTAACCATCAACAGTTTTGCAACCCACACCACCCGACACCATACTCGCAACAATCGTCATCATCATACAAACCCTTCTCTAATTACTCTGTATGGGCTTTGTCTTTTTTTTTTTTTTTTTTTTGTAGATTTTATCACAAGATATTAGGGAAGAGACAACACTGAACTATTGCCAAAAAAATATTATGTAAGTTTATTTGTTCATGTCTATTACTGCAAGTAATAATTTTCTTATACTATGTTGTTAGAAAGTGGATGCATTTTTTTACTTTCAATTTTTTTGATTACGCATCTATGGTAATGAATCATGTTATGCAATATGTTTTTTTTATATATAGGGTCTTAGTTATGTTTTTGGGGCTTTATACTTTGATAGAGTAGGTTTTTTATTTTTTAGCATCTCCCCCCCAAAACCCACACCCACACATTCATTTTTATGACTAATAGTAATGGTTTCGCTAATGCCAGTGCGTTTTTTCTTGTATAACTTAACAGGTTGCATTTGAAACATATGGATTATATGGTAAGAAGTATGAACTACCATTTTTATTTCTATCTCCTTAGCTGCAAGATTTTTATTTACTTAATATTGAAATTTGTTTTGAGTGAATACAAGTCTTTGTTCTTGAACTTATTTATTTTTTTGAATTTTCACATTTTTGTAAATTAGAGATTATTAGTAAAATAGTTACTCATGTATGACTCACATTTCGATTGGGTATATTCTTCTTGTTTATTATGACATGGATAACTCTATTTAACTTTTTTATATTTCAATTTAGTAGTCATTGAATCTATGTAATCATGATATTAAACGGGATTACATTTGTTGATGTATATTACTCAGATGATAGAAGTCCATGTCTGAATAAGGATTATCCCTTAGCTAATAACTTAGAAGGGTATTTTATTGTACAAAGACTTTTCATTTGTAGAGTATCTCCTCATGAGCAGTTGTAAATATATTGCGCTTTTATAATCTGACATTTTTTTTCATAAATGTCTATAAATTGATTAGAAACATGCAGTTTATTTGCCTTATAGTTCTGCCTTATGAACCTCTAAATGTCTGCTGCCAAGCAACTTAGAAAAAAAATTAAAAACAAGGGATAAAACCTCTACATATGTGGAGCTACAAATCAAGCTCAGTCACAAGCAATGACATCAAAATCAAATAACAATTGTCATAAATATTTAATAGCTTCTAAACTTAGCATCAGTTTATTTAATCATTCCAGTTGAAGCTTTGATCATCTGGGCACACACAATTAAATACCTGTGCCCTTGAGTATCGAATGCAATAAGAGATTTGCAGTACATTGTATTCATTAGCATGGTACTCTTCGATCCATATTCAATGTGTTCACAGAAACCGCTGATCTATCAAGCTTGATGGACCAAAAGTATTGGTAATTCTGAGCAGTTGAGCCCAGTTGTGAAGATGATCGCTGCATTCTCACAACTCTTGGAACAATCATTCCTTCAATTGAAGATCTCCGCCTGCGTGATGGCCTCTCAACGGTGTTTGCAGGGCATTGTTTTGGTGCATTGTGGGACTGCACTTTTGCCCTTGAAGATTGTGTATTGGCCATGTAATTTGGAAAGAATGGGTACTCATAGGACAATGATTCTGCAAACTCAGGTCGAGAATAAGCAAAAGGGACTCTTGATGGGTCGGGTTTTGAAATGGTTGAGTAGTATTGTGGGCTGCTTTGGGATGTGCCGAACGAGTAGTCCTCGAAATGTCCACTAGAAGCTCTTGGGCTCAGCTCTGTGAGTACTGATGGTGATGGTGAGATCTGTTGAGGGTCCTGTTTTGAGTATGAACGATGAGTGGAGAATCTATGATCTATTTGTGAGTGGTTTGAATATCTATTCCTACTCTTTGTGCTTCCCTTTGGGTCACCAACATCCATCTCCACAGTCTTAATGTTCTCCTCCATTAGTTCCTGCATTCACAATGTCAAGTAACACTACAAGAAAAAATATAAGAAAAAATATAATTTGTCAGTCAGACAAATATAAAATGACAAATAATTTTTTGTAAAGTATATTTATGTCAGTTTAACATTTTTATCTTAGTTTTGTATAAAATTGAGACAAAAAGTGAATAATTTATCTCACATTTATATACTTTCAATTAGAACTGACATAAATGTAAAAAAAAAAGAGGCACTCTTTTTTTTCGTTCCCGCCCCTCGGTGAAAATGACTCCAAATAATCCAAATTCATTTGACTCTCTCATTCTACTCAAAACAATTATGACCTCTCTCTCAAATTCTCCTCATATTTTCAGTAAAAATTCTGACATCACTCTCAATTCTCTGTCCACAAAATACTTCGATTTGTGAAAGATCTCAGCACCTATCATTTGGCAAGTAAAATCGATTTCTACTTTTTTTCTAGGGTTTCGATTTCTATTTTTTTTCTAGGGTTGTCAAAGAAATCGTACACTGTGGCTTAATTTCTAGTTATTTTTAAAGAAATTGGACCCAAATTTGTATTATATTACTCACTAAGTTTCATATCTGATTGCAGATAGAGTTCAAACGGCTCAACTCTCAACTCTGTTCGATTTTTGGTTAGTAGTGATGTCTTATTTTGCTTTCCTGATGATTTGTGTTTTTTTTTTCTATTTTAAAATTGGGTTTCCAAGAATTTTGTGTTTTATCTACATCCTTTTAATTTTTTCAATGTTGGAGAATGTGGTTTCATATATGGAATTGTAAGACATGGGCATTGCTGTAACACTTCTAGATTTTTTTTTTCATTTTCCTGTCAATACATAGTGTCTATAAATTGCTTTTAGGCAAAATAGGGCTTTATTTGTGTTGCACACACGTGACAAGTTGCATTTGCACCCGTTGCTAGTTATCTAATCTAATGTCTAAATAGAAAAAAACGGTAGCTACATGTCGTCTCATTGCCACGTATAACCAAAATTAAATACCTCCTTATTTAGGAAATGTTAAATTCTATTAGTATTGAAATATACTAGGCATTTAAATTTTATGGTTATGATATTATCTTGACACGGATTCGGTCCTACGACTAACTAACCCACCCCAAACACTCCATTGTTACCAATATTGCTTCAAGTTTAAGATTTTATAAAAGAATCTTTGATATGTTGGTGTTCGTATTATTGTTGGTTATTATGTAACATTTTGCTGATTTTTTATAAATTGTTTGATATGAATTGAAGTACTATCCTGCTATCCCAATCATTACTAATATTCTTATCACCAAAGTTATGTGTTGTTGTTTATGTATCAAAATAGGTGTATATATATGAGTAAAGGAAGATGATTTTATCAGTTTGTATCAAATGGAGTTGTTTTGTTAGTTACTACTTATAATCGTGTTTACATGATAGATAATTTTGTAGTTTTATGTTATTACTCGTACCCTTGTTTATATGTCTGAAATAAATCAATTGAATCTTTGTTTAACTCATTACTCAAATGTAGTTTTTTTTCTTTTTCTTTGTTTAATAACCATAGCTGTTGCACCAACCGCCGCAAACTGAGCAGCTCCACCTCAGCTGCCGTCATCGTCTCCAAAGCTTCATTCATCATCGTTCGTTGGTAGAGGTACATTGAGATTGTCTTTGAGATTCAATTTTTCCAATATTTGAGACTTTATTTTAAGTTTGGTGACCAAACTATTTAGTGTATTATTTTTGTATATTTTCTTTTGTTTCCATAAAATGTAAATTACAAATTGGGGTAGTTGCAGGACGCTAATGCAACCCTTGTACATTGTTACATTTATAGTGTATATTTTGAAACAACATGTGCAAATTTCTTTTCTAAATCAATATGTATTTTGTCTAATAAATTGTTTGATTGCATGTATGTATATTAGATTTTGGTTATCAACGCATAGTCACCTAAATGACACACACGTCAGTCAGTCGACACAATGCACAAAGGCAAGTCGGCCAATCGATATTGCCCAAATCATATTTTACTGATTTAAGTCAACTCCTAGCATTCCCACTTGAGTAGTCTTCTTTATTATTTAAAACATGTTTTTAAGCTTATTGTGGTCAACACAGTATGGTCGCAAAAGCCATAAACCCACGTTGAAGTATTGTGGTGGATCATTGGAGTTGGGCCAATTGGCCTTTGCATACTTAGTTAGTTTAGTCATGTAAAAATATTAAGAAAATAGTTGATTTGGTTAGAAGAAAAAATGTTTGATTTAATTTAGGTGATCCATTGAAGCAAAATATAGTGTCGTCCTATATTCAATTGTTGCTTTGGTTACTTCACCGGAATTAACTGATATTTCCCTCCCGCTTCCCATCTCATGGCATTTTCACTTGAGTAGTGTTCTTCATAGTTTAAAACATAGTCCACCATCCAAATGACACTACACGTCAGCCTAATGACGCACAACACCAAAGTATAGTCAGCCATCCGATGCCCAAATGATGTTGTATTTTGGTCGGTCGATGCCATTCACCAAGGCAAGTCGGCCAATCGATGCTCAAGCGATGTTCATTTTGTCTCGATGCCAAACTTTCCCACAAAGTTTTTCTCTGCCATGCGATGCTCGACGATGGCCACGGAGTCTCCTGTGTTCATGATTTTCATAATCATGCATAGTCTGGCTAATTTACTTTGCAACCATAACATATATCAATAATCGAGACAAAATGAAAATTTTCTTTTGTGTTTAAGATCCCAACATGTTGGTGGTATCATGGTGTAGTCAGCAATCGTGAATGGGTTGTTTTTTATTTCTAATCATGTAATTGACTCATCATAAAAATTTGGTGACCGACACGGGATCTCTTGTATTCTGATATCGCTCCTGTCGCTGCCACAACCAGCAGCTCTCCGGCGTGTTTGATTCTGCTGGCTGCGACTCTCCACAATGCCCTTGTCGATTGCCACCTTGGGCAGTTTGTTCATTGGACTAACAGGATCGCCAACTATAATGCGTTTTGTATGACCTTAAGTACTGCCTCCAATCTCTGCGACAGATCTGGAAAAAGAGGGGCTGTGGGTACGGAGGTTTGTGACTATGTATGACATCTGAACCGATGTGAAATTCGCAACTATGTATGATATTCTTAAAAAATTCTCGCCATGCTCATTTATAGTTCTTTGTAATTGATGATTAATCCTCTATGAATGCCTTCCAACAATAATAATTATTGGTTTGAGCTGAATTGAATGTTTGGATTTCATTATTAACCGTTGATAAACAATTTTTCAACCATTGTTTCCATTATGCTATTTCTTTTTACGCATTACAAGATTTACACCATTTTTATAGACCTACTGAAACACTTTGCTAGAACTTTCATATGCTTGATCTGATATTATATTTTATCTGTTAGATTATGAATATATTGCATTAATGTAAATGACCTACTGTATAGTTTGATTCTGTCGAGTAAATCCTTGTTCATAGTACGATATCGTTAAAAAATAGAGTGCTCAAAGCCTCAAACTAGTCAAATGGATGACATTAAAATTGTATTTGGATTCAAGGATTTGAAATGTATAAATTTCAAGCTTCTAAAAGGATTATAAGGTAAATTTAGATTCAAGGATTTGAAATGAATAATTTCCAAGATTCTAAAAGGATTATAACCTAGATTGACATATGACAGCTTTGATGAGTGTATTTGAGAGCCGAACATGCTCAGTAAGCTTATTATTTGAATGTCGTGGTTTGCCAAATTTTCCACTCTTCTCTGGTCAGAGGTGTCTTCCTTGAACAATGATGCTTTCTTGCATATATCTACATTAAATTATTAACTTGTTTTGTTTTGATGACATCTTGATGTTGATACTGAACTCATATACCTGTCAAGAATCATGGGATTGAAAGGAGTTTTGTTGCCATTTTTGTGTAATCTTAGTTCTACCTGAAATGATTAACTGACATGAGTAAAATACAGAACTACCTTATCTCTATCAGATCTTCACAAACTAGTTTCTTGTTATACCACTTTTTATGCATCCTTGTGGTTTATGATCATGTCATTGAGCTTAAATTTTGACACAGCGTTACTATATCAGCTACACACCTGTTGGACAAAGGTTCTAATAGAAATTCTGTAAATGAATTCTATATATAGAGGATATACCTGTCATTGCTTTCATATATGACAGGGTTGTATCATATATAATCACTGGTTTGAATAGACTATATGTTATTTGGATTTTGAAGAATGAAATCCAAACTATTCCCCCTGGCTAGAATTACTTTCAAATCATCTACTCACTACCATTTAATATGTCATCTCATCGTTACAAATGGATATGCTTGTGAGTGCGAATAAAAGGTCTTTTTTTTCATTTATTATCTTGTCGTAATTTGATTTCACTATTAACAAGAGTCATCATGATAAACCTGAAAAATAATCTAAAGAAATCTGTTTCAAGTATAATTCTAAAGTCAGTGATAACTTTTCATGTACACCAATCCAATTTCCCCCCCCCCCCCCCCTCTCTTAACTTCGACTATAAACAATATTGCAACACCGTTGCTATTTGTGTTGGAGTTGCTTGGCAAAAACCAGAGCGAACCACCCGAGTTCCCGGGCACTGAAACTAAGTAAACTAGAGCAAAAGGATGTGAAATGTCTTTGATCCTGTGTCAGTCCTATGGATATAGAAACATGCGATGAACTATGTTGTTGCCCAAACAAATGTATAGCTTATTAATGTACTGTATAATAGGAAGTGAGGCATTAATATACCTTCTCATTTCCTTCTCCACTGACTCCTCTGTTTCATTGAGTTTCAGTAGAAGTTGTTCCCTTGTTGGAAGGGCACACATTCCAGCAGAAACAGCTGTCCTGACTGCCCATGTGTGGTATGGTGCACAAACTTGTGCATAAGATGTTGAAGCTGCTTCTTTTAAAGCGCAATCATTTGATGACACGAATTTTTGAAATAGAGCTCTAATGAGGTCAAGACCCTGTCTAACTCCGTAAATTACGTGAATGGCTTCCTGGTGTTCTTACTGTGTCATTGTCTACATCAATATCAAGTGTGTTATTCAGAGTTATATATATCTTTGATGCTTCTGTAAGATCACACCCCTTGGAGACATACTTCATTTGGGCAAATTTCAAAGCGAGGCCTAGGCAACCGAAGAGGACAGAGACAAGAGAGCAGGCATCGCAGAAGGGCTTCAAATGAAGATCGTAACCACTACACTTTACAAATCCACACAGTTCTTCAAAGGCTTCTGCAATTCCGGATAGAGGCGTTCCGGTGCCCGCGTCTTCAAACGTGTCTTCTTCATCCATGCCGGTATTTCTTTTTCTTCTTATGCTCATTTGTCTGTATCTTTTAGTAATGTGAGAAAGGAACGAAGGCCATGGTGTTGGGTTTGTGTTTGTGGGTAATGCTTAAATTGCGGTCTGCCCTTTGTGTACTATTATTACTATACTACACAGAAAAAGGACATTTTATAATAATATAAAGTCTAGTTACGGTGTTGATTAAAGTAGTTTGTGTGGCATGTCAGTATATGATAATTCTGCTTTTGGAGAGGGTAAAGTGTGAATATTTTGTATTATTGTATACAAAGGTGTTTGTAAAGGATAGCATTGTTCGTAGCTTGGAACCTTTGGTCATATTTTAACACAAAACACATCATGTTTTGAAGTTTTATATTCCCTCTGTCCTAAATTAAGAGTCCCCGTATAAAAAACAAATTCTTAAGGAACATTTTCTTTTCTAAATATGGAGTGAAGAACTATTTTTTAAAGAGAGAATATTTTAGAGAGAAGATTAGTATTTTAGAGAGTTTTAAGATTTTTTTCTTAAAAACTGTTCGACGCAGAAGCTAGTTTTAGAAAGAACTTTATTTTTTTTTATAGTAAGAGTCGTTAATATGGGATCTTACTCCATTTTGAATGAATTGAACTAACTTTTTTAACTCCGATATAATTTATAGAAACATGCTCTTAATTCAGGAAGTTCTAGAATAGAAAACAAGATTCTTAATGTAGGACGTGGGGGAGAGATCATATTGGTTTTTAACATCTAATTTGAGTCAAATTTTTCAATGTAAGCTGTGCCTGATTTGAGACCTTTTGAGCTACTTATGAAAATTGTATTTTGACTGACATGTACCTGCCCTCTTGCCTAAAGGTGAACTTGATGGGGAGATGGGTGATGCAAGCATGGCAATGCAAGCTAGACTTCTGAGCCAGGCGCTTCGCAAATTGAGCCATTCTTTATATCTGTCACGATTTCACAAACTATATTGGTCGTTATAAATCAGGTATTTTGATATGTTCTATTATCCAAATTTCGTGCTGTAATATGCAATTTACAACTGTATATTTGTAAACTGCCTATGTTGTATTTTGATGGCGGACTCTTATTTGGATAATAACACAAATTTCCTGATGTAATATGCAGTTTACAACTGCTTGTATTTTGAACATTAATAATACACTTCCTTGTTTTTACTTTTCTTGTTCTTTGATCATTTTTAGTTGAAATTATATATCCAGACTGCATCGGTTTGGAATTCAATATGAATGGGGTCACACAGTGCCCCAAACGTCATGCCATTGGAGATGGTGACTGGTTGTATGCTTATGGAGGAGATGTTGAGGAAAATAACATCGATGATGAAGAAAATGACAACATTATTCAGATGGTAAATATAAGGACTCGATACTTTATTCTTTGAGCTTTTTTTCTTTGATATTCTAGATGTTTTCTACTAATATATAAATCGACTATGTCCTAGTAATTGTTGTACTTCACAACCCTCATTTATTGGTTGACCAACAAAATCTCAATCCTTAACTACAAAACATTTAACTTAGATCAAAACAATTACACATACTCTGTGAACAATTGCCAAAGAGATCTGGGGTTGTTACGAATACATCCAGTTTCTGCACAATCCATATGGCATCCAATTCTTTCGAATTAGAAACTCGTATTCATGCATGTGCATCTCAGATAATTTCAGTCACTGGCGTCCCACATGAAACTTTCCAGTAGGTGGCTCAAGAATCGACAATTTACCCTGTCACCGAGGTTAATGTCCAATTTCAAATCATCTAATCTTCGAGGCCAACTAATAATATGCTCATATATTGTTTTTATAAGCATGTTGTTTTTAATTACTCATATCAAAATGACATATCTTATACAAAATTTCTTTTTACTTTTAGTGACAGATCAACAGTGCAGTGTTCCATCAATGGTGCCGATACAAGTTCATCTGAGCACACTAATGTTCATTCAGGTAGACATTTTTCTTAGTGCCTATTTTTTGCTTCTTTTTTTGGTTGGTATATATGATGAAGAAAACCATTTAGTTTGAATAGATCTGCAGTAATTTAAGAGTAGTTAAGGCATGGAAACATATAAAAACACTGATATGAACTTGCCTGTCAAACACCTATTAGTTTTTCTTGTGCGGAATTTGATATAACTATTATAGTAAACCAATTGATCTGAGCGACATAACGCCTAATTTGGCTGCCTTTATTGGTGAAGTTGTCGGTGCTCGTTTAATTTCTCGCGAAGGTTGTTTTACAAATATAGAAAAGTGTCCCTCTTTTACCCTTCAGATCCTTAGTGCAGAGAAGGCACTCTTAAGGTGTTATACTCTTGTTTGATATTCTATAATTGGTAGTACTGTAGGCTTATTTTGCTTATAAGTTATTTTCTTTAAATACCCTTCTGAAGTGATGACGTTTTGGCCATCTTAGATTCCTATTCTCTGAATTTGGGAGTTGCATATCACATCAGATAATTATGAGAATTGTGCTTATATTTTATATTTTAAGTTGTTTCCATGCTATTCAAAATATCAAGTCATTTTAGTACATTTATTTCTCATGAAAATTATGATTTCACCCAGTGTCAGGTAGGATAGGTGAAAATATTACCTAGGTACCCATTAAGTGTGATTTTTATTTTCCTATGATTTTTGCAAACACAATAAACTCTTTCTATGTCGCTTTTTGTGTTCATTATGATATATGGTGCCTTTACTTACCCCTGGTTATCCATAGTGGAAATTCTTCTACCATTCAATCCAAGTGGAGCTTCTTATAGTGAATCCCAAACTTGTAGTGTTATCTTAGAGTTAGTTTAATGTGAAGTTTTATTTAGTCTCATATTATAGAGAGTGAAATAACATAGAAAACGCCTGACAAAAGATCGTGAGAATAAAGCGACAAAGGGGTTTATCAAATATTGCAGAATGTGCGAATGAGAGGGTAATCATATTTTTTGAACATTGTGACGTGCAAGACAAATATCACATCAGTTGCTAATGGGCCTATGGGATGCTTCCACGTGCCCCATGTAAGCTGCCACCCTCTATAAAATGCATTTGGTACTTGAGTGTTTACCCTGAAATAACAACATTCAACTCATATGTCACACAAATAATAGGATTAAGACGTGTTATAAGGCTACAAACTAACTCCTCATCCATACCTAGTTTTTTTGTTATACATACATTATATACTAGTAAATGGACTTCTCTTTTCTCTTATTTCCATCCGATACATGAATTAATTTGTATTTTGTTTTATCTTTATGCTGTTTGGGAGATTCCTTTTCATACAAAGAAAGAGTTTGCTGTTATATATATAACGGCTGGGGCACCGCTATAACAGCTATATATAACAGCTGCTATATATATATAACGGATATATATATATATATATAACGGCTGTTATATATAGCTGTTATAGCAGCTGTTATATATATAACGGCTGGGGCACCGCTATATATATATCTATATTATATGAGAGGGGAGTGTTTTACTGTTCCAAAAAATCAACGGTTGGAAACGATTTTTTTTGGGCGATCTAATGGTTTTACATTGTGCCATGTCAGATTGTACCATTGTGACATGGCTAATGAGACAATTTACCCTTCCAAACCCGTTGCCCTCCCCGACATATCATTCTCTGCCCCTCTCTCCCTCTCACGAACTATCCCTCCAAACCCTACCCCTATCTCCATCTCACGAACCATCCCTCTAGCCGCCGCGCAGCGCCGCCCTGCCCCGCCCCGACCCTTCCTCCTATCGTCTTCGCGCTGCCACGCTCATAGGTAATATATGTTTCTTCTACACACACACACACACACACACACACAAAATCACACCTTATCTGCCTATTTCTTACACGCGTTTGATGGTGAGATTTCGAAAATTCTGATGGTTCGATTTTTTTAACACCCAATTGATGCTGCGATTTTCTTCAGTTTTTTTTTCGTGCAGATCTTTCAATGATTCAAGGGCAAATTTTTCGTCTTCAATGATTTAAGGTGAGATTTCTAAATTTCTGATTGTTTTTGTTTTTTTCATTCAGATCTGTCAATGATTCAAAGGTTTTCTGATTTGGGGGTTTTCTGTCGTTGTTTTAGAAATCTGGGTTACACCCATTGAGATTTTGTGATATTCTTGAATTTAGGGTTTCAAAATTTGATTTGGGGGTTTTCTAGATTAAATTAGGGGCAATTTTTTTTTTCATTCAGATCTGTCAATGAATTTGTGATATTCTTGAATTTAGGGTTTCAAAATTTGATTTGGGGGTTTTCTAGATCAAATTAGAGGCAATTTTTTTTTTTCGTTCAGATCTGTCAATGATTCAAGGGTTTTCTGATTTGGGGGTTTTCTGTCGTTTTTTTTAGAAATCTGGGTTACACCCACTGAGATTTTGTGATATTCTTGAATTTAGAATTAGAGGCAATTTTTTTTTTATTCAGATCTGTCAATGATTCAAGGGTTTTCTGATTTGGGGGTTTTCTGTCGTTTTTTAAGAAATCTGAGTTACACCCACTGAGATTTTGGGAGTGTTTTTTTACTTTTTCAATAGTGTATGGGTTGGGTTCTTCAGAGCTTACTTCCAATACTGTGAGTGTTTTTTGATTTTGAATAATTTTTGTTAGTTTCTACTTTTGCTTTTATAATTTACGAATTTAGTGTTCTTGAAGATTTTTTTTCACATGTTATATTCCATATGCTTAACAAAATAATCAACGGATTTTTTTGGGAAACCTTTTAGAAAATATATGATTTGATACCATGTTATCTTTGAATCTTGAAGATTTTTTTTTCACATGTTATATTCCATATGCTTGACAAAATAATTAACTAATTTTTTTTTGGGAAACCTTTTAGAAAATATATAATTTGATACCATGTTATCTTTGAATGTTTAATGGCATAAAAATTTATTATATGGATATCTATGTATACTTACATGTATAAAAGTTTTCATAGAAAAAGTTATATGCATATTTATAGATAAAAAGACATTGTTGGATTCCTTCTATTTCTTTTGTTTTACAGGAAACAATCCAATGAAAGGTGTTTTGGGGGATAATGATTCCAAAAAGAACCACATCGTGAAACTAATGACATAGTATAAGTTTTTGAGTGATTTGAATCTTTTCGTTTTTCTCTTTGACTTTGTGAATGTTGCTCTGCCTTTTCCAGCTTATAGTTTTGTTTCTAAATGGACCTATTTGTTGTTTCTACAGATTCTGAGGCAACCATAAAGCTGAATTACATCATAAGGAACACGCACACACGCACACAAACATCTGGAGCTTGATTTTTACAGATCTAATTTTTATTTTGCAGATCTACTATTTTTGGAAGTATGAATGTATGTGCTTTTTACATTCAGACCTAGGGTTTACTAAAATATGGGTTTTATGAGTTTTACAATTGAAAATATACAATTTGTTTACATTATTTTTGAGTTTTCAGACCTAGGGTTTACTAAAATATGGGTTTTATGAGATATACAATTGAATGTAAAAAGAACATACATCTAGAAAATCTCGGATTTTTGAGAGTTATTCGTTTATATTATATGTTTAGAAAATCTCTGATTTAGAAAATCTCTGATTTGGAAAATCTCGGATTTATGCTTACAGGTTTATGCTTCTGATATGTGATATTATGCAGTGACTTATAATTTTCTATCACATTATTCCCGAGTGCAAAAGACTGTACAACATTGCACCCCTCGAACACAGCAGCTGCTTCACATTCCAATGCTCTATGCCTAATTTTGTGCAGCAGGTGACCTGTATTGTCGCAAGTAACACTTTCTCTGCCTAAATCCGTGCAGCAGCTTAAGGTACTACTTTTCGACATAAAATTTATCTGTCTACTTTCATTCGGTCTTGAGTATGGAATTTTCCTAATTGAACTTTTACTCAACATCATGGAATCGGATTTTCCAAAATAATGTCAAATGCCAGTATAATAATAATATCCGAGTATGAGTTTGTGGTATTTTTATAACTTTAAAACTTGGACTGAACTTATTCAAATTGGCCTCAATAATAAAATTGAGAAGGTGGATCTATTAGATTGTATGTCTGGGAATTTAGGGGTTCAAGTGGTTTTATGGATTTGTTTTTCATCGCTATGGATTTTTCGTATTTCTTTTTTGGTTTTAAGGTACAAATTTAGTTTCCATCTCCCATATTTATTGTCCCCCCACCCCACCCCACCCCACCCCAAACTCACAAAGATAAGGCTGTTGTGTCTATGATTATAGTAAAGAATAAAGTTATTCTACTTTTCATTTTAATGAATGATACTTTTGTAGGATTTCATTGCTTGGATTCTCCCCCCTCCAGTGAATATTCAACCCTCAATGGCTGAGAGAATCATTTGACAATAATATATTTGAGGTATATTACATGCTTTGAGATCTCCATATTCATCCCATAGTCCATTGAATTAGCATTCAGTTGTTGTGTTGCTATCCCTATTGTTAATACATTAACGATGTTTTTTTCTTCTTTGGATTCACTACTTTCTTAGTCTCTTAGACCTTATAGAGGAAGGATGTTACATACCCCTGTTTCATTGTTTATAGACAAATTTTCCTTTTTTTGTTTCTATACTATGAGAATACCTATAGGGAATTGAATCCAATTGATTGTAATAAGTTCTATAAATGGAATAACTCATTGCTCTGTTACATTGCTCTGTTACTCAAATGCTCGACTTGATACAATTTTCGGTACTAATTCTAACTCACATATTCTATCTTTTGTAGGTTTTTTCACATAAACTAATTCTAACTCACATAAACATGGCCTTTTTGTGAAGGTTTATCCTTCTGCTTCTAACTCACATAAACTAATTCTAATTCCAATTCTAATTCTAATTCTAATTCTAACTCACATCATATATATAATATATTTATGTTCGTGTATGCACGGTTTACTTCGTATGGGGATGAACAACTCATGTCTGTATGATTTCTAAGCTGCTATATTGATTGGTTGAATGTGATTTTGTCTTGAGACTACACGCACTCATCTGTTGTATCGGTAGATATGTGATGTGTAGTTTCTTCTTCTTATATCCACCCTTTTTTTTATGTTTTTTTTTTCAGAGGGTGGCTTTTATCCTTCTCCATTCTCATAGACCATGGTTGTTTTCAATTTCTGATGAAGTTATCAAATATGACCAAGTAGACTAGAATAATATTAGCTTCCCTCCCAACATCTCGCGTTATATCTGATTCATATATCATTTTGTTAAAAACGGGAGTCCAAATTAGTAGCATTTGAAATTGAAAAAGGAGTTGTTATCTTTTAAGCGTGTTTTCTTTGAATGTATATGATAGTATATGACTAATTTATGCATTTAATTTGATTGTGATTATTTTCTGGTAGTGGAAGCCATCATTATCCTCGACATAAGGAACCACAACGAACTCCATAGACTCCAGCTTGCTATGATTTCCATTGGGGTTTAAGTTCAATGCATGAGCGCTTGAGATGGAGCTAGATGCTGTCACATGGATCAAACCAAAATTGGGTATGTGGGTTTGTGTTGGTGATGATGGCGGAAGAGAGAGAGCACAATCCAATGAAGCTTCTCGAGATATTTGGCGGATAAGTTGGAGGCAAGTGTTGTGCAAGAAACTGAAATGCTGATTCACTTCTGTCTGGATGCAAGGGGAGGTTTCAGAATATGATTTTCATTTTTCATGAAGGTGAGAATGGGGGATTGGTTATAGGACTTACCATCTTCCTCTAAATTCACAATTCCGGACCAGATTTTTTTTTAGACAGCTGCTGTTGGATATGCTTGGGGACTGGAGAATGGCAGCAATTGCGGTTCACATTCGGTAGTGCCTTCATCAACACAATGTACAGCCTCCACTCTTCATTGGTGAAGGTATCTCTCCCCCTCACTTTTTCGCATTACAACACAATTATGTTGCTATTTCCTGACACCGTTTGTTTATATAATAGACTACTGCTGCTGCTGATGTTCAGTTCTGGTATACACTGTGCTGCTGCTGCTGTTTGGTTCTGTTGATGCTACTGCCGCAATAACAACACAGCAGCCATGCCACTATAATACCACAACACTATATTTTTCATATTGTCAGGTTTGTGTGTTGTGAATGGTGACAATGGTGCACATTTTTCATATGAATACCTATTTTTTAGCATTGTTTTCGATCAGGAGTTTAAACGGATACGCATTGCTTTTTTTTACTTCAAAGCTAAGGTTTTAAGCATGTCTGTTTGGATTTGGGGCATTACGCATTATAATTTTGAAGCTATTATATACTCCTATTTCCTTTTTAATGTCAATAATTTAGTATGACTTTTTTGTTATTGTTGTTGTTAGGGAGAGAAAATGGTCCCGTAAAATTACTAGAGCTGGCAAAACATTGTGAAAGGAGCTGGAAAGAGGTGTTAACTTAAGAGTTGTACCTCTAGGAGATCTATTAGTCCGAATGCTCCCAATCTCCTAGGCTTTCAAGTACCAGCGCTTTCAATTCCAGTAATACCTGTAGGGTCTGTGCTGAACTAAATTTTTAGCAGGACAGACCCCATCGTGCGTGGATTGGTTGTGGTTCACAAGGTTTCTGGCAACTCATCAGTAACGAAAAGATCCCATCTTATTGTGGACAAGGTCATGAAGAAATCAAATGTATCTTTTAATATCCCTCACAGCTGAAGCCAAGGCAAAATAAAGTTAGAAAGGAGATAATCACTGAGCCTATATATGTGGAGAAACAGAAGGGAAAGAATAAAATCGAGGTAGAAATTGTTGATCAAGAAATCGGACCCATACAAGAAGTGACTCAAGAAGAGCCTGACATGGCCCTAATCACACATGTGGTTCAACCAATAGAAGTCTCTAATCAATTCAAAATCAAGCAAAAGAAGTCTCAGAGGCACCCAACTTCCTGAAATGGAAAATTACAATGATCCATATAAAGAATGCCATTCTGACTCTGACAGAAAAAGAAGATTGTCGCGTTGGTAGAGGACCATTTTGACTCTGACAGAAAAAAGAAGATTATCCCGTTGGTAGAGGAATTAAAATCCTTCTCAGTTTGTTTTGATGTCAAATGGAAATCATACCAGAAGGCAAAAACATTAGGGAACAAGAAGGAGCATGAAGCAATCAAAGAAATCCCTTTAGTTGACTATCCTAAAAAAGGTATCAAACCAAAAAAAAACTCCCTGATTCCATTTGAAATTCTTAATACTATTTATATCCCTTGCAAGAATCTCATATGGTGTTTGTCATCTCACCTTATGACAACAGGTGATGAATCAACCAATGTTGGGAATTGAATGAAGACTGTAAGTGTCCTCTTTTATTGAAATTTTTTCATCTTATTCAATAATTATATACATTACAAAAATTATGTAAGTGCACATTAATATATACATTACAAAAATTATATTGCATTTGACATATGACAAGTGTGGATGTAAAATCTGATTCGGTCTCATTTTTCTTACATACTTTGTAACTAACAAACTTACACCGGATAATTAGAGAAATTCATGTTGAAGTTTACATTGGTAGGTTCTCATACATTTCAGGCAGGTTTTAGATTTTGTTTCAGTTTATCCATTTGTTTCTATTATGTGCATACATCTTAAAAAGACTCCATTTTTTGTATTATTTACATTAGCATTAAAACTATTAGTTAATAATTTATCCAATGCTTTATTATTTACATTAGCATTAAAACTATTAGCATTAAAACTAAACCATAATATTCAACTTGATATTGTGGCCATCTGCATATAATGAAATGGCACAAGCAATTAAAGAGAGCTCAGCTCAAGGAAGAAATGGCTTACCAATTCAAAATTGCCAATTTTGATTGAGGCTGCATCTGCTATTCAGAGAAGATTGGACCTAAGGCTGTAGCAGCTATACAAAATTTGCAATTTCGGGGAATTTTTGTACTTATTGATGTCGACCAAGGCTGCAGCTGCTATCCACTTTTTTTATAATTTTCGGGGATTATTTGGACATGATATGGTTTACTTCTTGCTGATTTTTGAATTGTTCGATATATCAGGTATACTGCATCCCCCTGTTTTGTTCTCCATTACACAGTTGCGGCCAATGTTCGATATATCAGGTATATTTCGATATATCAGGTATATTCCTTATGCAATTTTTGTATATTATACGAGTTGTCTCTCATTCTTATTTATTTTGTAAATCACATTGCAATAAATGATTTTGTTTTTAATATCATACATACTTCCGTAGGTCGGTCCTACATGTGGTTGAGTATGAGGGTAAATAGCTATCTAAACTGTTTTTGAGATCACACATAATACTTCCATATCAGTATGGATTTATACTTCTCATGACTTTTTAGAGTGGTGACCTTGTATAACATATGAGGGTAAATAGCTATCTAAACTGATTTTTTTTAACTACCTTTACTCTAAATGTTATTGATATACGTTACCATGGATTTCTTTTGCACTTCTTAACTAGGGCTTGAGTAGCTACTTCTTAACTAGGGGTTGAGTAACTTTTACTCGAGGTTTGAGTTGGTTATATTTTTAAGACGCATGTTTCTCAAGGCCTAATGTTTGGAAGACTTAATGTTAAAAGAATGGTGTAATTTTGTTTAATCAAATATTTGATGAGGTGGTGGTGAGCTACAGTGTTGTACATTTTTTGGATTGGATATATGTATTTCATGATGTTGGTATTTCAAAGTTCATCAATGGTATGCTCCTAAACATCACTCTCATCATGAATACTACATATCTTTGTTGACAGATGACTCATAAGGCCAAGCTTCGGAATGGCATATGTTCAAGGTCTCGATAGACAAACTCAGGTGGATGAAATGTATTATCTTTTCTATTCTATAGATATGATATTGGTTGCTTTTTTGTTTCTTACATTATTTAGAATTTCGACATGATATTTCTATATTGCTTGCATATACAGTTATTCTCGGCCAAAATTCTCCACAAGTTGTCACCTAGATAATCTCTAAAGCGTTGAAGGATATGGCATTCTGATTCAGCGAGGATGATGAAGAAAAAGAACCGTCTAAAGCCCTCGAACCTAAGTTGATATATATATGATTTTTTTATAAACTTTGTTTTGTTGAAGTATTTGTTAGATAAATTTGAGATCATTGAATATTATTGGATTGGTTGTTATCCCTTAAGAGGGTGGAAAGTCCAATAAACAAAGGAGATTATGTTCAATTTTTTTAAATGGACATTTCATTTTTTTGAGGTACAATGTGAATTGAGTTGATGAATATTATATATTTAATGTTATATGTGAATTTGTTTGATGAATGTAGACTATTTGAATGTTGGAAAATTTGTAGTTCTATAAACAAAGGAGATTATGGTCAATTTTTTAAAATTTATACTTTGTTTTGTTGGGAAACGATATTTTTTCCGTTTTGCAATTACGTACTTTGAAAATTTTTGTCGTTTCGCGATTACGTACTTTCGAAATTTTTGTTATGCCTTCAGGCACAGGCATTTTACTAGTATATATATATATAACATCCCGTTATATATATAACAGCTGTTATAACAGTTATATATATATAGCAGTTTGTTTCTATTTTTGTACCAGGCGAGGCTAGCTCATTTCGTTGCCTTGTTACCGAGCTGTTGTTACTCGCAGACTTCTTGGGTGATTCCAATTGGAAAAAGCGCCACCAATCCATTACAGCCGTTGGCCTAATGTCAGAGGGATGCTCAATACTAGATAACTGTTTGGTTTTTGTACTAGGTAGT
The DNA here is from genome assembly GCA_949130495.1 of Sambucus nigra. Lineage (NCBI taxonomy): Eukaryota > Viridiplantae > Streptophyta > Magnoliopsida > Dipsacales > Adoxaceae > Sambucus > Sambucus nigra. The sequence continues at coordinate 26,835,489 of OX422209.1, forward strand.
ATGATTTTGTTTAAGGGTTATAAGTAGATTGGTTTTGTTTACACATCTTCATGATGAATTGGATTTGCTCGTCTTATTCTGTTATTGTCGATTTAGGTACTGCTACAAAATATGGTTCTGTTGGTAAATGAAGTACTGAGTCTAATTGTTAATAGCTAGAGTGTGTGCATTGGGCAAACATGCATTCGATCGGGAAGTTCTCTAAGGATTTAAGACCCCAATTTCAAGAGTAGTTTCATCACCAGGTGATCCATGCTTTGCTAGCTGCCATGGATGATTTCATAAGTCCACGAGTACGGGTATATGATTTTTCCAAATTATGCATTGAGTTCTACATTATATTTTACTTGTCCCTTGGAAACACTTTACCAAATGTCTTCCTTTTTTTCTCTGTGAATAATTTTGCTGGGTGGTCTTCATTATTATGAAGTCCATCACGCGCATGCGTTACGATTTCCCTATGAAGTCCATCACACGCATGTTGTTATATATATATATAACAGTCAGCATTGCTGCTGCTTTATCCATATAATAAGATGGAATGGTTTTTGAATTCTAAAAATATCAAAGCACAATAACGGTTGGGATTCTCCGGAAGAAAATTAAGGGCCATGATCTGTTTACCAATTTCATTCCCCCTCCCAAATCACTATTTTCACGTCTCCAAATATCTCCCCTGCCTTGGTAAGAGCGCACTTCCCATCTCCCCTTTTTCCTCTAAAATCCCATTTCCCCCCCTCTCTCTGGTTACGAACTCACGCTTCCCTAAAAATATCTTAGTCTCAAAACGATTGATACGGTTCATCACCACTCATAAGAATCACATAGCTGATACAGTGGTAACAGCTCCAAGTTGGGAAATTGGAATATCAAACACGGGAGGACATGATGGTGTAGACATTGCTTCTTCTACCGCAACACCCATCACCTCCTCTAACATCGGTATTCAAGTAACATTTTTCCGCCTCTCTCTCTCTCTATGTATGTGTATGTGAGATTTCATGTAATGGGTATTTTGGAGATGCTAATGAAGCACGAGTGGAAAGAAGGAACTGACATTGGTATTTCTCAACAGGTTCCACACTCTTTCTCTCAATAATCAAAATTTCATTGCTATTTTTTTCTTGCTAATTTTTGGTTGCAACCCACTTCTTAATTCTCATGTATAAAAAGCATCGGCTCTGCTTTTGGGGGTTTGGGTTAAAAATTTCTGATTTTCGATTTCCCCAATCCTACATGTTGTGATATTGTTGATACAAGTAGATTATTTGAGAATTTATTTGGAAACTGATATTGTGAGTATGCATTTTTTGTTGTTACCGACTCTTGGTTTGTAAAGATTTAATTAAATAAACTAATATATTATGTCAAACTAATTTATGGTTATTGTTATAGGTTCTCCAATGCTTCATAGGTTTATATATTGCAGAGAATGGGATTTGCCTTGGTTGTTAACTGGCTATGATTTAAAATCAAGATTTGTCTTGGTTGTTCACTGGCTTGGAGAAAGTTGCATTCAGGTTGTTGCTTTTGGCCATCCCTTTTGCTACCTATGTACTACCTCTCTCTATGTTTATTTGTTTTTTTTTATTCAAATTGGATTTTGTCTATTATTTATTATTTCTTAATTTTTAATCTTTTTAATTAGTCTTCATCTATTTTGAATGTGGTATTATTAATGCATATTAACTGTTGGATAAAGTGCTTTCTACATACATGTAATTGCATCTTTATTGGTTTATAGTTCCATTATAGTCACCTATTGTTTTATTTGAAATTAACATTTATGGGTTTTGTTGGCATAAGCTATAAATGTAAATTGCAGATAATTAACATCCGTGTTACTTATAGGAAAAGCAAATACTTATTGAACTGATTTCTATGCTCTGATTTTTGCGAACTACGCTCACCAAAAATTGATACCGACTGGTAAAGCAGAAGGTCAGCAGCAGTGGCTATGGAAATCCAACAAGTAGTACTTTGTAATTATGTCTAATATGAATAGCAATTACATGTTTATGGATTGCAATTATAAGGTTGTGTTTGACTTAAGTCTGATGTATTTGCATTAGACTAATTTTGGTGTGATAATGTTTTAACTTCTAATGTTACAGTATGAAGTGGCAAGCAGTGTTTAAACTTATTTGAAGAGAAAGAACGCAAATTCAGGTTATTTTTTTAACCTAAACTTATTGAGGCATTATTCATTTTTTAACATAGTGTTGGGCGTTATTTAAATTTTTTAAGAGTATTTAACTGTTGTATAAACTATGTCTGTTAGTTTTTTTTGTCGTATTTACTGTTTATTTTTTTTCTAATTAAATATCTTAATCATTCGGGTAGACATTCCCAATATTCCCTGAACTGTTAGCGTATTCAATTTCCCTCATTGGACTGGATCTATAAGCTCCAAACATTCGCAGTAGCAGCGATTCGCAGCAGCAAACCAGTAGGGATTATGCCCTATTTGATTTATCTGAGAATCCCATAGGTTCTATTATGCCCGATTTGATTTATCAATGTGACAGACATTCCACACACACGCACACACTCAGATCTATTAATTTATCATGCCCAATTTGATTGTTCCATTGTATTAATTAGATACGGGTTTATGTAAACATTTTTTTTCTTGCTTTTACTATTTTCAATGATTCACTGATAAGGTTCGTATATGTAATGGTATTCAAGCGTTGAAAACACTAGATGAATTGTTATTGTATCTCTATGATGGGCAAGTAATACATTCTCACTTACTTCTCTAACACATTACCAAATTCTTGAATTTCTTTATCTGATGTATTACACTAGTAAATTTAGTATATATTTGTTGTTGTTGATTTCAACAAATTCAAGAGGCTTATGGACATTTGGAAGGAGGGTAAACATTACATCATGAAGGCCACAAAGTCAAATCAGTGCTTTCATGGGAAGTCCATTCGCTGATGATATGAGGAACCCTTATATAAATGAGTCACCACAGTTATTTGAGAAAGAAGGTAATGGTTTGTTAAATGTGTTTTAAGTCATAACTCCAGAATAAACATATATTAGATAAGTTGGAATTTTTTTCCGTTTCGTGATCATGTACTTTGTAAATTTTTGCCATGCCTTCAGGCACGGGTATCCGCTAGTATACATATATAGCAGCATTGTATATATATATATATATATATATAAGCCTTAAGATCTTAGAAATGACCTGTATGATGTCGTATTATTAAAACTGTTTATTTATATAATATGGTTTGGAGTATATAACTATAAGAGAAGGGACTTGTCGGGTCGGGTGTATGCTTCGAATAAAGCTAGAGAGGATGCTATAATGAGAGCAAAAGAGTTGGAATCGAGTCTTGGAGATGAATAACCTACCTTTGTGAAGCCCATGCTTCAGTCCCATGTGAATTTTAGACAGGATTGAAATCAACTTGTCATAAATTGTCTACTTGAGACAGGATTGAAATGAATTTTAGACAGGATTGAAATGAACTTGTGATAACTTGTGAATTTTAGGCAGGATTGAAATGAACTTTTATACTGAGAAAATCATGATTAAGTTGTTTGCTATGAACTTGTGATATTTTCCTCGTAAGTCGGTTCATAGAATAAAAATTGCATGAGATGAACTTACTATTATTGCAAATATTATCTTTACTGGATGGCATATATGGAAAAGGAAAAAGAAATACATTTTTAAAAATGAATTATCTTCTCCCATCAGTGTTGCCTTTTCTACGGACAAATACCAAGAGTCTTATAGCCACGCTAATGTCCAAAGCTCTAATCACTCTTAAAGATCAATGTAGACTATGCTTTCTCCAACACATGTAATCCTGCTGTTATTAGTGGAGTTATTCAAAATAATAAAGGACAACTTAATCATGATTTTCTCAGTAGGATTATGGTTAAATCTGCATTTATGGTAGAATCTCTAGGTCTTAAAAGCATATTCTTGTGCATTTATATGTTCTTAATCTTTGTATGGGCAGTATTGAACTTATTTGCATTGCAATGGGCCGTGTACCACAATATTATTTCCAAATGGTGGTAGGTAAATTTGTTGAGAACGTGAACAAATGCAGCCTTTACTGATTTGAGTTGTGAGGGGACAAAACTTACGTGGTGTAATAGCCGTGAAGGTCTAGCCTTCGTGCATTTGTACAGGGCTCTTAGTTACTCTGCTTTCCATATGTCTTGGTTACTAATATGTCTCGATTACAGAATGGAGACTCTACTTTCCAAATGTCTCGATTACAAATATTCCATGGACTACTTTGGATCATTGCCAGGGGATAATAAACACGGAAGGCAAGTCTTTTGAATCTCAAACTAAATGCTTCTGCCTTTTAGCAAGCTGGTTTTCACACCCATATTTTTACGGAATTCTTACCAACACTTGGAATAATGAGGCTGATTTTAATGAGAACATCACAGCTTATACCAATAGAATAGTTAATTAGATTAATTGTTAGTGTGCTAAAAATTATTATTATACCAACACTTGAAATTATTGTTGTTGATAAAACAGAGACCTCGAGTAATTTGATTGATTTCAGCTCTGATCCCAACCCTGCTGATACTGCATCAACGCCACATACACAGCAAACTACTACATCTGGTGAAGATGCCAACTCGTCTTTCGCAACTGAGAAGGCTCCTAACGTATCAAATGTCAATTCTTTGGAATCTTTGCTGTTTGTAATTTATGATACATATTTTGGTAGTACATTAAGTCCTTTCTTTATTAATTATGATACATATATTGGGAAAAATAATAATAAGTATAATGCCCTGCTCAAGCAACCGATAGGTTAATTAGGAAACTACATCGACTCCTGTTGTAAGCATTGTGGCGACTAAGCATGTGAGATGGAAATACTAGCATGTAGATGGTGAAATGTTGTATGCATATATGCATACAACAGCACCAGCATATATGCAGCAGCTGTATGCATATATGCAACATATATGCATACAACATCATATATGCAGCAACTGTATGCATATATGTTGCTGTGCATATATGCTATCGGCAGCCCCACGCTTCCACTGCTCGACACCTCTATAGTTTACTTTCTATAAAGTAATTGACTAATAATGGTAGGACATAAGGAGAGTGAACATTAAAATGGACAAATAATGAACATGTTGTAACTTGGAAGTTGGTATTCTCCTTGACCTCAGGTGACAATAAATGTTAATTTTCTTACCGATACTAATATGTTTCATATAATTACTACATTCCATCCATGATTTAAAGAATACCCTAATCCTTCCTATAAAAAAAATGTGTTGGGCCTAAAACCTTATGTTTGTTTTAGCCTTCTGGCAGTAGCTTTGCTCTGATGGCAAATAATGGTTTATTGGATTCAAACCATGGAGGTTGAATATAACTGATATTTATGTTTTTATTTGCAGTTTATTCCTTCACAAAGCTGATAATGTGAAAGAAGATCAAGGACAACTCTTTGCTATTGCTAGGTATTGTATTTTTGTCAATGAGGTGCTAGTCATTTGCTCCACTTGATTTGTCTACTGATCATGTTTTACAATTTGAATGCCCGTTATATGCATCTATACCGGAGTTTTGAGCATGATTCTCAGTTTACCTCTAGTATGGAGTTGTTAGAGGGTTATTTTAGAATATCTACTTAACTGTAATTTATTGAATATGATTCATGTGTTGGCATTTCATAGTCGTTAATATGACTTGTGCTGGCATTTCATGGTCAAGGCCCCACGCTTCTAGCCTCTTAACAATTGTTGACTTAAGTGAATTATTTCTTTTATCGTAATTCCCTCTCTTATCTTGTTGTTTTCTTTTTGTGCCAGATGGGAAACATTTTACCTTCACATCCTGCAGGAAGTTTTGCTCCATACCAAATGTCCACGTAAACAAAGTATTTAGCTTTTAGTAATTTTCATAAAAAACTAGAGGACGCTTCAAAACATGTTGTTAGGTAGTGAAAACTCAAACGGCCCCGTGAGAAGCATGAACACCTTGTGCGGGGCCAATGTAACTCGTAGGGACTCCCGATTTGAGAATATGACGATAATTTGAAAATATCTAGACTTAGGCTTAAAAACATGCCCGTTGGTTGAAAATCCAAACCAGTCCCCAAACGATCCCATAAGAGGCACGAACATGTTGCACGGGACCAATGTAACTCGTAGGAACTAACCGCGTAGTCATGAGACTTCCAATTTGAGAATATGACGATAATTTAAAAATATCAAAGATTTTATCTTAAAAATATGTTGTCAAAGGGTGAAAATCCAAAACAACCCCAAACGATCCCGTAGTAGTCACTAACATCTCGCACGGGACCAATGTAACTTGTAGGAACTGACCACGTAGTCACGTAACTCTCGGTTTGAGAATATGATGGTAATTTGAAAATAAATAGATTAGGCTTAAAAACATGCCGTTAAATGGTGAAAACCCAAAATAACTCCCAAACGGCCCCGTAGGAGATACTAACACCTCACACGGAACCAATGCAACTCGTAGGAACTAATCGCGTGGTCACGGGACTCTCGATTTGAAAATATGACAATAATTTTACCTCGTATATGCAATTTTTCTTTTTGAATACGAATTTTTTAAAATTACTTACTGATATCAACTCTTTTCTGTTATCTTATTTTTTTACAGGACAACATTTTATCGTTAGCTTTTATCCACGTGGAACACGCGAAGAAGGTAATAGCTTAAAAAAATGGGGTTGTTTATTTAATGTCGTTAAGTTTAGGATTTTATTTTTTGTGTTATGGCCGTACGGGATTTTGTAATTTTATTGTTAACTTTTATGGTCGTGCGGGTTTTACATTGCGTAGGTTTTATATTAGCAGGTTTTAAAATGTCCAGAAAATAAAGGAAATTTTGTCCAATTTTTTTGTCATTGAACTATTAAGACTTGTAATATTTTGAAGTTTGTATGTACATTTGTTTATCAACAATGCGCGAGATTTGCAATTTGCGAATTTTCTTGATTTTTTTTTATAAATAATAAATATTTTTTTCTACTAGATTTGGAATTTGATTATTTTCCTGATTTGTTTTCAAATAATTAATTTTTTTTCTTTGATAAAAAAATTTGACACAGTTCAAAATCGTGCCAAAAGTGTATCAAGTTTTGGCACGGTTTTGAAAAGTGCCAAAAGTGTACCAAAATGTACTCAATCTGACACGGTTACAAACGGTGCCAAAAGTTTGCAAGAAATATCAAATTCTGGCACAGTTTAAAAGTGGGCCAGAAGTGTTCTTGTTTGGCTAAATCTGGCACACTTTTAAACCGTGCCAGATGGCACGGTTTTGAACTGTGCCAGATTGTTGTTTTTGGTGTAGTGATTTCCACAAAATTAAATTCAGTCATCCTCAAAATCGTCAATTTCATATTCCTCAAAGAAACAACCATCTCTTCATCACCATCACCATCTCCTTCCTCTACTACATCCTCAATACGGTTCATTCCCACATAATGAAAAATCAATATCTATTGTGAGTATATATGTCAAGATGCACACAATGACAATGAATTTGTCATCTGGAAATCAAAACTCAAATCCCGAAAAACTCATAAACCATTTGAATATATATATATATATATATATATATATATATATATATATAACCCTTTGGAGATATGTGGATGACACTTTGCATATATAGCATGGCCATGGAAGTAAAAAGACAGCGTAACATTCTAGACTTAATAGTAGCAGCCTCTTTCACCTTCTGTTCCTTACAGAGTCCCTTGAGAAACCATATTCACAAAATTACCTCCTCTCCTTGGCCAATTTTTGCAAGACAGATGAGTACAGGATCATCAAGCAAAACTTAAATCTAAATGATTGCACAATTGTTCAAGCTCATGGAGTAAATCTAAATGATTGAACAGCTGTTCAAGCTCATCGAGGAAGACCGTCGAGGCAGGATGATCTATAGCCTATTTCAACAACTGAAGCAAAGCTCTAATCAAATCCTTCACCACATCAAACCGTTTTACATCTGTGAATCCACTCAATAAAACTAAATACATCCTAGCACAGTGCCTGATCATCATCATAGGCAAAACATCAACGATATCCTTGGCAGAATCCAACTTCCCCAAAATTTTAAGTTGCTATATCATCAAATAGTAGGTTCGTCAATTCAGAATGACCTCTTTTTAATTATGTCAGAGAACACATTCACAGCATATGTAGAAGCTCATAAGGATGTTATAAGGTTCAGCAGATAAGCGTCCGTTTCGCAACGAGCCTCTGATTAATATTTATGGGGCATTGTCATCGAAGATAACTTTATAGAAATGTTTTCTTTCTTTTGGGTCAAGTATGCCACCGAGATCACCCCCCACATCATTTTGTTCATACGTTTCAGTGCTCCTGTCCGTCATTTTCTCTGGTCTCGCTGAAATCATGCTTTTCTTTCTCGTTTTCTCTAAATTCAATAAATGGTGTCTCCTATTATATTCATCAAGCCCATCCTGCATTAGTTCGCCAAATTTCTCTTTTACAACAAGTGGATCTTTGTCAATAAGTTCCGAACCATTATATTTTTCTCTAAGTAGAGCTGTGTAAATTTGATACTTGTTTGAAACATAAATTATGCCTGGATGATTGAGTAGCAAGGTATTTAGTTTGTCTAGTAAACAAAATTCTCTTTTAAAATGACCTAGCTTGATAATTTATACTTTTTTCCACAAGGTGAGAGAGTAACTCGTGCACCAAACCCACTGCTCTTTTCTCCAATTCCTTTGATCCCTCGAGTAAACCTCTAGGATCCAAATAAGGCAAAATATAGGGAGTTGAATTGAATTTTTGAAACTTCTCCCACGATTTCACCCAAGTTTAGGGCAATGAACACGAAAAGCAAGGCTCAGAGTCCTGATTTCGAGCTCTTGTTTCAATTGCGGAAATAGCAAAACCAGGGTTCCATAATGTGAGCTCAATCTCCATGGAACTTCGTCTCCCACTGTGATTAACAACTTGAAAAGTTTATGGGTACTTGGGTATAATTCTAATCAAATAATCATCTGGAAGCCCAAAATTTCTTTTCAACTCATTAAGTTTCAAGACGTTAAGCCGTTGATTTGAGCTCATCAATAATAACTTTGCTAATCGCTATACAAATACCGGTTCCTGCATATCTTTTAGAGATTCTTCCTCGTTTACTAGAAACATCATTCGTTTCATTAGTTGGCAGTAGTATTCATCGTTCTCAAGATAGACATCGAAGCAACAAGGGTATTTTTTAAGCCAATTAAAAGTAGAAGGAAGGACATAATTATCTTTTCAGTTCTATATTGTTCACTCGTAGTTAAAGTACAATTCTGTTCCGTTACACTTGTGGCTAATTTGATTGACAAAAAAATAATGAAAACGAAAGATATAATTGTTTTTCACAGTCCTTTTTATCTTAGAAAAGTAAAGCGCATGTTCCCTTGAACGCAAAGGAAACATGACACATAGAAAATGTCCTATATGAATTCATTGTTTCATTGTTCTGGGTGCTAGAATAATCGTTTCCATTTTCATATATTGAGTTTATTTGTTGTCTATTGCTCTGAATCTCAACTTCTTCAAATGTTTTCCTTCACCCAAGTGAACTAACTTTATTGTATTTTGTATGATGCAGCATATTGTGTTGTTGCCGCCGAAGCTGTTGGGAGGCAAATTATAATGGCATTTCTTGAGTGAATTAAAGAGGATTTCACCAAGAGATATGGCGTGGGAAAGTGCAACAACTAATAGTCTGAATAAAATTCGAGAAGTAATTACTCTATGTGAAATCTCATGCACCAAGACCTGAAGTAGCTTGTGATTTTGTGCCCTTGCAAAGTTTTCTCTCCAACTTGGATTGGAAGACTTAAATGAAGTTTTTTGTTAATGTCATGGTCATCTCAATTAATGGTATCTTGATTTTTGTTCCTTTTATGCATTTTTTGTATATACCTTTATTTTTTAAGAAGTACCTTGTATTGTTTTCAACTGTGGAACTGTGAACTTTTTCAGAATCCAGGATAGGAAAGTTATGCGGAACTAGTGGCTGTGAAAAATCTGCTATCGTTACTGCTGGTATATCAATATTATCTCCATAATTAACAATGGTGTGTTTGATTTATTCCACTACACCAAAATACTAATTTTGTGACTACCTTCTTTGGAAAAGCCTTTTTATAAGTTTATTACTTTGATGTAGGAATGTATATCAATTGCACCTATATTTTTTGCAATATGAAATATGCAATTGATAACTATGTTACATCACATCTCTTGATAATATTCGCATGTCTTGGATCTTCATACATGGATTGAAATCGTGTTTATTTTGAATTACATATTTGTATTAAAAGATGTTGATGGCAACAATTCTGAATCCAATATTTTATTGTTTGCAGGGGGTTGCATAAGTAATGTTTGAAATCATCGTGATTGTTCACTGGGTTGCGTTTGGGGCAGTGTAAGGTTGCATAATTAATATTCTTTTTAACTAAACAATTTGGGTATTTGATTTTAAATATAAAAACTAAAAAAAATTGTAAAGTGGCTATTTTCCCTAGACTTTAAGGATCCGTTTGGTTCGTGGTGAAATATTTTTTATCGCGTTAAAAAATAATTCACCTAGGTAAAATATGTGTTTGGTTGGGCATTTAACATGGTGAAATAAAATGAATATGGTGAAAAGTGAGATGAAACTTTAACCATTTTAAACCATGGGTAAAGTGAATAATTTAACAGGTGAAAACAACGAAATTTATTTTATTATCACACTAACCTTTCTTATTTCCACTTACAACTATACATTCATTTCTCCCTCTCAATTAACACGATTATTAAATATTCATTTTAAAAAAAAAATATTATTTTTTCAATTTCATTTTTTATTTAAAAAATTTAAAAAAAATAAAAATTAAAAAAATAGTTAAAAATAAATAAATAATGGAATAGCTATTCCTACACTCTTTATGTCTTCCCCCACACCTTTTTCAATATTTAAACACTAAAAGATCAAAAGACCCTCTATGCATATATGATTTGAACAAATATAATATTTTGTCCAAAAATCTATTTGTTTGGAAAAAAACATAATATTATGAAAAAAATAAAAACATAATATTTTGAAAATAAAAATCCTAATATTTTAGAAAATTAAAACTTTAATATTATGAAAATATAAAAACTATAAAAGTTATTTTTTCATTTAAAAAACATTATGTTATTCATAAAAAAAACTCATATTTTTTTTATTTAAATGCACGTTGATAAAAAATTGTTTTGTTATTTATTTGAAAAAATGGACATTCTTTTTACCATTTCTAGTTAAAAGCTGTTTCCTTTATTTATTTAAAAAAACTATTTCGTTATTTATTTTTTCAGTTAAAAACTATTTCTTTTACTCCTTTAAAAATAATCTTATTAATATCTAAAAAAATGGTTCGTGTCAACGGTATGTATCGACAGTCCGACCACCTATATAGACCACTGGCGCGGACCAACATATTAGAAAAATTGCTCCGCGCCAGTGGTATGTATAGGTGGTCGGACCGCCTATACATACCGCTGCCGCGGACCATATTTTTTTTAAATAGTTCAAAAAAACAGTTTTTAACCAAAAATAAAATTTGTAAAAAAAAACACTTTTTTAAGAAAACAGTTTCTTAAGAAAAATAAATTTTACGTTTTATATGCAGTTTTTTAATTAAAAAAATAGATAAGATTTTATGTTTTATAAACTGTTTTTTTTAAAGACAGTTTTTTAATTAAAAAAATATAAGACAGTTTTTTAATTGAAAATATAATTTATTATTTTTTATCAAATGTATTTATTTTAGTTGTTGGTGAAAAATTGGACATTTAGATTTTATGAATCTAAAGGCAATTGGACATTTAGATTTTATTATCCAAAGCGTGTGAGGGAAGACATGGAGGGTGTGGAAATAGCTATTCCCATTAAAAAATAATTATATTTAAAAAAATTAAAATAAATAAATAAATGAATATTTGTTTGGTGCAAGGTAATGTGTTAATAATTTTTTTACTAATTGGGACGGTTTCATAGTTGGGAACCGTTTTTTTTTAAATCCTTTAATTGGGACTCATTTTTTTTAATTGGGACTGTTTTTTTTAATTGCAACTATTTTTTCAATGTTGAAAACTTTTTTTTTAAATTAGCAACTATTTTTTTTAATTGGGACTGTTTTTTTTTTATTATTGATAGCTATTTTTTTTTTAATTGTGGACTACTATTTTTATAGTTGGGACTCTTTTTTTTAATTGGGATTGTTGTTTACAATTGACAATTTTTTCCATTGTTGGAAACTTCTTTTTTAAATGGGGTCCGTTTTCTTTTTTAATTAGGACTGTTTTTTTTTAATTGGTAGTTTTTTTAACTTTTTATTCTTATTTGACTTTCGTAACCAAATATGACTGGTTGTGTGTGCGCGCGCGCGCGCGCGCGCGCGCGCGTGTGTGTGTGTGTGTTGGGGGGCGGGGGTTGTGTCAAATTTGAGTGTGAGGTAAGTGTATATTTTTCAATGGTCATTGACACTTGTATGATGAAAATCAAATAGTTAAATATAACTATTTTTTTGTGCATTGAAGTATGGGGTTAATATAGTCATTTTATTTTTTTATCATATTCATCTTGACCAAGCAAACAACAAAAGATGAAAAAGTTAATTACCAAGTTAATAATTCACCTTTTACTTTTAACACGGTGAAAAGTATTTCACCACGAACCAAACGGACCCTAAAGTTACAACGTTTCCAATGTATACATGAGGTTTACATTAAAGGCCACGAGGACACGGAGGCAATCAATGTTCTTAAAATGTTAGGCAACTAACCACCATCTAGAGCCTAGACTGCTTAGGCATTTTTTTAATTACATAGAATAATATATAACAGTAGAGTGTATGTATATATATATATATATACATCACTCATATCAAAGAGCTTCGAAATTGAGGAAGGGGGAGATCCTCAAGTGGGAAAGAGAGTTTTGTCTTAGGTTTTCACTTGTGTAGGTTTAGTTTCATATTTTCCCTTTTTTCATTGTTTTATAATCACATGATGTTGGGTTTAGAAAATGAAGGAAGAATAAAAAAATCTGATTTTTTGAATTAATTAAAAAGGCTCATTTTTTTTATGCCTATATAGACCCTTGGTAAGGTGTCGGACCAGAGTTAAGGCGGCGGCCTAGGCCGTTTTTTAGAACATTGGAGTCGATTATGAATGTTGCCGAAATAAAGGAAACTCGGAGAAATTAATTTGTTGTTCATGCAAGTGGATGTGTGGTACCTTTGTGCAATGTAGTGATGGAATTGTAGAATTTTTGTCCATCCTATTTTCCCAAGGGCAAGACACAGAATGGAGATTTGGGGACATTTTGGATGTCCAGAATAATATCATCACCCAACAAGTAAGAGACCTATGTATACTAGTGAATAGACCACACAACTTAAAAGCTGGTCAAAGAAATGGAAATAATGTTGCGGTCCGTATTTAGAACCCTGATAAGGATATTGATAAGTTTGGTGGTAATGCCCCATTTACAGATGGGTTGTTGCAAATTAAAATTTTAGTCAGAATGTTGTGAAGATGTTGACATCTAAATTTTAAACTGACTCTAGATTTCTATTAATTGATGGACAGTCAGTGTTAAAAAACGGGGCCTTAAAGCTCGCTAATGATCACTCACTCCTTGTCTTGCGTTCCAAAATTGTTAAATGGCTATAAAAGCATTCTTATGTTGGTCTCTATAAAAATTTTAGAAGGTTAAATTCCATTCCACGATTGGTTCGGAGGCAAATAGAAGGCTCTGATATTTCAGATATTGTTGTATATACGAGTATGATAAGCACGATGTTGTTATTGTTAACCATGTACCACCTTAGAGAAGAACAAAATGCAGACTAGTTTTAAATGGTTTTTATTTTTCTTTTCATGGTGATTATGTGAATATTATGTGCTAATTTCTATTATTATATGAACAAATAGATTGACCTTAACGGCTTGAGGCTTACCTCCGACTTTTTAACAACAAAACATGAAGCAAAAAAATGTTTGAAAGGAGAGTCGGCATAAGAAAGCTCAGTTGTCCAATCTTGGGAGCGGCTTATTTCATTGACTTATTTTTTATGTAGTTGCACATTGGGTGCTTTTAGAAACTTAATCGATGGTCCATGGGTCCATCCCCTTTTTTTTCTGAATCGGTAAGTTGAGATTCTAAAATTAAATCACGTTAAAAGAATGCAAAAAATTCTTTAAGGGTATAGATGTTTGTCATATATATAGCACCGTATATATTGAATATCCTAGGCACTTTTAAATTACATTTCTACTTCATCAATCGGAGCTCTAAAGTGGCATTACTATGAGCTATGACACGTGGTCGAAATTATACTGCCAAAAAAATAGTGAATGAGACCTTGTTTCTAGAATATCAACCAATTTTAGTATATCTTGTGTGACTTTTGTTGTTTATTTGTTGTTTTTCCACTTTTTCAAACTGTGATAAGAACGATGGTGTGACAGTGCAGACTCTAAGCAGGAGAGAGACACGAGATATGCTTTAGCAGACCGGGTAAAGGTATAAGGTAGCGAATTATGTTATTAATGCAAGATGATATTGAACCCTTTGTCTAAACAATACGTGCAGTTTGTTAAAAGAACGATATACCCATGAATCTCCAACCCAAAAAGAAGAATTTAATCCAAATAGCTAAAAAGTTGCCAAAATTATTGGTAAATTATACTAGATGCCCCTAAACTATTTCGGGTATACGTGTCAATCCCCTAATTTGACACCCCCTGACAACTAACACAAAAAGAGAGATCGTAAAGGATCTTTGATTCGACAAGCCTTTTGGCTGACAAAGTGCCCCTAAACTACATAGAAGATTGTTAGTTTGGGTTATTAATGTTTGTAGTTTGAATTTCTGGGAGTTTGGATGTTAAAAATCTGGATTTGATTGAGGTTAGATTATGAAACCCGTAACTGTTAAACTGCAGAATTTGCCATACCTGTTTGATCGATCGATCGAACCAGGAGTGTCGATCGATCGACGCATCGATCGATCGAGCTCCTTCCATCGATCGATCGACCCCTTCTGGCAGACTCATAATTCCCCTTTGTAAATAGTTAAATTCAAATTAAATGAGTAAAAATATTTGGACATCCTCATTAAAATATTTTGGAAAGTAAGGGAGACCAGTAGGACTTATTAATAATTATGAGACCTTTAATGTAAGATGAGATGTACATTTTTGGGATATTTACATATAAGGGACGACTGAATTATGTATTAAAGGAAGAGACGCGTAATATAGTTATGTTGGAAATTAGATGAGTACCTACTGAAATTCTAAACTTGGGAGGATAGAGCTCATGAGTGTTACGTAGTGAGTTGGAATAATCCCTCAAATTAGAGTATGAGACGAATCATTATAAGTGATAACTAAATAATGAGAAATAAGGACAAACGCTATAATTATGGATTATGAGATGAACCTAAATTTGATATGGTAAAAGTAGTATATTTATATGACTGTGTTTATGCATATACTATATAAGTGTGAAAATCATGCCCGCACTACTTGCTATCCCCGAGGTTACCGCGCTGGGACAGTCTTATCTCGATGTGCCTTTATGGGGGATATTGACTCGTACCCTAGAAGATAGATATCCTTGGTACAGGCCATCTGATCGATGGTCAGACGGTCCTAAGAGACGCGTGGGTATGTGCTATCCTCTTAGAGACTTGGAATCTATGCTTCGCTTCAATATTGTTTGTGTATGTGTTAATACAGTTCGAGAGTGATTCCGAACTTGTATTTCCCTTAGTACGAGTGAGACGGGGATTGGATAGCAGAGTATGCCCGCACCATAATTTTTATGTGGGGTGCTGTTAGAATATATATATATATATATATATATATATATATATTATACGAGCATTTAATATATATATATTAAATTCTAAAATTTGGAACTTCTTACTGTGTTTATGGTAAGTAAGATATGAATAATGATTTCAATTTGGAAATACTTGTTTTGAAAAGTATAATATGATATTGGGAAACTTTATTAGAGAATAAAGTTAAAATGAGAGTTTTGTTATTAAATGTAATTTACTCCTTAAACAGTTGAATCACCAGTTTAATTCTTACGAGTAAACTAAGACAAGATAAGTTAAACCGTTGGGAAGGTTAGTGCGATAGGTGTGCACATTAGAAGAGAGGTGAGAATTTGTCAAGGGAGTGTCGCACTAATATGTTGTTGCATTGGCCTGTAAACATTTTAAATACTTGCTAAACAAATTTTAAATCACTTTCACTATCGGGATCTGACCCGTTTCCATTTTCTTTTCTCTCTTGTATATATATGTATGTATTACAGGTGCCCAGCCACAGGGGCGTCTTGCATAGGGTCCTTTGGAAGGAACGCGCTGCAACTTAGGTGGGAGTTGCAGGCCTCTTGCTTAGACGACTTCATTTATTTGATTCAAATCTTAGTATTATTTATTCCAGTTGGGCATGTGTCGCCCTTTCCATTACTCAGTTGTTTTATTGGATATTGTAATCCGTTTATTTCCAGTATTTTCACTTTGGGATTTATTATTGCCAGGATGCTTTCATTTAAAGTATTAAATGTTGGATTCAATTAGTTGAATGTTTAAATTATTTGGATTATATGTTCTAGGATAATTTGTGGTGTGATTCTTTAATATTGAATTTCGTAAAGTTTTAAATCATTGGTTATAAATAAAATTTGGAAAGTAATGTCTAAAATGGTTTTGACACTTAGCTTAATTAATTAGGGTGTTTAAATTGGAAAAGTTATTTTTACGACAGTGATGCTAAGAATGAACCAACTGTTCACCTTGATTTTAATTTAATAAAGGAGTGATTGCCCGGTATTTAATTAGGCCGGGTGTCACAAAGAAATGGAAATAGTAACTGGAAATTGCAGGCCAGAAGAAAGGCCAGGGTGCCCCAACAATTGATGAGAGTCTGCATGTGCCATGTAAAGGGCTTGATTGGGACCCCAGAAATAACAACTCTTTCAAACAATCGATGAGCCTTCTAGACTCCTGATAATTAGCCTAAAATTCACGAAAATTTATATGACCATGTAGGAAAGGGCAAATCTCTGCTTTTGGTCCTTATAACAGACATTGTCTTTATCAGAGACATCTCTTTGTAATTTAAGAAATCACAGTGGTCTCCCCTTTGTTTTGAATATTTCAATTTTCAATACATTTTCGAATCAACATTGACAATTCGTACGCATGAGGATCAATAACAACGGCAAAGAATATTTCGTACATGATATACAGATACATTTTCACAAATTAATTAGAGTTCACTGCTACCAAATGTTAGGGGAGATTATTGTTAGCCTATTAATTGTTTATTTGTAAGTTTGGGCATAGGGGAGCACTAAATGGGTCTCTAACTAATGTGGGACTCCCACTTTACAAATAAGCCTAATACCCATTTGTGCTCACCTATGCCCAAACTTACAAATAAACAACAAAACAAAATAAAGAAAAATAAAGAAAAATAACAAAAAGAAAATAAAACTACTAATATGCCCAAAAAGATAATAATACCCTCGATTCACATCAATCTCCCCCCCTTAAGACCAAGCTCGTCCTCGAGCGTTAAAAATTGGGGATTCATGAGGAAATTCCAAAAAAAATTGGAACCAAAACTTGCGGGGTCAAAACTAATTTTCTGAAAATTATAGAGTATACATCCCAGAAAGTTTCTTCTTATTTTATTCTCTTCTTCACCCAAATTATCTCTAGAAGTCTCCACCCGAGTCAAAAATCACGGTTTCGAAGCACAAAAATGAGTTTGGGTTTGGATTTACATGCCCAAGCAGGTTTTGGCCATAACTAAGGCAAACCCTAGGGTTTTCGGGCCATTTTGGGGTTCAGCAGGGGGTAGGGGCACCTGGGAACGATTTCGACTTGGATGGGGAGGGCTTAGGGTGCCTAAAATGAGTGAATGAGGGTTTGAAGGGTTGAAGTGGGGCGGCCTGCTGCTGTTTGGGTCGGAAAGGGGCTGGGGTGGTGGGCCGGGTGGGGTGATCTGCTTGTTTGGGCAGCAGAGGATATGACGTAAGGCTAGGGTTTTGAAGCGGGTGAGGGGTAGGGAGGTTGTTAGTGGTTTTTTTGGAAGGGGAGGGATGGTCGACGGGTGGTGAGGGGGGTTGGACAGGTCTAGGGCTGCTGGGGGAGGTTAGGGTTAGGGTTTGAAAAGAGGGGGGGTTAGGGTTTGTGTCTCTTTTTGGGTTGGGGCAACCATAGGGCAGGGGTGGGGAGGTGATGGTGTTGGTGGGAGGGTTTGGTTGGTGCGCCACCCTAAGGTTTGGTAATCGGCGGCAAGGGTGGTGACTTTTAGGCGTAGAGTGAAGGGAATAGCTAGGTTTGGGGAGATTTGGGAGATAAAAGATAACCTCTCATGAATGTGCGTTATCTCCGGTGCCATTGAGGGTAGTGTACGATTTGAAAAAAGGAAAAAAAATCATCGATACACTAGCACCAATGTATGGCTTCACCCGCTCTGATACCAATTTGACGTAATCCACACGTCAAAGGCTCCTAAAATATCTAACACACACTTTTAGAGAGAGAAATAACTCTTTTCTATATTCCAAATCAAGGTCTACCTCAAATGAGGTTACAAGGGGTCTATTTATAATTAGGGAAGGGGAGCACTAAATGGGTCTTTAACCAATGTGGGACTCCCACTTTACAAATAAGCCTAATACCCATTTGTGCTCACATATGCCCAAACTTACAAATAAACAACAAAACAAAATAAAGAAAAATAACAAAAATAAAATAAAACTACTAATATGCCCAAAAAGACAATAATGCCCTCGATTCACATCAATATATATACATATACATACACGATATTAGAGATACCTCATAAAGTCATAAGATGAAACATTAGACTTGACACATCAAATTCTGACGAACATCCAACTCCATGAATTGGGGCCTATAATTTATAATGGAACTTTCTTCAAGGGAAAAATACCCCTCCTCCACAAGTCCGCTTTACCTTCTTCTAAAAAATCCTAACCTAAATTAATCATTGTAAAACCTAAACTCATATCCCCCATCTTAAAAAATTACACTCAATACTCCATTTGTAATCCCAACCTTAACAAAACGGATTACACAAGGGAGATCCATATAGACTCTCTCTCTCATGGTTATCGTTTGTCTCCAAATAATTATTCAAAACCCTCCATATTTTTTAACCGGTACAGAATCATTGATGTTGAAATCAAATTGATTCACTGAAATCAATATATATATATATATATATATATATATATATATATATATATATATATACGTGTGTGTGTGTGTGTGTAAATAGACAGTTGCAGACCTCACCATGTGTTGATCATAAACGCATCGACATCAACGCTAGCTGGATAATGAAAGCTTTTGGGATCGGTGAGACGCAGTTACAAGTACAGGACAACAGAGATATTGGTGGAAAGTGCCACACATGGCTGTTACATTGACATTGGGGTTGCGACGGTGGTAAAGTCACCGAGGGCAAGCTATGATCGTCGTAAACCATGGGAGGGCCATAGTTGTCAGAGGTGAAAGGTGCACCAAGGCACCAAAATCCCCGTGGAACCAAGGCGCAAGGTGAGGCGCGCGCCCGATCTAAGTGAGGCGCAAAGTTTATAAACATGCAAAAGTTTTATATTTATAAATAATAAGAGCATTTACGATCTAAAATTCGAAATATGTAGCATAAATAATTTGGTATGAAGAGACATATCAGAAGAAGATAGAGCTTATACCTCCACATGAAAAAAGTATATATTAAAAACCGAATTTATATAATAATTTAATTATCGAATAATCAATAAAAGAAAAGTTATTGATATTGAATAAAAAATACTCCAATCTATGAAAAGAAAAATCAAAATCAACATATAAATTGTTCAAAGATGCAATAGTGTAGGAGTATAATTTTGTGTTTCTCTTTTTTACCCAAGTAGGGACTAGTGAGAAAGATAAAGTTTCACTAGGAATCAAGGACTTACTTTGTTTAGTTTTGGTGAGGGGAATCATCTAATTTCCCATATTCTATATGACAATATGTAAATCAGCATATCCATTGGTCCATTCTTGTAATAGGGGTGTTATCCAAGTAATTTTAATGAGGCCTCTAATGAGGCGCGCCATAACCATGTTTGGATCCTGGAGACTTGAAGGAACCTTGCCCGAGTGTGGCAAGGTGGAGATGTTGCACCTAGGTGAGCCTGGAGCCTAGATGCACCTTTAACAACAGTGGGGAGGCCAATATCACAGACTCACAGGTGTTCAAGGCCGTGAAGGGTGGTGAGTCATTTGGGGGGTGTCGCGATTGTAGACACATGAGAAAGGGGTGGTAAGTCATTGGGGGAGGGTCACGATTATAGAAAAGTGAGAAGGCCGGTCACAATTGTGAATAATCAAGACTGAAAGGGACGGCGGGCACAAAGTCATTGTGATGTTACATTCTTTCAATAATATAACTCGTCAAACACATATTTTTGTCTGAGCTAAGAAAAGAATTCGCCAAGGATGGCCATAAACCAAAAACGTACAGTCATCGATGCTTGGCAATCATCACATAACATAACCTTCATTATGGGTTACTTCTTTCGAATACAGAGATAATAATGTATATAGGCATTATGCGTGGGGCCAAGGCCTGCGTGTGACCTGCACAACCAAGGCCAAGGATTCCCTTTCTATATAAATTAAATTTAATTTGATTTGAATAAAATAGGTTCCCTTTTATTTTTTAACCAACCAAGGTAATTTTTGACCAAGAGTTTTCCAATTATTTGTTTCTTTTACATTACAGCCTAATAGGAGTCTTTGTGAGCAAGTGTTCTAAACCTATAAATAAACGTTTCCTCCTCAATTGTAACCAA
This sequence comes from Sambucus nigra, assembly GCA_949130495.1. NCBI lineage: Eukaryota > Viridiplantae > Streptophyta > Magnoliopsida > Dipsacales > Adoxaceae > Sambucus > Sambucus nigra. The sequence goes on from OX422209.1 coordinate 26,856,463, forward strand.
CTTTTCAGTATATTATTAAAACACAAAAGAGTTGATAGTGTGAGAATAATAATAATAATAATAATAATAATAATAATAATAATAATAATAATAATAATAATAATAATAATAATATGCTTCCACACCACATACATGGAGAAAAAAGTCAAGTTGCAATAATCACATCAAATAACGAACACAGTCCGCGTGAGCTCAAAGTAGCAAAAAAAAGGCATGGTAAACTTAGTCTAAAGACTGAATAACTAAATTCCAAAGGACAAACATGATTTTTTTCACATGCCAAATGAACCTGAACAAGCTGCTGATACTATTCTATTTGATATAAAAGTTGGAGTAAAAGATTATGTGCATAACAATGTGTCCTAGTCAGAGTCGAGCAATGCAACAGTCGCTCCCAAGACAAATCCGTCTTTAGAACTCAAGGAGATCACCGAAATTTATTTACTATGAACCTAGGATCAACAAAACTATGAACCCATCAACCGTTAAAAAGAACAGGCTAACAACAGAAGTGAAAGCTAACAGTTTCGAGTGTTTTTTAACAACAAAAATTCATGGATGAGAAAATAGTGAGAAATAGATCTAAATAAAACAGCACTTGGCATTGATAAACATGAATCAAAATCTTCACTGATGTTCCAAAGTACCTGTGAATTGATGTTACGTAACTGTCGCACTGCTTGAGGAGATCCATCCATGAAATATGAGGCCCGGGATAACCCAACTCGAATATCCACCCGACTGAGTTCAATTTTAGTCAAATTTAAAACCTGTTAAAATCTGGTGGTCAGCACAATGAGAAGCTTAACAATTATAAAAGCAGAACCCAATTCATCATACTAATATCACCTCATAAAGGTTCCTGAAAAACTTAGCTAAAAAATAAAGTAAAATTATCTATTCATAATTCCTAGATCAAGGGACATGATACGACGGCGTAGGAAAATCCTAAAATGTATAATTTTAGAGGAATATTGCATTACGTATCAAATCACGCCCACATATCAACTCAACTCAACTCAACAAAGCCTTTTTTCAATTATTTGGGGTCGGCTACATGAATCCTATTTTTTCATTCCATTTTGTCTAGTGCAATATCTTCGATTAAACCATATGACATCATGTCCTTTTTTTATAATATCCCACCAAGTTAATTTAGGCCTACCTCTAGCCCATGTGTTACCATCAATACTAACTAAATCACTCTTCCTTACAGGAGTATCCATTGGTCTACGCTTGACGTGTCCAAACCATCTAAGTCAATTTTCTCTCAATTTATCTTCTATTGGAACTACTTTTACCGTTTCACGAATTTGTTCATTTTTAATTTTATCCTTTCGAGTTTTACCACAAATCCATCTTAGCATTCGCATCTCCGCCACACTCATTTTCTGCACATTTTGTTTCTTGGTTGCCCAACACTCTATCCCATATAACATGGCGGGTCTAATAGCCATCCTATAAAATTTTCCTTTTAACTTCAAAGGTATACGCCTATCACATAAAATGCCGGTAGAATTTCTTCACTTAACCCAGCCTGCTCCAATCCTATGAGTAACATCATCACTAATATCTCCATCTTTTTGGATAATCGATCCTAAATAACAAAAATAATTATTTCTAGGTATCTCTTGACCCTCCAATTTCACCACATCTCCATTTGTCCTCCTATCACTACTAAAATTGCACTCCACATATTCTGTTTTAGTTCTGCTTATTTTAAATCCTCTTGTTTCTAAAGTTTCTCTCCACAATTCCAACCTAGCATTAATCCCCGTCTTAGTCTCATCCACTAAAATAATATCATCTACAAGTAACATACACCATGGCACCTCATCTTGTATTTTTCCAGTCAACTCATCCATAACAAGAGCAAAGAGATAAGGACTTAATGCTGATCCTTGGTGTAGACCTACCATAATTGAAAATTCATTATTTCTCCAACTGATGTTATTACTATAGTCATCGCACCATCATACATATCCTTGATCACATCAATATATCTGTGAGTCACTCCTCTTTTATGTAGAACCCACCATATTATATCTCCGGGTATCCTATCATACGCCTTCTCCAAATCTATAAAAATCATATGAAGATCCTTCCTTTTCTCCCTATACCTCTTCATTAATCTCCTCAATAAATAAATTGTTTCCATTGTTGACCTCCCAGGCATAAACCCAAATTGATTCTCAGATACTTTTGTCTTCAATCTCAATCTATATTCAATCACTCTCTCCCAAAGTTTCATTATATGACTCATTAACTTAATACCACGACAATTTGAACAACTTTGTATATCCCTTTTTTTTTTATAAATAGGAACTAAAATACATTTTCTCCATTCATCGGGCATCCTATTAGTCATTAAAATTCTATTAAATAATTTTTTAAGCCATGATACTCCATCCTTCCATAAGGACTTCCAAACCTCAATAGGGATACCATCTGGTCCTAAAGCCTTCCTTGTTTTCATCTTTTTTAAAGCAATCCTAACCTCTGTTGTCCTAATTCTGTGGAAATATATATTTTCTCGAGTCTCCCTAAGTTCCTCTATATCTAATCTACTCCCATTATTGTAACAACCTTCGCTTTTAGGAGGCTGATTTTATATTAATTTACCGCATAAGGTAATTATATAAAATATTGGAACTAGAGTAAATATTAATTAAATGAGTTGAAGGTTAATATTTACTGGGTTATTGCATATTTACTATATGAAAAAATAAATATCATTCTGTTGTATGTTTTATAGTGTCATGTGTTTTAAATGCCATTATGGTTTATATGAACCCGAAACTTGAAATAAATTATAAATTTGCCGGATGCCAGTTTTGAGGGTGTAGTTAGTCCCGGTATGTCTGAGACAGTCAAAATAAGTGCCATATTGTATTTTTGTATTTCGGGCACTTTTACCTGGTTTTAACTTAAATGCGTATTGGGAGTCATGTTAATGTGGTATTAACCACTTAAGTTGGAGACTTTAGACTTAAGCCACGATTTTTAAGTCTTGCCCCTCATTTCATCTCCTCATTTTTATGTCTTAAACTTAGATAGAAAAGGAGAGAAAGAGAGAAGAAGAGAAAAGTAGAGAAAGAGAGAGAAAATGAAGATTGAAGATGGATTGTTGCTAGTACACAAAGAAACCTGAGATTTCAACTTCAAGGCAAGTTTTCTACTTGCTAATATGTGATTTAAGATGAATAATTTGTGTGATAGTTGTGTATTTGCATTTATGGATAAAAAAAATGGAATTTATGGGATTTAAACCCTAATCTTAGTTTTGATGATAAAATTGTAAATTATAATGGTTACAAACCATGTAGGATAATCTTTGGGTAGATAAAGGTTGTTGGTTGAGTCAAAATGGAAGAGATTTGAGACTTGGGTTTAGTTTTGGAAGATAAAAGAGCCCTAGGTCTGATATGACTGGTCTACCGGGCCTTTGCGGGAGGGCTTACTGCTTTCCCACAAAGGCATAAATATCGTGTGCGGTCGATCGCGATTCTCTGACCGGTCGACCGGCCCCTCCATTCTGAGCTTTTTGCTTTTCTTTTTAGGCAAAATCTGGAGACGCAGTCGATCGCGGTCTCAGGACCGGTCGACCGGTCCCCTGTTTTTCATCCTTAAATTTTATTTTGTTTCCTAGATTTAATTTTCTTCCATAGGGACTAGGAACCTTCTTGAATGAAGTAAATTTAGAGTTTTAGCGTCCTAGATGAGTGGGGTAACCCTCCTAGGTTAGAAACGCGTTATGTGGGGACTTTTCTGGGGATATGCCTATTGATGTTAGGGCATTCTTTTCTTCTAGTTGATTGATATGAAACTATGAGATGTAGTGTTATGTTTGGGAGACCTTAGAAGCTCAATTGAGCTATATTAGTTTTGATGGTTTATAGTATCACTCCAAAAGTATGTTGGGAGATTTCAAAAGCTCAATTGAGCTATGTTAACCTTAATGGTTCATAATAACACCATAAAAGTGTGTTGGGAGAATAAATTGAAAAATTATCCAATCCTTTGAGGTATGAAAGTATTGGGGTTTTAAAGTAATACCCCAAAATGTTTGGAAATAATTAAGAGTTTATTTACTCCTTTGAGGTTGTAGTAACGATATAATTTATCGTATGGCTCCGGATAATAAGGTGAATTTTTTACAGTAATGTAAATAGGTATGGTTTCAAATAAAAAGAAATATACATGTATAAATGGAAATGAAATGGTTATGGTATTAATGATGGTAAATGACAATTTACTTAATCATGAATATGGTAAATGTTAATTTACTTAAACACACCTATCTAAATGACATCATAAGGGAAGTTCGCGCGCTTGGTGATGCCCCCTGGCTAATGAATGCAGGGGTGGATATAGTCCTAGGCCATATGCGCGGTTATGTTATTTTTTTCTGCGATGGGTAGGTAATTCCGGGTGTGGTCATGACTACCCTGCAGGCATATGGCCGCTTCCCGACGTATGCGTTATAGGTGCCCAGGCTGCCTTATTTGATAGGCCCCTGGAAGATGATGGTCATTTAGGGGAGCGCCCAGTGGGGAAACTCGGAGGGGCGTTCTTAGAATCGTTATATGTAAATGAATATAACTATTCTGTATCAAGTGGGATTTGATGGATTATCAAATGCCATAAAGAGCATGATATTGATAATATTCCTGCTAAGGAATGGAAAATGCCACAAGAGCATATAAATGATTATATTCCTGATAAGGAATGGAAAATTTGAAAGAGTATAAAATGTTGGATGTTTTTAATTAATGCTAATTATTCTTATTCTCTTGCATAACTTAATTAGTTTTAAAATTTATTAAATTGTCTTAGTTTATGCTTTAAATTTGTGTAGGTAAGATTCATATTTATTTTTAGTCATGATTCAAAATTCATAATTTTCATACTTTTTATTCATCTGGTGATCATATAGAACCGGGCCCTGACCCATTTATATTTCTTGTTGTACATGCATCTTGTATCCGCCCAGGTACTCCGCCGCAAAGGATGCCTGTTCTGCCTTTCCTATTCCGGTGATGTTGACGAGCCGTGATGCTTTACGGGTATTACGGGTTATATTGTATAGATGCTTTCATTTTTGCACCCTATTTAAGATCAAGTCTTTTATTCGGGCGTGAGGCCCAAGCCTTTGTAATTGTTTAATGTAATGTATTATATAAATTTATGGAATTTGTTTAATACTGTTGTATGTATCTGTGGACCGATAACACATTTTGTCCTCTTATTGGTTACTCGTTGTTATTGTAGTATATATACATCCTTGGGGTCTCCCCCTATCTTTTCAGTATTGGGTTGTTTAAATTCTTTCTTTAACTTCAAAACAAAATTTTTGGCAACCCGTTTTCTAAAATTTTGGGTGGTTATCCTGGATACTCTATATTATTGTGATGCTGAGAATGATTCCATCTATGATTCCTGTTATATTAGAGTACTGGGCTGGCCACCCCTTATTTTGGTGAGCGGGTTGTCACAATTATCTCCATTTAATAACCTCTCAAAGCAGTTTTTCCGCCTTTCCATAATTTCATCATATTTGACTAGGACTCTCGAATCATCACTTTTGATACACTTAACGTTATTAAAATCTTTTGTTTTCCTGTCCCTAAGTTTAGCAAGCGTATAAATACTGTTTTCCCCTTCTTCTGTTCCTAATTTTGTATAAAGATCATCATACGCTATTAACTTAGCATCTCTTACCACTTTCTTAACTTCCTTTTTATCCCATTTATATTTCTCAAAATTTTCTTCATTTCTATTTATTTGTCATGTTTTAAAGCTCTTCCTTTTAATTTTACTATGTTTTGTACTTATTCATTCCACCACTAAGTTTCTTTAGACCGTGGCCCCTTACCTTTTGATTCTCCAAGAATTTCTTTTGATATTCTCCTAATGCATGTGGCCATCTTATTCCACATTATGTTAGTCTCTTCTTCAATATTCCATGTTGCTTCATTTAATACTTTATCTTTAAATTGTTCTAATTTCTCTCCTTTTAAGTTCCACCACCTAGTTCGTGGGTTAATCTTCACTTTTCGCACTCGTGGTTGATTGTTAATATTTATATCCAACACCATTATCCTATGTTGTGAGGTTAAGCTCTTTCCCAGGATAATCTTACAATCTTTGCACGTTAATCGGTCTCCTTTCCTAGTAATGAAAAAATCTATTTGGTTCTTATACGTTCCACTTTTATAAGTTAATAAGTGTTCAAGCCTCTTTTTAAAACATGTATTTACTAGTACAAAATCATAAGCCATCGCAAAATCTAAGATAGACTCTCCCTTGTCATTCCTATCTCCAAAACCATATCCTCCATGCACTATCTCATGTCCTACACTATCTTCTCCTACATGGCCATTAAAATCTCCCCCTATATAGATTTTCTTACCTACGGGTATTTCTTGAATTAGATCATCCATTTGTTCCCAAAATTGTACTTTAGTGTGCTCATTTAATCCATTTGTACCCACATATGAACATTCAACAAAATTTATGATTGTTAAGAGAAGAGAAAAAGTCTTTAAGGTTTAAACCTTTAAGTGCAGAGTGACCCTTCCATCACTTAGATCTATCAAATGATATGCTTCGACGTAGCAATGATCACTACTACCGGTCAAAGTATATGCCATTGGAGGAACCTTGAGTAAAGTAGAATCAATTCCTTTTGTCAACAATAGAGTTAACTCGTTAGGATTAGGCCTCCATAGTTCTAAAATGGCCTTGTGAACCAATCCTTCCAACTTTCGGTCTTGAGCTGCCGATGCGTCATAAAATTGAACTGTTAGTTTGTGGTGGCTGAATGGGTAATCCCCTCGGGCTTCACTAACTTCGGACCATCTGAAAGAGAAATATGACATAACTCGTAAATTCACAAAAAATGAGATATCAATACCAGATGATTAGATAAAAGGGTTTAGGAATTACAATAAAGAAAAATAATAAATTTAAGGTGATTTTGACTTGGGTAACTCGCTAATGGTTGAAATTAGAATTGGGCACTGTCATAATTGGTTTTTAGAGTGCAATAATTTTTAGTTGTTATATACCCCCTTCAGTGGCGAATTTTTTTACGTTTGACGATGAAAAATGAACCAAAGTCTTAAAAAACAATTATAAGAGTACCAATAGTCTAATATCGACCATTAGAGAGGTACCTAAGAAAGGGAAAAACTAAGCTTCAATTATCTCTAGCTTTATATAGAAATATGTGAGCAATTACAGAGCTCCCAAAAGCAAACCATTTCACATATTAGGCACTAAACCGTGTGTAACTCCCCCAATTGTTGATAACTCAGGTTTTCTGGGTCAAATACCCTCCAATCTGAACACCTGGGACACAACTAAGGAAAGGACCTCACATGAAGCATCTTCAAAGATTCAAGGAAAAAGTCGCATGCATATACACCACGTCATCATTTATATTTGCTTAAGAAGAATACATGGCATTTCAGTAAAAATGTTTTGCATGTTATTTAAACTCTATTTATAAATACCTTATTTTGTGAAATTCTGTAAGAGTAAAGTTGACTAATGAACATGGTAAAGGAGGAATGAGGGAAAAGAATATAAATTTTGCTGTGTGTGTGTGTGTGTGGTGTGAGAGGGGGGGGGGGGGGGGGGAGGGAAAAAAATAAGAAAAAAAAATCGTTCAAGTTTAATTAACCAAGTTAATGGAAACTTGGGTTACAATATGCATTGGATTATGGAAACCCCATTAACACTTGTGTGTATCAATTGGCTTACAAGCCGACGGACAAACTACAGGCGTTCGCAGAACTTAAACATGACAGGCAGACTGGATCCTTTCTTTGTCTAATCAAATGTTCTAAATTGCGCCCTAAGCGGGAGCCTCAAAGCTGGACCGTGATCCAGCGCCTCGTCTAAGGCTAAGTGTTGAAAAAATCGACGATTAATTCAAAAAATTGCTGATTAATTGAAGATTGTTTTTTGGAAAGAAAAATAGGCATAAACGCATAAACAACATCCTGTGTAGACTTGTCAACGGGTGGCGTTGGGTCGTTTTCATGTCGTGTGATATCGGGTTCGTGTCAAAAACCCCTAAACCCATACACCACCCCTAAATATATTGGTTACAAATAACAAATCCAAAACCAAAACGTTAGTGCTAACAGGTCACACGACCCAAATCGTTAACACCAGTTAAGTAACCAAAATCTCCATCAAAACAGAATATAATTAATTCTTACATCCAAAATTCCAAATGTAAATATTAATAGGACTCTAACAACAAAGTATTCCTTCCCCAAAGTTAAAAATATTACAAATATTGGAAACTGTATTAAATATAATTTATAACAAAAGAATTAGGTTAGTGTTAACGGGTTTTAAAACGGGTTTAATTTGTTGCATCAAAATTATGAAACTCAAATTGTTATCTTAATGGGTATATCCTATTGACTCGATATTGACCGAAACCTAATAAGCCTAAACCCATTTACTTATAATTTCATGTCATGTCGTGTTGCATTTTGACAGGTCTAAACCTGTGGGTTTTAAAAAAAATTGAGAGAACAAAATATGTGATATCGCAAGCTCAGCGGTTTGGATCTATGGTAATAAGGAAAAAAAAAGAGTTGAACCTATCTTCTCTCGTCAAGGCTTGAACCTTATCTCTCTCTCTTTCAAAACTCCCCCCTCCACTAGACCTTTAGTACAAATCATGGACAATGGGTGGTGGTCGCAGTGATCCCTCTGATACATCTCTCTATATATACATATCCTACGTTTATATGTAAATACGCCTAGGCGACACCTAGGCTTTAGGCAACCATTAGCCACCTAGCTTTTTAAAACATTGTCTAATCCAAATTCAACATGTGGGCCAATACTTAAATGAGAAATTAGAAATACATTTCCTCCAACGAGATCAAAGATAATGTTGTTGACTCTTCCATTAAAAATGAGCGAGGTACTTGAAACAATTAAACCAACTATAAAGACACTAGTGACAACGACGTAGCCAAAAAAAGAGTAGGGACCAAAGGGGACCTTCTCAAATCTGAAATATTTCTTTCCAACATATATTCGATTCATAACATTGGCTGCCCCCAAAGCATTAGTACTTTCAGGTTCCCTCTTATACATACTTCCTATAATTAGTTGGTCAACCTGATGTACGAATCCGCCTCCGTCTTTAATGGCATCCTTTGACAAGTTCTGAAATTAGATTTTGAGGAAGGATAACTATAAAGGTTGAGTAGCAACATTATCATTCATAATACATCAAAAGTAAATCCTCGAAGCCCATTAGGAAATTTATAGTTGACTAGCCCACGGAATGGGTTCATAGGAGGCACAAGGCTATACAAATTCAGGACAAGGAGAATGGAGGGAAATGATTAAAAGATTATGACCATCTTATCTATTTACCTACTTTAGACATAAATAGTCAAGTTGTGTTCAAAAGAAAAAAGAAAAAGAACATAAATAACGTCAATGATTTAAACGTCGTTTAAGGTGTCGCTTTTTGATTAAGGGGTCGCGTCGCACATCACAAAGTAATGTGCATTTCAGTTTTTTAATTAGAAAATATATAAAAAAATATATATAAATAACATTCTGAACTGATTTGTAAAATAATTAACATTTTAACGTGACATTTGTAAATAAAATAACATTTTAAACTGACATTTGTAAATAAAATAACATTTTAAACTGAAATTTGTTATAAAAAAGGAACATTTTAAACTGAAATTTGTAAAATTAGAATAAATAACATTTTAAAGTGAAACATGTAAAATAAATAAAAATGGCAAAACTAGTGCACGAGGCTCCCCACCACTTTGGGTATTGGAGGGGGATAATATGCAGGGTAAAGGTTGCATATGCAGAGAGGCTGTTTCCAACACTCGAACATGTGACCTTCAGGTCACAATGAGGCAACCTTACCGTTGCTTCAGGTTCACCCCTTAAACATGTAAAATAAATAACATCTCAAATTGACATTTACAAATTAAAAGAAAAAAAATACATTTTAGACTGAAACTTGGTAAAAAAATAAAGTAACATTTTAAACTGAAAACAATAAAACAAATTAACATTTTATCAAATAAGTAACATATAAACATAAATAGGTAATATTTTAAAGTGAAAATAAAAGAATATATTTATGAGATGGACTTAATCACAAATACATAAAAACAAAATAAACTATTACTTTTAGGTCACACAGTAGCTAATAAGTAATAAACTTACATTTTGGACTCAATCGACCTCGGCTTTGAAATCGGCTTGATTCGGTGACTTCATATTGGTCCGGCGAACTCATATCGGTCTCATATTTGGTCGGGTATTTGATCAGAGAAAAGAACATGACTTCGGAGAAAGAGGGTCATGGATTTTTTATTTGGTTTCATTTTTCTTATCTTCCCTCTTAAAAACAAAAAGGACACCACTATGTTTAGTTGTTGGGTTCGAGAAAAAATACCCAAGTAGTGCATGGGTTGCGCATAATAACACGTAATAGCGCACAAAAGTGCGCCACGTCAACAAATGGCGCACTGAATTGGAAAATCAGGCAAATCAAATCACGCTATATTATGAATTACCTCGCAACCAGCAAATAGCACGTTATTGCACACAATAGCACGCATTTGAAAACTGTGAATATAATCAAGGAAGTCATACAACTAGGACTACGATTTGGACATTATCACGTACTGGCATACTGCTTACAAAATTTTCTTTTCTATTCGCGTTCCTTTACCTGGAATAGTTTTATTTCAACATATAAAACATAAAAACATCATGGGTCCAGACATAAAGCTTATAACTTCAGATAGTTTTAGGATTCATGTCACATATTATCTACATTGTTATCTCATGGGAAGAGACAGTATTATCCTTAGTAAAACTTGCAAAATTAGAATAAGATTCCCACTTTATTTCTAGATGACTTGAAACCGACAGTATTACCCTTAGCAAATATTACAAAATTAGATAAAATGCTCACTTGCTTTCAGCATCAATTGAAATATATTTTATTCTCTGTAATATTAATCGGGACTGATGCTTGTTGACAGAATCCGTCGCGCCTAGCGTTACATAATCCTAACCGCTGAGCGCATAAAAGAACTGCCTGAACATCTTGAAGCCTATTTGTTGTAGTTGCAGATGAGTATATGTTGAATAAAACTTTGTGAATATTCGATATGATAATGTTTAGAGGGTCCTCAGGGTCATCAGCTAAAAGCGGATCCAGACCTTCTAGATCAATATGTTCTGAAATAGCCCAAACAAGACATGCACAAATTTTAGGAGTATTCACCTGATGAACAATGATGCTAAATCGAAAGAAACCAAATGAGTGTATAATTACATACTACATAGAGAATGGCTATACTTTAAGTACAAAGAAGAAAGGAGAACCTGAAAAAAGAAAATGAACAAAATAATCGTACAACAATATAAAATAATGGAAATATCTAAGATGCACAGAGTAAGCAATGGACAAATATTTTGCAATGTTCAAGAAAATTGAAACCAGGTCCTGGAATAAAAAAAATCTATCTTCATCCTTCCAGTGCTAGGAGATCTAAAGCGGATACCCCTTAGTTTGTTCTAATTCTAACTTCTTAAAATTGTAATGAGCAAGCATTTCCTATTATGCCTAACCTTTTGTCAAGTAAGAGGATTTTTGTGGTTAGACGGGCTATTGTTACTTGTTTTCTCCTATCTTTCTAGGTTAAAAAAATTAAGATTGTTTTGTTTCAAGCTTTTAGGGTGAGAGTTCTTCTTTTTTATTATTGGTTAGGTTAGAGATCCTTTCAGGAGAAAGTTATCTTGGTTGGATTTGGGTGTGTATTAAGCTACATTGTATATTCATTTTTCTTTCGTAAAATTCACTTATCAAAAGACGATGGTAAACAATGACAATGTAAGTTACATCTTTTCCTTTTCTTCCTTTAAACCTCTTATGATATTATTTAACAGAATTAATAATGTATTTAACAGGAATATGATTTGTTGATAGGATATAACTATTATCACTGATCAATAGGGGTCCTAGAACCGGGCGATCGGTGAACACAGATCAACCCAAGTTTCCCCCATTATGAGCTTCTTTATATTCAACCCCATTTTTTTCTCTCTCTAACCTCCATTTAATGAACCCAATAGCTTTTTCTAAGCACCTAATCAACCTGTAAATGATAAAACCTCATCAAAACAACAATTGGAACTTATTTCAATCATCAAATCCTAAATCTACACCAAGATTCAAATGAAATTCCAATTCATAGTCTAAGAACCCTAGTTTTATCCAATTCTATAAATTTCCATGGATTGATTCAATTTAACATATGGGTTTTATATGATTAATAACATAAAATAGATTCAAATCACATCCATTTGTTTTAATCCAATTTCATGAAGAAATAAATCATTATAGAGGGGGAATTAACCTAATTAACATGTAGATTAGGTTAATTACAAAAATTAACTAATTTATTGTCTGAAATCAGAATTATAACATAATCTGATTTAGATTTGCAATGAATAGACTCAAACTCCTGGGCTCGAAATCAACCTTGGAGACGGCATCGGATTTATGCAACATGTTTTGGCCAATCCGAGTCCACTAATTAGAAACTCATTTTCCCATAATGTGACCAGATGGTCGCGGGATAAGCCTAAGATGGATCCTAAGGTTTCGGTGATGGCGAAACGGAGATTGTCGCTAGGGGAGTCGAAGCAGCTGGAGATTAGTCTATTGGAGTCGGAGATGAGTTTACCTAGGTGGTGGGCAGCAAGGATGGAGACGACAGGGTCGGGGAAGTCGAGGTCGGTAGTGATTCCGGTGCAGACGGTTTCCCAGAGATTGGAGGTGAGGTCGAAAGCGAGTTTTTTGGAGGCGGAGGAGGCTACGATCTCCTCCACCGCGAATTTGGCCACGATGGAGATGTCCCTCCTGGCGGCGGATTGTTGGAGGGCGCCGGAGCGCGTCGTTGGATCTAGGCGAATAGTATGTCCATTGGTGGTGAGGTGAAGTTATGTTTTTCTGGGTTTCATCATGTGTCTATAGTATAGTTTAACCATTGAGTAACTACGACGCTGAGTTTACTACAGAAATTGGAATATCCAAATAGTATGGCGTGCATTTGGATTCAAAAACTCTAAGGACAACAAATACTATAATAAATATATTCACGAAAAATATAAAGTAAAGATTACATACAATAACGATATAAGTGGTTCAATAATTTACCTACGTCTACGAAAAGGTTCTTATTTTTATTAGGGTCATGAATGAATATTTTTTTAAAAAGACAAGTATTTTCACTTTTATACATATAGTACCTCCATATATATTATACATTTTGTATTTTCGATTATGACCTTCTGATTTTTGAAAATTTTATTTGCACATTTCTATTCCTATATCGTAAGAGTCCAAATAGGAACATTGGTTAGTTTTCCCAAATTACAGAGTCCGTTCTAATTAGCTAACTTCTTCTTCTTCTGGAAATTGATGAATTATATACCCAAATGTATTCAATCTCAAATTTAGGTTAATGTTTGGTACATTCTTTGAATTCTTCAATGTTCTTCATCTCACTGTGATCGCTTTTGTTCTTCTTCACATTTGACGGTATATTTTGCTCTTTTCTCAATCTGAATTCATATATTAGATCATGTATGTATACGTATTTACGTTCCATTCCTCAATTGCTTTTTGAAATCGGGTTGGTATTTGATTTGTGTGATTAGGTTTGGGTGTATGTATTTTTATGTTTATACTTCCTTACATTTTTTATTCATCACTATATATTTATTGATTTTGATTTCATTATGTAATAGATGATCTGTTTGTATGATTTATATGAAAGTAATCAGTTATGGATTGTATTAACATCATAATTGTTGTGTTTTAATTTGATTCATTATGTATTTTCTTTGATTTCATAATGAAGTTGAATTATATGTGAGTTTAATTGATATGTGTTATTCGTTTGTTGTTTAATATGATAGTTAGGCTTTTTATGTATATTTTATTATTGTATTCAATGTGGTGGTTATTGTTTTGTAAGAAAATGTGGTTTTGATGCTCTGTTTGCCCCTTTTTAATGTTTTTCTCTGTTTTTAGAAGTATTACTATGTTTTTTTTAACAGTTTGTTAGTGTTGTTAATTTGGTAGTGTAATATTTCATCTTTATGAGTTTTGATGGTAATATGATGTCTATTATTTCTATTTGTTTTTGCAGTTTGTAGAGCTATGGATAATATTCCTGTTTGTATGTGCTCTTATGGTTGTATGTTGGCTGATATAAGCGTTGAAACTACAACTTTGTATTATTCTTTTGTTGATGAAGTAAGTTCAAAATTTAAGATTTTGCAAGGAGAAACTCTGAAGTTCTCATATTCTGTTGGAAAATTTTGGGGAGTTATTTTGGAATCCGATGGGGATTTTAGACTTATGTTGATTTGTTGGAAGAAGTGAAATTTTGATTTTATTGAAATTAAGGTAGAAAATTGTAATTGTGTTGGTAGTGAAGTTTTTGAGATTAAGGACGGTTTAATTGACGTTGAGCATTCATTAAGTCTTAATTCATTTGATGTTATTGACGAATATTTGGTTGAATCAACATCTTTAAAATCAAATTTGATTTTGTCGGATTCTTGGGCAAATGGGATTATTGAATTTGGAGAGAAGTTTGAAGGGGCAGCGAAAGAGTTTCGAATAGTTTTACGTAAGTATGCATTGGAGACTGGATTTAAGTTTAAGTATATAAAGAATGATAATTTTAGGGTGACAGCTCGTTGTATTCAAGATGAAGATATTGTATGTAGCTGGCGTGTGCATGCATCTGTGAATGTTGTGAATATTTTTTTCTATATTCGAACGTTGAATAATGCGCACACTTGTAGGAGCCATGTTCGTAAGTCAAGAAGTGAAATGATGTCTTCTCAAATTGTTTCATCAGTGTTTTTAAATGAAGTTCGTGAGAAGCCCTCGATAAGGCGCCAATTGACATAATGGGTAGCTTTAAGAGAGAATACGGGTTTGATATATCTTACCATTCAGCGTGGAAAGGAAAAGAACTTGCTACTGTTGAGTTACATGGGCACGAGGAGAAATCTTATGGTCAATTAATGTCATATTGCAACAGATCAATTGAAACCAATCCAAGATCTTTATATTTTATTGAGCGTGATGTTGCTGATTTCGATTTAAGAGATTGTTCATTAGATTTGGGTCTTGTGTACTAGGATTTAAGTATTGCAGACTAATACTATTCTTGGATGGGACCCATTTGTATAGTAAATACAGAGGGGCATTGTTGGCTGCCACGTCAAAAAATGGTGATCAAGGTATGTTATTGGTTTTCTATTATTCAATTACTAAGTTTTGTTCAGTGTGCTTTGCAAATCATTAGATTTTAATGTTATTACATTGCATTAAATTTTTTTTGAAATTGTCTTAAAATGAAATGATTTTGAAAATAATTTTTCTGCTAATAGTGACTTTATTTATTCTATACAATTTTTAGTGACTTTATCAGTGTGGAAACATATTCGCATATATATATATATATATATATATTCTTGATTGTTCAATTTTTCTAATATTATTTTTTGTTTTAAACTTTTTACAGGTTTATTTTCACTTGCTTTTGCTATTGTTGATGCTGAAAATGAGAGTAATTGGAATTGGTTTATGAAATGTCTTGGGGAGGTTTTAAATCCTATGGGAGAGAGGTAACATTTATATCAGATCGCAATTAAGGAATTTTGGATGATGTTCCAAAACATTTTCCAAACTCTCCACATGCTTTATGACTTTATCATCTTCAAAATAACATACGGGATAGGTATCGTGGATTCACTTCAAATTTTAAGGAGAAAATGGTGAAAATGTTTAACATGTGTGAATTTTCTACAACTGTCTTAACCTAGAATATCGAAATGAATTGATAAATGAGGGAGGTGGTTTGATGAGGGATTTCTTGCAAAATTTTCCGGATAAGCATTTGTGTTGTGCATTTTTCAGTGGACGTAGATATGGGGAGATGTATTCGAATGCGGCTGAGTCATTCAATGCTTGGATTAAAGAAGCTAGATATTTACTAATAGCACAATTTTTTGAAACTATTCAAATTAAAATGATGAACCAAATCTCTAGAAGATGTCAAGAATCAAATAAATGGACAATGATATTGTGTCCTGAGATGAACAAGATGTTGAATGAGTTACTAGTAATTGGTAGGAGGTGGAATATTACACGATCGAGTGATTTTATTTTTCAAGTTCATAGCGAGAAAGCTAAGACTGTAAATTTATTGGATCGTTGCTTGTTCTTGTTTTAAATGGTAATTAAGTGAATTTCCATGCTCACATGCCTGGGTTGCGATTCAATCAAATGGTCAGGATATATTTCAATAGACCGATGGAAAGGGTATTCAGAGCCTTACAAGATTTCATTGATATTTTCTAAGGTTGGAGAGTTAATTAAGGTAAAAAGGGCTAAAAAGTGCCTGGTGTTCTCTCGATTAGGTTTCGCAGTAAAAAGGCATGTTCGTGCAAACCACGATGCCGATTCGCAAACGGTAAGGACCGTTGGAATGGGGATTCTGAACTCTATAATATTTCATTAGGATTTCCTTAGTTTGGAGAGTTGAATAAGGTGAAACAGGGCCCAAAATTTCCTAATGACCTCGAGATCAGGTCTCGAAGTAAAAAGGCACATCCGTGCAAACCATGAGGCCGATTCGTGCACAATTTGGACCATTGGAAAGCGGACTCATAGCCCTAAAAGATTTTATTAAGATTTGATCTAGTCGACGAGTTGACCGAGGTCAAATAGGGACAAAAAATTCCCCATGACCTCTGGATCATGTCTCAGAGTGGAACCTAAGGTCTACGGTGGGAGAAGAAGTGTTAGAAACCTAAGGAGGTTCTTAGGGGATACTAGGATGGGGGTCTCTACAGATACCCTTAATATGCGAGCTTGAAATAAGCGAAAGTCATCAAAAGATAAACACCTCATCGATGTTCAAATATTGGGAACAGTGATGGGGGTTCGAAGGTGGTTGGTTAAAGACTTGAGGTCGATTATGTTGACCTAAAGGGTAAAGACGATTAATTAAGAGGATCAAATTTTGTTCTGCGTACCTAGGGAGTGGAAATGATCGATTCAGTGGGTCGAGGTCGATTCTACAAACCTGAAGAGTTGAGGTGACCAATTCAGAGGGCCGAGGTCGATTCTACCGACCTAGGTTAATTAAGTGGACCTAAAGAGTTGAAATGACCAATTCAGAGGGTCGAGATCAGCTTGGGGGACCTAACGAGTTGAAGTGACTGATTCAGAGGGTTGAGGTTAGTTCAGCGAACCTAAGGGTTAAAATGACCAACTCAATGGGTCAAGTTCAATTCAGCGGACCTAATAACTAAAATGACTAATTTAGCAGGTCGAGGTCGATTTAACGGACCTAAGGGTTGAAATGATCGATTCCGTGGGCCAATGTCAATTCAGTGGACCTAAAGAGTGAAATGGATAATACAAAGGGTCAAGGTCAATTCAGTGGACCCAAGGACTTGAAATGACCGATTTAGTGGGTCAAGGTCAATCTAGTGTACCTAAAGATTGAAATGATCGATTCAGCAGGTTGAGGTCAATTTAGCAAACCGAAAGGTTGAAATGACTGATTTAGCAGATCGAGGTCGATTTTGTGGATTTAGTTGAAATGACTGATTTAATAGGTCAATGTCAATTCAACATACCTAAGGGTTAAAATGATTGATTTAGTGGGTCAAGGTCAACTCAGCGGACCTAAGGATTGAAATGATCGATTCAATGGGTCAAGCTCGATTCAGCGGACGCAATGGTTAAAATGATTGATTCAGCGAATCGAGGTCGCTTCAGCGGACCTAGGGTTAAAATGATTGATTCAGCGGGTCAAGGTCAATTTAGCGGACCTAAAGGTTGAAATGAACGATTTCGTGTGTCAAGGTCAATTAAGTGGATGTAAGGATTAAAATGAATGACTTAGTGGGTCGAGGTTGATTCAGCAAACCTAAGGGTTAAAATGAACAATTCAGGGGCCAAGGTCAATTCAATGAACCTAATCACTGAAATGACTGATTTAGTGGGTTAAGGTCAATTCAATGGACCTAGGTTAATTTTGTTGACCAAAAGAGTTTTGTGCGGGGAGTGTTTTGTAATTTCGGCTCTGCTGGGGAGGGTGTTGTTTATCACGTGTTGAAACTGTAACAACTCATAATTTTATTCCATAATTAATTAAATTAATTTGAAATTCGAAAACTATCTTAAAAGACTCCTAATATGAGTATATATAAGTCTTGGATCGTTTAGAAGAGTTCTAATAGCATAAAACTCTCTAAAAAGAGTCCTTATGACACAAAACTCTAAAAAAAACGTTGTGACTAACGGGAAAACTATTTTTTAGTTTAAATTGGATTCTATTAGCATTAAAACTCCAAATCATTATAAATTAAAACTAATACGAGGCTGTGTTCTTCAAATCACTTTTTTCTTCCTCCACAAGACTTCTCCAAAATATTTCCCTTTCATCTACAAACTTTTGCCTCAAATTTCTTTGTCACACTAAACTTCCTGAACTTTTAAAAACACGCAACTTTATCCCTAAAATCTAGTGGATTTAAGTTTTGGTATATATTGTATTACTACAGGACCCATTTCTCTAAATTGAAATTGAGTTCTAATTGGTATTGATATTGGTATAAATTGAAATTGAATTTGAATTGGTATTGATATTGGTATAAATTAGTATAAGTTTTAGTTCTTATGCATACTTTAAATTAAATGAAACATACTTTAAACTACATATAGTACGCACAGATACTAACCTTCTAGTTCTTATGCGTACGCATTCAATAGACCTTAGACCCGTTCTAGAGTCATTGCCCTTGTAATGAGATATCTCGGATTGTCCTGTTTGGACACTTTGGGACTCCATATTTTCTATATAATAATATTCTTATTGGCTTAAACTTGTTACTTTTGGAGGAAGTTTTGCAGTCATATCTTAATGTTCTCTGGGTATATACTAGATAATGCGATGTTAAGTATTATTTCAATTGATAAATTGAAATAACACACACACACACTTGCGAATCTATGTCGTGTACTTGGAGAACTATGGGGATATGCTCTCGAATTTTCCTCAAATTAGACCAATGTGCATGAACTGTTAAGTATATTACAGAAATATGCGATCTTAAATGGGATAGGACCACTCGCCCTTTAGAGGAGTTGGAGGAAATAGGAATTAATATTATAACTTGAATTTTAATTTCAATTTCAAATTAAAATTGAATTCGAATTTGAATATTCACACTTTTGTTTATGCTAATCCACGAATATACGCTTCTTACCCACAATAGGTGATTGTTTGTAGTAGGTGTGATGGGTTATCCTAAATATAAATATTGGATGGGTGAGACAAATAGATTAGGGGATGTATTTCACAGAGGTGCTAATAAATTCGTGAAATACGCAAAGAGATGTCATAATGATGAAGAGTTTACATGTCCGTTTACTAGGTGTAAGAATAGTAAGGTGTTTGAGTGAAAAACCATTGAACTACATTTGTTAAGATGGAGTATGCAAGATAGTTATCGAATTTGGGTTTCACGGGGAACCGAAAGTTCCTTTTGTCCCCGAGCAGCCTTCACAACAACCTTCAACAAGTAGGATAGATGTACAAGGGGAGGATGACAATTTAGATCATAATATTCTAGAGGATTTAGTTGATGATGCATATGGAGTTCATAAAGTGGAAGAGAATGAGGTCACTGATGATGTACAAGGTTTAAGTGCTCATGAAGATATCGGGATAAACCTTAACGATGACTACTAAAGTTTAAAATTTAAGGCAAGCCAGCAGTTATACTCTGGCTATGAGAAAGATCAAACAACTTTACATGCCATGGCTGGTTTGCATAGTTTGAAGACCCAATATGGTTTGTTTGGCAATAGCGTGGCAAGAATTTTGAATTGGATGACACCGTCCCCCCGAAGGAGCCGATGTCTTTGGCACACTGACAAAAGTTTATCGACAATGAGACCGATGAGCAAAAAATTTCATCTCGTTAATCAGGGAGGGATAATCGGGTGAAAAAGTTGGACGTACACTACTCCGGGCGGACGTCTTATGCCGATGTGGAGCTTTGGATGGTAACTTTTTATTTTTCTTTAATTTTAGTTATTCTAATTTAGCATTACTTTGCATTACTTAGTAATTCTGTATTATGTTATTTCAGGACATGGGGAGTGGCCCTGGGGGTAGACCACATAGGCTCTATGACTATGTGGCAATCAGACGAAAAAAGGAAAGGATAATGAGGTGGCCCCGAGCGTCACAGCCACCATTGTAAGTTAAATATGTTTGATTTTCTAATTACGTTACAATTTTTTTATTTACTTAATTAACTAATCGTGTACTTTTTGTCTTTTCAGGCTAAGCTTAAGGAAGTCCATGAGTCGCAGTATAATACCGATAAAGCATCTTTGGCTACGGATGCACTCAACCAAGTGTTTGGGGTGGATCGCAAGGGGAGGAATAGGGGGTGAGCTCGTGGGTGGGTAAGTCAAGGGTCATCAAATTGGAGATGAACAGCAGCGGGTTGACACATAAGGTGGACACCCATGACGTTAAGCTATCAAGGTTGAAGGTGATGGTCGTAGATATGTACACCTTCATGAAGTTTCAGTTGGGCAAGGGAAAGGGCAAGGGGAAGGGGAAGGGGAAGGAGAAGGAGGTAGAGGTATACTAGGACGAGGACGAGGATGAGGATGAGGAAAAAGACGTCACTACTTCATCGTGGATACGCACGAACTCGATGCCATATGATGATCCATTTCCCATCGTGACCCCTGTCGATCAACCGATGTCAACAATCGGTTGGCGAAGCATGTTTCTACTCGACATATATTATGGGGAGCCGATAACGAGGGGGTGAGGGATACGAGCTTCCTCCCGAATATTCCAGTTCATGTATGTCCCCTCCAATACATTGAGGAAAGAGTGCACACCACGTATGTGGTGGAGGGAAAGGAGAACTTACATTCGTGGTTGAGCGAATAGTACATCGTTCAGCATACTGAGGGGTGTCTCAATTCATATATCGTGTGGCCTTACTTCCTCCTTCGAACTGCTCCTTCTTCATGACATTATTTCTATCTTTTATTTGGATATTTGGATATTGAATTGTATTTGTATTTTTTTGATTTTGGTACATGTTAGTTTTAATATGGATATTTGCGTTTCTCTTTTATTTGAATATGTATTATATATGCCATGATTTGGTACATTATTTTCATTTTATTTCAATATATGTTGTTCAGGCATGTATAATTTTGCTATAACAAATACAAAGATATTGTTGGGTAGTGGCAGTGGCCATACTGCCCCGAATTATCACAATAAAAAACTGTGATAAGTCTTTGACAAATAAACTTATCACGTACTTGTCACGGTCTTTGACCATGATAATTTTTTTGGTTTTATCACGGACTTGTCACGGTCTTTGACCTTGAAAAATCTTGTCAAGGTCAATGATCGTGACAGGATCGTGACAAGTCTAATGAACTTATCACGATCTTTGACCGTAACAAGTTCATGATAGGCTTATCACGGTAAAAGACCTTGACAAGTTGGACTTGTCACGGTCAAAGATCATAACAAGTGAGCTATTTTAGTGTAGTGCTTACTTATTTTATTTAGTCCAAATTGCTTCTTAATTGATCGTGTATTGAAGTCCCATGTAGAAATTCTAAATTTAGGGAACTTTGTTGATTTGATGATGATATTAAATGACAATCTTGAAAGATTTTATTTTTGTGACACCCCGCCTAATTAAACCTTGGGTGATCAAGCCTTAATTTAATTTAAACAGGTTTCTTAAATGGTTCATTCTTAGCATCACTGCCGAAATCTTTTTAATTTACTAACCACCTAAGTGAAATTAAGCGAGTGTCAAATTTTAGCTTTCTTAAGCAGAACAAATAATTCATACAAACACATTACAATTCTAGTAATAATAAAACAGTTTGCATAAATAACTGAATGAAGATAAAGTCTTGTCAAAAACCACGACCAATAAAAGACAACTCAAAATCCAGAATTAAAATAACTGTAAAAGTAAAGATAGGACAACATGTCCCAACTAAGAATACTAAAACTGAGATCTTGCACTATAAATGAAAAGGAGGAAGCGTCTAAACAATCCCTGCAACATCCACACGTGCTGTAGCTCCCAAATCCTTGGAATGAAATCATGCTGGGTGTCCCTGTGGCTGGGCACCTAAAAGGTTTTTAAAAAAATTTACATAGCAAGAGTTAGTACTCAAAACATTTGAAAATATTTTGCAAGCAGTTATCACAATTGAGTTATTGATTACACATATTAAAGTTTCGCACAACTCCTTTGAACTTCCTCACCTCTCTTCTACAGTTTATGTCTAACGAGGACACTTAGTTCACCTAGTTATAATACCCATAAGCGTAGGTAACTTATTTACTGCTCGTTATCCTTATTCTTGTAATAATTACATCACGCTATAAATTATTACTAAGATATTTACAATTCATTTCATTATCTACTATTCTCAATCTGTAGATTATGCACATAGAATACATTTTATCACACAATCATGTATTTAATATCAGTTATCACTAACATATCCTTTTACCACACATAAAGGACTCTTGGTTAGGAATGATTCATCGACCCCAAGTAAGAGTTGGTTCGGAATGATCCATCGACCCCAACTATTTAAAAATATAAATATATACACATATTCTGGTTCGGGACTCTTTCATCGCGACACCAGTTTAAAGTTTGGTTCGACATTTTCTCATCGACCCCAAACATATAATAACTTTATGTTAGTTCGGAATGTCTCATCGACCCTAACATAATTAATTTAGGTAAAATTCTCTTAACCCAAACTTTTATATAATTTAGTAGGTACACACCCGACCTATCAAATCATGTCCGTACGTAATATATTTTACTTATATTTACCGTACTCATTAATTAAAATTTATTTCACTATTGCATTTATTCGAGTATTCACGCAACTCTAAGGGTCCTAGTTACCCCTCCCTTAATTCAGTAGTTAATTTAACTTTAACCTACTGGTATTATTCCGGAATTTACTCTCGCTCTTTCTGTAGCTAAATTCTCACAATCCCCACATACGGTTATCGATCGTTCTCCCGTCGGTCCATTTCTCCAAAATTCCCACTCAATCATTTGTGATGAAATCTAACGGTACACCTACTGGTATTTATGAAGTCTCCTCATAGGTAAAATATCATCACTAAGGTTCCCATTAAGCGACGGTAATTAAAAGGAAATTTATTCACAAAATTCTCTAAAGTCCAGCCAGGGTCGATCGATCGACCGACATTCAAGGATCGATCGATCGATCAAGCAGTGACAGACCCAGTTCATCTTCTTCATGCGGGTTTCACCATTTTTATCTATCTATCTTTCATGATAGTCCACCATATTTGCAACCAACAATTCCTAATCATTCCTACATGTTCTGGGATGATTACTAACGATTTAAAACAACAAAATCATCATAAATCTTGGCCAAATTAACTAAAAATCTTATTAATGTTCAAGAACCCTAAAAATACATTCTTTACATCTTTCATCATAATTTCAGATTTTTAGTTCGATTCAATAATCTAGTTTTCTATGATATCTGAATATTTGGAGATCCAAAAATGTCCTACATACAATCCCTACAAATCATGGATCATAATCAATTGTTTTTCTCCCAAAAATATCATAAAAACTATGTTCTTCATAAAGCTTAAATATGGGTATTATAACTCAATTTATTTTGCAAATAACCACTTGCCTTATGATTTACAGGATCTGATTTCGTGGTTGTTGTTGATGGTTAATGATTTTGATCCTTTAATCCTCCTTCCCAAGAAATTTGTGGTGAAATCTCCTTAGAATTTCCCTTCCTTCTTTTGCCTTAGGAACTTTCCTCTCTCTCTTCTCTAATGGCTATGGTGTATTTTCTTTCTTTCTAACCCTAGCCTCAACTCTTATAATCTGATTTAGGGTTTCAAAATTCGTAGGTTTACTTACCCATAAATGTAACAAGACCAAAACGCTCTCGAATGGTCCCGATTTAGCTCGAAAATGACTCGACACTCAACTAGTACCCCCGGGTACACTATTTTGACTAATTTGACCCTTTCGGAATCATATGTGGACTCTAAATTATCTTTTGAGTCTCTTAAAATATTTTTCTAGTCTCATCTTCAATTTTGTCTACGCATGACACTCGGTTGAGATAACTCAGGTACGTCCATATAATCACTAGACCATACATATCAACATTCAAAATTTACTACTCACATTTAGTAAATTTTTAATCGTCATAATAATCTTTATTAACATTATATCACATTAAATTACTCTACTCACGTAATTTAATTTAAAACGTGTCACATTAAATTACTCTACTCACGTAATTTAAATAAAACATATTTTATCACATTAAATTACTGTACTCACGTAATTTAAATAAAACATATTTTCCTAATTATGTAGAATTACGGGGTATTACAATTTTGTTGTTAAGGTAGAAAATCCATAACTTAGGATGGAAGAATTCTAAGGGTTTATATTAATAAAATTCATGGTTTGGACCCTTAGTGTAATGATTTTGATGTTTAATATGTAAAGGGATTAATCCATGTTTAAATCTTGAGATTTTGATTTAATTTGGACACCTACATGTAGTAGATGTTAGGAGATTAATGGACAAGAAGTGAATAAACATGAACACCTTCATGATCCTAATTTATGTGATTTGGGACTTAATCCAAGTTGAAAAATACGCATAAATAACCATAAGATGATAAACTAAGTCATGGGGACTGTTATTAACGATTATCCCAAGGTTTAAGCCTTTGGAATTGGATTTTTATGGAAGAATGTAAATCCCGAAGAGAAACAAAAATATCGGGTCACACGCAGTTAGCAGGGGCGAAGTTCGCCCCTGGGCCGAATCGATTTAGATCCTGGAGAGTCAGGCTGTGGGATTCGTGGGGTATTTTTAGGAGTCCATGCGAGTTGGTGGGATCGTGTATGGATAATCGTGAAATTTATTAAAAATATAAATGTGATGTTACCATTAAAAAAGAATTTTAAATTAACTAGATGGTTAATTATATTTTACAAAGAAAAGGAAGTTAATATTTTACGTTGTAGTTAATTACTAACTAAGAATATTTATGGATTATCTTTACGGGATAACTATGGGGTAATTTTTAGGATAATTACCTTTACATATGGTAATATGTAACTATATTTTGTGTGGACATAGCTGTGTTCGTGGACTGTCCTATCGATCAGGGTACACGCGTTCGGGACCAGAGCACACGTCGACATAGGTGGGCTAGTCATAGTGTAGGTCATATTTAGGCACTACGTAGCATCGCCACTTATGAGAGATAAGTGTTGATGTTGGGGTCCATGTGTCACCATTAGGTATGGGTCGTGCAATGGTGTACTATGTAGGTAACGCCTCAAATGTATGTGTATTGTATTGTCCGTGTTGGATAGGAGACTCCTCCGAACTTACCGATAGAGCACTATCGGGACACTATTGGTAGATGCCTTAGTGTCGTATATATGAAGACATATATATAATTAATGAAAATAAATGGAATAATTTCTTAATTTTAAAGATGTAGACTATAAAATATAGGCCCAATACTACGTAGTATGTATGACGTTGATGTCATTATTTTATGGGTAGTATGACGGGGATAATTTGGAAAATAGTAACTTGAAGGTAGACAACTCTATTTCAGCATGCTTATCATGTTAAATGAATTCTTATATTATCATTATTATTCATCAATCATCTGTTGTCAAGACTTGGATAGTTATACGTGTAGCACTGCTTTTAGATGAGGGGTGAGATATGTTGTGCATGTGAGCGATGATAGAAAATCTACACTTTGAATTAACTGTACTTTTGCACAATAAAATTAGTAAGTTAATTCTCGCTCACGTTAGGGCGCTGACCCAAAATTATAAATGTTTTCTCCCCCAGGTGCTCCTAGGCAGGGATAGCAGGACTGTGGATAGTTAAGCCTTGTCGTCTCACATTACGCGTCAGACTTCTGCTCATTGATTCTTGATTATGTTGTATTGCATTTTGGTTATTTCATTTTTATATTTGGATTTTGTATGGGTATAATCCCGAAGTCTATTTTATTTCTTGTTGGTTTGAGACAATTATGAGTATGTTGGGATTTATTCATATTATGTGATTGTCGGATTCTACTATTTCCTTGAATAGTAATTTAAATTCAGTTTCGATTTCAATTCTTGGCTTGAATAAATATTTTATTTGGTTTGATGCTGAGATTGCTATAGATTGTATATCAAGCACCATCTTCGGCGTATTATGTCTGGACAACCGTTACGTGAAAAAATGGGGGTTGTTACAGTTGGCATCTTGCCAGAGTTTTGGGGGTCTATCGATCGGATTGTCTTATTGTAGTGGAAGCTTGATGTTGAGAGGCACTTGCATCTATTATAGTGCACAGTTACTCAAAGGAAGATGCTTGCTGTTTTCAGAGGGAAATGGTTAGTATTGGTGGGAGTTTATTACCACCGAAGAGGATAGGTCGTCGATGGCCATTGTTGACTTTTGGGTGAAGTTTGAGGAGAAATCATTCCCTCCCACATAACAAATATATTTGGGATCCCATTTTGATAGGCTTAAGCAGGAGGACCATACTGTCGTTGAGTACAAGCAGGAGTTTAACCGCCTTGGGCACTTTGCCCAATATGTGATGGGATCAGAGGTTCGAAAGATAGATCAATTTATACGGAGGTTGATTTAGAGGTTCCAGTAGGTGTTAATGGGAACCTGGATTTCACTACTTACACCTAGGTAGTGGATGCTGAATTCCTGCATTGTTAGGATCATAGAGAATTTCAGAGAGAGAAAGAGTCGAATAAGGATAAAGTGAGATCCGATCAAAGGATAAAGACATTTGAGATAGGTGAGTGAGCCTAGGGGCAGGGAGGCTCACAAAAGCACCCTAGAGGGTAAACCCCTAATATATTTATAAGAGGTGATGATCAATGCTGACAGGCCACCCAGGCAGGGCCTATAGGGTCGGGGTCAGAGGTATAACAGGATAGACCCCAGGGATAGGGGTAGGGGCAGTAAGACCGCCCATTTTATGGAGTTTGTTTTACTTGTGGGTAGCAATACCAGTCCTTTAGGAGGTGCCCTAAGGGTTTCCATGATGAGGAGGGTCAGATTGGATAGGGACAACCTCAGGGATATCATTAGGCTCTTCTATTATTGTAGTAGTGCCATGAATTACCGCCAGTGCCATAGTACCTGACATTGCCTCCACCCAGAGATCAGGTGCAGGGATGCGCATTATGGACATGTATTTAATGTCTTTTAAGCGGACCGACCAACACAACCTCAGTCTATCAAGGGTGTGTTTTATATTATAACAGTTATGCATGAGTATTTTTTGACATGGGAGCATCCCATTATTTTGCTAGTTGTGCATTTTCTTCGATGTCGAGTATATTAGAAATTATTATCAATGTGTTTATGCACTTGAATACCCCAGTGGGTTAGGATGTTGATGTCGTTCAATTCAATCAACAAAGCAATTGTCAAATTAAGATCCAGCATCTCTGATTTATCTGAGCCCAACCTCGCCTGTCCATATTTTTTTGTTAGTCTAATGAGTAATACTTGCCAATTGTAAGAAAATAGTTGTCATCGACACCTCTTTTAATAATGGCATGCTAAGATGGGCAAGCTGACTTCATTTTTTAAATATGTATAAGTGAATGCCTTTTTTCTTAATCAATATGATTTATTTTTTTATTTTTAAAGTAATGTGATGTTTTTGATTTCGTAATCCATATTTATACTCATATTAACTTTAGTTGTATTAAGTTTAAAAGTGCTTAAAATATCCTGAAGCCTTAATGCCAATGCACGACTGTCAATATGACTTGATTTTGGGGTTTGAAAATGAGTTTTATCTATTTTACTAGTATCCTTAGATTGAGTTTTGACTTGTATAATAGTTTTTTGTTTATACCCTTAGAGTTGTTTCTTTATCGGAGCATTTGTGGAGATTAAGAGGTTCCACTCAAAACATCGCCTAATAAATAAAAGATGTATATCCGTGTTTCCCAAAATATGACATTATATCGTGTCACTATAATTTAATTACGGGTGAGAACATCCAAAGACATGACACAAAATTGATCCAAAATTGAACAATATGTTGAGTATGTCGGTCCTTTTTTATACAAAACTATGTCATTTTTGTGTCAATATTAGAAGTCGTGAAGTCATGTCAATTTTGTCTTGTTGTGATAATCGTGTTTTTACTCGTGTTATCGTTCCTATATATGCATTTATTTATGTTCAACTAAGTGTAAAATTTAAGAATTATGTTAGTCGTGTCATTTAATGTTTTAAACGGGTTGTGTTCATGTAATTTACTATAACATGAATTCATATTGTGTCGTGTTTCGAAAACCTTTGTCGTGATGCGTTTTCCAAAACACGACTCAAAAATACGAATTGTCACGTTAAGTATATCGATTAACATGACACTAATATGCGTGTGATTGAATTGCTAAAACACCCGTGTTTGGTAAAAAGAAGATTAAAGATGAAAAAATATAATTGAAATTGAAAAGATTATTTTTCCTTTCTAGCGCACTAAATTGTTTATCACTCAGTGGACAGAAAATAAAAGAAAATATGAGCATCAAATAGTCTTCTGACCTTGTAGTAATATATTAATACATCCAAATATTTAATTTAAGAATATATATATCCAAAAAAAATGTATATTTTAGTTTTTCTTGATTCCTACCAAACACAGAAGACGACTTTAAAAAACAATCACCTTTCCTCCTTCCAACCAAATCGAATAAGATGAAGATGGTTTGCTTCCTTTTTTGTGTAGAAAGTTAATTCAATTTTCCTTCCTTCCCATTAAAGGGATCATGTAAAGAAAGTTATCAACTTTCAATTTTCCTTTCTTCCAAATAAATGGATCATAAGTAGTCATTATTATCGATTTGGTTACCAAATGCTCCAACTAATTGAGAGAGTTACCTTTTTAAAGAGAATCAACTTAGGGCATTGCTTTGCCTACTTTAGATTCATTAAGAAAAGGTGAACTAAAAAATCACATACACTTTTTCTATACAGTAAGATTTGATTTGTTAATCATGTTTAAAAAAATGTACTAGTCATAATTCGGGAAAAATTGAGTATTACGGGTGTCAATTCTAGACAAGATACGAAATAACACAAAATTAATTTGAAATTAACACGATCAGTCTTATTTACATTAAACATGTCTTCATCGGTCATTTCAAAATAATTTTTTCTCAATAAGTCTTATTACACAAGTAATAAATATCGAGGCATATATTAAATAGTCCCTTGAACATTTTTAATACACGTTGCCAAAAAGTTCACGTTCGGCTAGCGCGGACTTTAAAAAAAAGAAGAGAATATTACTTAAATGGATGTTTGAAGGACTTTTTGAAAAAAAATATTTGGATTAATTGTGTAGTGAAAAATGTTTAAAGGACATAAATATTCACTATATATATTTTAATAGAATATTTTTTTATTGAACCTGTTAAAGGAAACAAAAACGAATACATACTTGACAGCATATATACTAAAGAGGACCAATTAATAATTATCGCATGCATCATGTTTGTTCCATCGTGAAAGTTTTTATTTTTTTGATAATCTCAAACCTTCGCATGAGTTCCCCATAAAAGTTAAACAAGAGTTTTTATTTTTTTGATAATCTCAAACCTTCGCATGAGTTTCCCATAAAAGTTAAACAAGAGGTCCTACAGCAATCCTAAAAAGTTCAATTACCAAAAGGCCACCAACCCCAAGAAGAAGAATCAGATTGCTTCTCATCATCATGTTTTTTCTCATCAGCGTTATAATAATGCAAAAGTTTCTCCAGCATCTTAAGCCCAAACTCGAAAACCCCAAATCCGAACATATTCCCGATGACTACAACCACCAGCACCAAACATGTGATTGTCATGCAAGTTTTTCCACTGCAACACATCTTTTCTCTCTTTCTCTCTCTCTATAGATCTGAAATAAAGTTCAATATATGAGTGTATCAAGAATTATAATCTACGTGTATATATAAGAATGAAATTTGGTTTATGGGTTAGTACTTTACCTTGTAAGTATGTGAATAGTGTTTGGATCCGAAACTGGTATGGAATATAGATGGGGTGAAATATAAGAGTCCTATTATATATAGGGGAGGTTTAGAGACGGGATTGGATTGGGACAAGGAGTTGAGTGTGGTAGATGGAGAGGTTTTTAGAACTGAAACTCTTGGAATCCCTTACTCTAACAAATAAAAAGTAACAAACAAACTTTTTGAATCCTTTACTCCATTAAAAATCATTCTTGGTCCAAAAAGTGATGTAAATACTCAAAACCTATGGGTATAGCTATTAACACTCCAAAATATCTTCTAACACTTCACTTTTTTTCCAAATAAAAGTTAAAGACTCTTATACCCTTATGATTAATTCTTATCATTTTTGTCACTAACAAAAAGATATAAACCTCTTTTTTACCCCAAAAATTATATACATAATTTAAAAAAATGAACTATAAAAAAACAAGGACTATAAAAAATATTATATAATTTATAAAAATGAACTATTAAAAAAAAGAAAAAAACTATTTTTTACCCTGAAATCATTTTTTTTAAACAACACAAGAACACGACTCAATTAAAAAGAGACACGACACGTGACAAAAAAATTTCTCCACCTAAAACGAGCACCACCCAAATAAAAACAATACGACGCAAAATCTTTTTTTTTACCCAACACGAAAATGATCAACTAAAAATGATGTACGACATGAAATCTAATTTTTATTTGGCTAACACAAAAGCAACACAAAATAATAGTGACACGAAACAATACGACATGCCGTCGACTTTAAAAAAAAAAAGATACGAACACGACCTAGTTAAAACGCGGCATGCCATAAAATATTATTTTTTCACTTAACACGAATATGACTCAAATTAAAAATAATTAGATTATGTTAAAAAGGCACCATAAATAGAAAAATGGAATAAATGGTTCTTGAATTTTAAAATAAAAAAATGTTAATATTTTATTTTATCTAACATGAACACAGTCTAATTAAAATGCAACACGATAAGACATGGATTCTCATTTGTTTATCTAACACGACCAAAATAAATGTGACAATATATTAAATCTTATTTTTTAATCTAACATGAACATGATATAATTTTTGTTTATCAAACGGTTTTTTGTCAAGAAAAAAAATGTTTTTTTAATAAAATTGTATTTTATTAAAGCTGTTTGCAATAAACATTGTTTTAATTAAAAAAAACATTTTTTTTAATAATTGGCCTTTTGGTAATTGAACTTTTTAGGGCTGCTGCAGGACCTCTTGTTTAACTTTTATGGGGAACTCATGCGAAATAACTAATTATGGAAACATAAAGAAATAACTAAGTAGTTACGGAAAACCTGACAATTTTTATACATACTAATTAAGAAAAACAAGAGTAAACTACAAGTAAAATGAAGAAAAATAAAAGCAAGAGTTATTTGGGGATTGGTCCCAATTAATTGTTGGGGCAAAAATTTCCTTATTATACATGCATTTTCTTAAGATGTTTCTAATATTATAGAGTTTTCTCCCTCAAATTTTTTCGAAAAATATTAAGAGTCACCCCTCCAGTGAAAATATAATAATTACTTGGCATATATATGGAAATCCTTAAAAGTCAATATTAGTTCTTATTTATGGCTACATTTACAATTCTTAGACGTATATATGTACAAAATACATCTATTTATACATTTTATCACTGTTCTAAAAAACCCGCCTAGGCTCCGCCTAGGCACGCCTAGGCTTGAGGCTTGGGAGAAACGCCTCGCCTTAAGTTTTTCACGCCTTATTCTTGGTAAAACCCTTAAGGCGCATTTTTTTCTAAAAAGAACCATGCTTTAGTGAAATAATATCGTCTTTTAAAGAATTTTTTTACAAACCAGACCATTATCTCATCCAAAATAATCAAATAGTACTTTAATTTGTAAATATTCAGACATATTTTTATGATATGTACAATTTTAGTTTTTTAATAGCCTTGTTATGGTTAAAAAATATTAAAATATATTAAGAAGGCCTAAACGCCTTTTGACGCCTTTTGACGCCAAGGCCCGCCTAGGCTTCAAAGGCTTAAGGCTTGGCCTCCACGCCTCGATCACGCCCCGCGTTTTTTAGAACCTTGCATTTTATTAGTAATTTTTTTAATATTTTTTTGTATCAAAAAATTAATAATTAACTAAAAGAAATTGATTATCGTTCACCAAAACTTCGCCCCCGTGGTCAAATTCTTTGTTTTGAGGCACAAAAAAAGATAACTTTGTTTTTTATATATACGGGAGAATATGAAGTGGAGGTGGATGAAACTTGACATATAACATCTATTTAAAATGAAAAGTTGTTTATATACACTAGCATGTAGGCCATGCGATGCGTGTCATTATTTATCTAAATTATATTATTTTGTTGTATACCTTATAAATTAGTGTATGCATAAACTTAATATACGTATATTAAAGATAAAATTTACACGTTTATATCACCAAAAATTGCATATATAATAAAAAAATTCATGCAAAAATATATATTTTTCATAAAATCATATTTACATTAATAATTTAAGTTATATCTTGACCAAAAAAATGAACACAATCACACACAAATTTATGTTTGATCATTACGTTGGGCATTTTTTGAAATCAAATAAACCTCAACCTAACAAATGGAGCAGTATATGTGTGTTCTATAGGATGGGTATGTTTGGAACGAGTGATTCCATTGATTAAAGAAGAATAAGAAGCTAACATATGCCATACCCTCCCAAAACACACATAAAACCCCACAATTTTCAAACCCGTAACATACCCAATATAAATATACTAAATAACACATAATAACAATTTGTCCCAGCTGCGTTATTTAGCTGAGATAAAACGAAATGGTACCTGACAACGGCGATGGAGGAGGAATAATAGCGACAGCGACAGCGACAAAGGAGGAAGAATGGCGCTTGTGGAGAATGACTGGAAGCTCTTTATAAAGAATGCTCGCTCAGAATACAAAGAGATAGAATAGGGAAGGGTAAGAGACAGAGTACACGTGGTGCTTTAGAGGCAAAAGAAAGGGTTAAATGAAAGATAATGTGGAGGTAGTTCTAAAGTCTAAGAGAGATAACGTTACAACTTATTTAGGGTCCGTTTGGTTCGTGTTGAAATACTTTTCATAGTGTTAAAAGTAAAAGGTGAATTATTAGCACGGTAATTTTATTTTCACCATCTCTGTTTGGTTGGTCGAGTTTTCACTAGGTGAAAAATTTAACGTTTTCACCATTTGTCGTTTGGATGGTCAAGATGAATATGGTGAAAAAATAAAATAACCATATTACCACCATATTTCAAATGCACACAAAAATAGTTATATTTAATTATTTGATTTTCATCACACAAGTGTCACTGGCCATTAGAAAAAGTTCATTGACCTTAAACTCAAATTTGACACAATTCCCTCCCCACCCCCACACATAATATGCAAGACAAATAAGTATAAAAGGTTTAAAAAAACAGTCCTAATTAAAAAAGAAAACAGTTACAATTTAAAAAAAAATGTTTTCAACAATGAAAAAAACTGTCAATTGTAAAAAACAATCCCAATATAAAAAAAAAAGAGTCCCAACTGTAAAAACAATAGTCCACAATTAAAAAAAAATAGTTCTCAACAATGAAAAAATAACTCCAATAAAGAAAAACAGTTTCCAATTAAAAAGAAACAGTTTTCAACATTGAAAAAAACAACCCCAATTTAAAAATTAAAAAAAAAAGTATTAACTATGAAAAAAATAGTTCCCAATTATGAAACAACCCCAATTAGTAAAAAAAATTCCGAACACATTACCTTGCACCAAACAAATAATCATTTATTTTTATTTTTTTTTTATTTTTTTATGGGAATAGCTATTCCCTTCCCATACCCTCCATGTCTTCCCCCCACAACCTTTGGATAATAAATGACAATTGTGTCCTTAGATTTATAAAATCTAAATGTCCAATTTTTTCACCACCAACTAAAATAAATACATTTGATAAAAAAAATTATATTTTCAATAAAAAATCTGTTTATAAAACGTAAAATCTTATATTTTTTTTTATTAAAAAACTGTACATGAAACGTAAAATTTATTTTTCTTAAGAAACTGTCTTCTTAAAAAAGTGTTTTTTTTTACAAAATTTATTTTTGGTTAAAAACTGTTGTTTTTTTTACTATTTTATTAATAATATTTTTACTATTTTAAAAAAATATGGTTCGCGGTAGCGGTATGACCACCTATAGATACCGCTGGTGCGAAGCATTTCTTCTAATATGTTGGTTCACGCCAGCGGTATGTATAGGTGGTCGGACTGCTTATACATACCGCTGACGCGGACCATTTTTTTAGATAGTAAAAAGATTATTTTTAAAATACTAAAAGAAACAATTTTTAACTGAAAAATAAATAGCGAAATCGTTTTTTTAAATAAATAAAACAAACAGTTTTTAACTAGAAATGGTAAAAAGAATGTCCATTTTTTTAAATAAATAAAGAAACAGTTTTTTATCAACGTCCATTTAAATAAATAAATAAAAAGTTTTTTTTAATAAATAACATAATGTTTTTTAAATGAAAAAATAACTTTTATAATTTTATATTTTCAGAATATTAAAATTTTAATTTTCAAACTATTACGTTTTTATTTTTTTTCATAATATTATGTTTTGTTTAAGTAATAGATTTTGGGGCAGAAGATTATATTTGTACAAATCATATATGCATAGAGGGTCTTTTGGTCTTTTAGTGCTTAAATATTGAAAAGGGTGTGAGGAAAGACATAGAGGGTGTAAGAATAGCTATTTCATTTATTTATTTATTTTTTGTTTATTTTTTTTTAGTTTTTAGTTTTTTTTAAATAAAAAAATGAAATTGAAAAAAAAAATTAAATGAATATTTAATGATCGTGTTAATTGAGAGGGATAAATGAATGTGTGATAGTTGCACGTGAAAATAAGAAATGTTAGTCTGGTAATAAGATAAATTTCATTGCTTTCACTTCTTAAATTATTCATTTTACCCATGGTTTAAAACGGTTAAAGTTTCACCTCACTTTTCACCATATTTGTTTTATTTCACCATGTTAAATGCACAACCAAATACATATTTTACTTAGGTGAATTATTTTTTAACACGGTAAAAAATATTTCACCACATACTAAACGGACCCTTACGTTGACTGGTTGTAAAGTCTAGGTACAGTTCACCTCCTCAAATCTCAAAACGATGGAAACAACAATTAGGGAGGAAATTGGGTTCACAATTCTGCCCTAATAATAATCAATAATCTAGCCACTTGCCACATTTATGTCAGATCAGATGCCTCTTGAGTTCACATAACCTCCGCCCGCTTCAAAACGTGTATAGGGGTCTATTGAAGAGATTTTGCAACCACTCATCGATCTTCCCATTCGCCTCCACCCCACTCCGCCTCATTTCATTTGTACCAAAAATTCATCACAAGAGGTATGTATTTCTTCATTCTCTTTCGCTATTACATTTTTGTTCAGTTAGGTTATATATCTAACTGTGCTCGGTGACCTGGGAGACCACATTGTTGCTGGCTAATTGGAGGGTACGTACCGTGTGTTTATCGTAAAATAAAACACTTGACTCAACCATTCATAATCATCTAGACATCCCTTTATCTCTTGGCTTTCATTATTGGTGTTCAATTGGCTAAACACACTTTAGTTTCCCAACAAACATCGGAACAAGCCGTTAATAGGAGGGTTGACATCGACACCTCGGCGCCTTTTTAGTTGATTATCACTCAATTTGGTGAGATTGGTTTCTGGAAAATGGAAACCCCATTCTCACAACCCCTCTCACCCTCAAGTCTCTTTCTTATTTTTTATATTTGGGGTTACATTACATTTTTGTTCTAGTCTTGCCTCTCGGGTTAAAAAGACAAACGCACGGGAAATCGAGAGATTCTACCAACAATACTATGAAAAATATGTTATTGCATTGGACCAGGGAGAAAAAGCAGACATGTATTCTTTTTAAAAGAATGGTTCTATTCTACTTGCCGGTACCCAATTTTATGAGTAAGAGGTTCATTGTGTTTATGTAATTATTTAGAATGGAAATTAATTACATTATAATAGAGCCCAACTCGACAAAGCTTACCAGACGGTCGAAGTGCTTTTTGTAGTCCTCTGCGCTGTTAATAAGTCCGAAAAAGTTGAAGAAGTTGCTCCTGAGGTGAGTTACTCCCCTTTTTTGTGAAAAATCTATGCGTAGTGGTTTTTAATACTGGTATTGCATTGCATGACTTGTACAATGATGTGGTCCTATCATGACACAAGTCATGCAATGGCCATCAAGGTACAAGTTACAAATCAACCCATCCTCCTAATGGTTAAACCCCAAATATGCTATATGTTTAATAAAAACAAGTCAGGTGAAAAAGTAGAATCCTTCAAACCGTACATGATGTAGCATTTGGCATTCTTTATATATTCATTTTGTTTCCCAAAACATTGCATATCAATTACTTTTAGAGTGTTTATGGATGCATAGAATTAGAATTCCACTAGAATTATAATTCATGGAATTTGAATTAAGGGTCCGTTTGGCTACCTAATTCCAAGCCATGGAATTGGAATTGGAAGGCTAATTTTAATTCCACGGAATTGATATTGGCCTTCCCTTGCCAATTCCAAGGCATGGAATTGGGTTGCCAAATGGGCCCTAAATGAATTCCAATTCCATGATGTTCGAATTCAATTTGTCGGTTACGTTGTTGCATTTATTTGGTATTTTATGAGACTTATAAATTCATGTTTGTGGGTCGTAGTTCGTTCAGTATCCGTGTAACTTTGTTAGCGTACAATTTGTGAAACTCTGTTTGTGTGGAACTATGTGCACGTGTACCTGCAGTGTGTGAAATTGTGTGTGTGTGACACTGGAACTGTGTGAGCATGTGTGAAATTGTATGTGCAATGTGTATAACTGTGTGGTGTAGTGTGTGTGACATTGAAACTGTGTGTGCGTGTGCAGAGTAACATCATGACATAGTGTCTGTGAAAATGCATGTGCGTTAATTTATCCCTCTGTGTCAATTCCATAAAACCGTGATTCTATAATTATCTACTTTTACTTTGGAAGTAAATTTATACAATTGGAATCACAGAACAATTTCAAACTCATTTTTTTCTAACCAAACAATGTAAACTGGAACTCAAGGCCCCAATGTCAATTCTTAAGTTTGGAATTGGGGTTGCCAAACACACCCTTAGAACTACTGGGGTAGTAAGTTTGGAACTTCTGGGATGATACTTCATGTGCCATTTGGGGTGAGGGGACCATCTAAAATTTTCTTTCTTGTTATATTTGACAAGCTTTGCCATTCCAATTGATTTTGCGAATTTAATCAGCCAAATGCATCTCCCGTTATGTCAATTTTTGGTTTTTGCAATGCTGATGAGGGATCTAGGGTGGCTTTAAGTCCAAGGAAATACCTGAATCTATTTGTCGTTTAGGGTCTAATGTCTTCACTACTTGCACCTTGAAATCTATACTTTACTTTTTGTGACACTTTTATAAGAAATTTTGGGACATTTATTTTTCACCCAAAGTGTAAATGCCAAAGATTGGACTACGAACCCTTTTTTTTTTTTTTAATTATTGTTATATATTATTGATCAGCATAATATGGAGTCATGCACTGCGAAATCAATGCTAAGAAACTTGAAACATTTGTGAGCAAATCATTGCCACGGCTAAAGATGTTCAAGCCAAAAAAGATATCTATGCTCCCTATAACATTCTGCCATTGGATTCTGCGGGTGCATCACAGTCCATCATGCAACTGGAAGAGGTACACTATACTCCAAATTATATATGAGTAATACTAGGGGACACAGTCTAAATTAGTTGATAAATATGACTTGGTTTATGTGTGGGACATTCATTACTAATAAACTTTTAACTTACCAATGTATTAAAGATGCATCACTGTGTTAGTCAAATTGTTGATTATAATTAGGGATTTTTTTGGCTTAACCCCTACTTTTTAATGTGATATTTGACTTAACCCCGACTTTGCTAATCTCTTTGATATACCCCCTGCACGAGGGGTTTTCCTCAAAGTATTACATAAAAGTAGGGGGTTAAGTTAAAGGATTTATTTGATTTTACCCCTTGTTTATAATACTAAATTAGACAAAGTCAAAGGATTATGAAAACGAGGGGTTAAGTCAAATTAGGCATTAAAATTTGGGGGTTAAGTCAAAATGACCCTTAGAAATACTAGGTATGGTTTTTCACCATACCGTAACATTTCAGTCCAGACAAATATGGTTTGAGTTTGCTAATTTTCATTACTAGCAAATGAAATTATCGAAACCGAAGTCATTAGTGGTGATTATTGGTCGATTTGGTATAGGCTATATACCGACCGATAACCACCCCTAATGAATACCCAAGTACTCTCACCCACACACATGTAATTTATGCTCATGAATTCTATTTGTATGCCATTACCAGGTTAAGGCGGCTGTGGGTGCACTTCGAAACACATGTGGGTTGAGTTGGACAGCGTCAGCTGATCACCAAAAGAAGAAATCGGGAGAATTGAACCTTCTTGATTGGCTAAGGGCTATGTTTGGGTTTCAGGCATGTGGTATTGATAAGAAGAATTAGATAATAATTCTTAAGTTGCTTATGGCTTTTAAAAAGTTAATATTTGTGTTTGGTTTATTTTGTTATCTACATAGAGACAATGTCAGAGAGCATTTAGCTTTGCTACTTGCCAATATTCATATAAGACTTATTCCTAAGCCCGAACCCCTTAACAAGGCATGAACCCCCCTCTTATCTCAAACCATAATTTTTGAGCATTTCCATGATATAGCTTCTCATTTTTTTAATGCAAGTTCAATTTTTGTGTTGCATTTAAATTTCAGTATTGAACTGAAATGTTATGTTATGATTAGTTTGCATGTTCTTTGTGTCGGTGGTTATTTCTTGTGGATAATTAACCATTTTCCCTTGAGATTTCTAATTGATTTTTCATTATCGCATAATTATCCTCTAGTGAATATTTTCTTGGCACTTCGAAAAGTGTAATCTTAACATGCATAGTTCTAATGCAGCTTGACGATCGAGCTGTTAATGCACTCATGAACAAGATATTCAAAAACTATAAAACATGGTGCAAATACTTGGGAAGAAAACACAGTTTATGGTGAGATATGTTTGTGCATCTTCTTTTATTTGTTGACTTCATCACATGATTTTTCTAGATTAAAATGAACTTCTTATGATAATGAGCTGAAATGAGTATGAATGTAATTGCTTGTATGCTCCCCCAAGGGCAGCAAGAAGTGCAACAGAGGAATATTCTTTACATGGGCCTCTATCTTCTTATCTGGGGTGAACCGGCTAATGTACGATTTATGCCCGAGTGCCTCTGCTACATTTTCACAATATAAGTAATTCATTCATCGTCGTACATTTCATCAGTAATTTTATATGTATTGTTGAAATGTCTACATCTTCGTATACACACACATATATACATAAGGCTCGAAGGGTCTAAAAGATGAATTAAAACAACTTTACCCAAATTTCTAGAGAGGCTGGTCCGTATGACTCGAACCAGTGACATTGCACCAGGCAAAATGAGGATTTTCCATCTTTATGAAACTCTCTCTCTCTCTCTCTCTCTATATATATATATATATATATATATGCACACATGTATATGCAGCCAGGCTCCTATGCAGACATACTTGAGAACTTGGTCCAAAACGATGTTGTTCTGGACCAAATTGTGAATTTAAAAAAAAAAGAGAAATGCTGATTTATGCACAAAGTTCATAAGTCCGTCCTCACCAAAGACGGACTTAATATATGTATACATTTTTATTTATTTTCTTAATACATATCTCATTGCAATGCTCCGATATATGTTAAGATGGCATATGAACTCCATGGTTTGTTGGTTGGAAATGTCAGCATTGTCACTGGAGAAAACATTAATCCTTCTTACGGTGGGGACGATGAGGCTTTCCTGCGGAAGGTTATAACACCGATCTATCGAGTAATTGATAAGGTACTTTCTATTGGAACACATTCATCATTTTCAAACTGCTTTTTTTTTCTTCTAATGTTTCAGACATGATATAATAATGCTCATCTTATTACAGGAAGCCAAGAATAGCAAAAATGGGAAAGCCTCTCACTTAGATTGGTGCAATTATGATGATCTAAATGAGTACTTCTGGTATGCACATATTTAAATTGATAACTACAGTTCATTACAAAGTTTATAAAAGGGTGTTTGCGCTTTTTGATATTCTGCTGGACTCATGCTTTTGGCTGATCTGTTGTATATGTCATCTGACTGTTTTTCTTTGGGTTGGCCTATGTGGGATGATGGCGATTTCTTCAAATCTACACGTGACATGGGACAGGTGCTCTATATTCAACCCAGATATTATTCCTTAAATCTCCCTCCGCCCCAAATTAAAAGGGTATGTTTGAAAGTCAACATTTTAAAGAAATATTTTTGGCCTTTGGGTTGCAGAAAATAGTTTTCTATTTTATATTTCCTTAAGGAAATATTTTGGTCCTTAAGGAAACATAAGGAAATTACATTTTGTTAGAAGTAAACCATTATTTTCAAATGTGATTTATAGAAATCTTGAAAGTCAAAATATAATTTACAGAAATTTTGAGGGACAAAATGTAATTTTCAGAAAGTTTAATGACCAAATTTCATTTACATAAATTTTAGGGACCAGAATGTTAATTAACAAAATTTTAGGGGCCAAAATGTAATTTACAGAAGGGGTCGGACTTGTCATTTTTCCTTAAATTTAGCCGTAAAATGTAATTTGTAAAATTTTGGGGTCATTATGTAATTTACAAAATGTTACGGGGATACATGTAATTTTCAAAGATAGATAATGTTTTGGAAATAGGTGTAATACCCCATATTTCTGAGGATATTAAATTAAATTAAATTGGTGATCTAGGATTTAATTAAATCGATGATTTGGAATTTATTTGATTCGGTGATTTGGAATTTATTTAATTTAGAGAAATTATTTAATTCGGTGATTGACAGTAAATCAGTTCAATTTAAGTTTAATTTCACGCGTTCGATATTTTTAGGTGGAATAAAAATAATGTTTTTAAAGTGACTCGGATGGTGATTTTGAGGTTACGGTTGGTTCCGAAAGGGTCAAAATAGTCGAAAAAGTGTACTCGGGTGTACAGTTTGGATCCCGGGATGATTTTGGACCAACTCGGCATCATTGAAGGGTATTTCGATCATTCGGGAGTTGGAGGTTTAGAGAACTCCGAAAATATTAAGTGTCTATCTGCCATTAGAGAGAAGGGTCTAGGGTTAACACAATCACAATAGAAGAGAGGCCATTGAAGAGGAAGAGGAAGAGAAAGCCAAAGCTTCCTACACAGTTTTTCGCTCCGAACGCAACGGAATCGAGATCGGAGCGAGGGGAGAACAACCACACCATGATATTAATGAGATTCAGACCTGCTATTGAGAGGCAAGTATTTAAATGGGAATTTATATTAAGCATTTTATACTACCCATGTAGATTAGCGTGTGATTTCATGCTTTTGGAAGTTTTATACGAATTTGGGAGGGTTTAATTCATAAACTAAAGTGGGAATGCATGTAGAGATGTTCCTTAATGATGATATTATGAAATTAGTGGGTTTGGGTTGATTAATAAGAGATAAATCTGAGTTCTTGATTTATAAAGTTGATGAACATGAGAAAATTAGGGTTTAAGTTAATTAAAGGAGAATTTGATTCTTGGGTCGAATCTTTGATGTTTTTGTGTAAATTTTCATTGGAAATTTATCTCTATATGAAGATAAACTGATATTAGAATATATTTTATGATTAAGGTTGAATCTTGATGGGTTCTTGATTGAAGAACATGAATCTTGAATGACTTAGGGTTTAATTGATGAACACAAGATGTCAATTTGCCAGAATTATTAATGTAGCTTTAAACGTATTCCATTTTCATCTTACTTATAATTAAAGTGATATCCATACATGTTTGGAAACTTCTTTGTCTTGGCTTTCTAATGAGCTTTTAATCAGGTCAATCGGAGTTCCGTAGAGGGAGAAATCAATGTTTTACTATAGGGTGTTTGATCTGCCAGCATAGTAACTGCCAGAATTTTTGACGTAACTTTAAACGTATTCCATTTAAATTGCACTTAGAACTAGAGTGATATGCATACATTCTTGGAAATAACTATGTCTTATCTTTCAAATGAGCTTTGAATCAGGTCAATCGTAGTTCTGTAGAGGGACTAATCGATATTTTACTACAGGGTGTTTAATCTGCCAGAAAATTTTCTAATCGATTCGGTTGCCCAGTTTTGGCCAATAATTTCCTTTTTGTGTAGGAACTTTGGAAATAGTTTGGAATTAATTTGTGGTATTTAATTTCTAATATAAGGGAATTATATTGAAACGCCAGTAGACCTAGTTTGGGTTTTAGGCGTGGCCTACGAGGAAAGTTTAAAGGCTAAATTAATTCGAATTAATAGAGAGGAAAAATCAAAATTGAAGGATAATTCGAGTTAAGAGAATTCGAGAGGAACGAGGACTTAGACCAGTATGGAGTAGAGAGTTTACCTTATGATATTATATGTGGAATAAAGGATACCCTTTGAGTGGTGAGAAATACTCGGGAATGTATGGTAATAAACGAAGTTATAAATTATGGAATACGTAGAATATTCGGGATATAAATATACTATGTATGAGGCCTGTGATATGGGATGTGTAAGGACACAAATTTCCAATTGAGTCCATATATAGTTTTGGCTCAATTCCGGACAAAAACATTTATTCATAGGAATGTATTTGATTGTAATATTCTCAAGCCTATGAAGTGTATGTTGAAGACGTAGCGGCAAAGAATTTAAAGCTTCATCAAAATGCCGGTTTGTGTGCCTCGTTTCTACGTCATCAACTAAGGTTCCATGCTCCCAAGGTATGAATGTAATTATATTTATATAGGAGCTTGGAACAATTTGTATTGGGTTCTAGGTGTAATAAAAGCTGCATTTTATTTTTAGAAAGAATCAAATTAGAACTTTAAAATAAGTATATACAAGTTTCTGGGCCAAAATCGAATTTTACAAACTTTCTGGTCGTTCGTTAGAAATGTCGTTCGAACTAGTTTTTTCGTTCGAACCAGGTTTCGTTCGAACGAGTTTTTCGTTCGAACCAGTTTTCGTTCGAACGAGTTTGCCAACGACCCTAAACTGGTCAGTCGTTCGATATGTCGTTCGAACGAGTTTTTCGTTCTAACGAGGTATCTAACGAGATTCTAACGAGCCCAGGCTGGTCGCTCGTTAGAAGTCTCGTTCGAACGAGAGTCAAGTTCGTTCGAACGAGACGCCAGGGCGGGAACAGTTTTGAGCAGTTTTTTGGCAGTTTTCTCCCACTTTCCCCACTTGGTTTTTAACCAACTTTTTCATACATTATTATGTGCGGGAAACACATTTTCCAAGACAACTTTTCCAACATTGTTTATCTCCTAGAGAGAGTTTGAGAGAAAAATTAGTTTAGGAAAATGTTCAAGTTTTGAGTGTTCATTTTTAATGAAAAATTCATACACACTCTAGTTTACACCCAATAATTGTTTATCCAAGTTTCTATATTTATATCAATTGCTTGGAGTTTTTGGCACCGGTTTTCTCTACCGAATTCAAGAGACGTTTCGGGTTTGCTTCTACACCCCATCACAAAGAAGACTTTTGTTGAGATTCTACCCACACGGATAAAGGCTCCATGCTTGGGTGACGGTGACCATATAAAGTCCCATCGGTGGATTCCGAGACCGCGGTGGTGTTCCGAGGTTGTCCGCTAGGAAGAGGTTTCTACGAGAAGGAGCGTCGAGGCTTGAGAGGGATCGAGTCAGTCGTTGTAAGTCTACCTGTCTTGTAATTGTAATTCCATATATAGTGGACTTGTGGCTAGGGCCGTCCGAGGTTGTTTCCCGTCTTGGGTTTTTCCTCGTACATCTCGGCGTAGTGTGACATTGTTTATTTTATCTTGCACAATAATTTAGAATCCATGCTTAGGATAATTTCAAGATAAAATTTGGTTTAATTATCACACTCATTTAATTTGGGACTTAAATTAAATATTGGGTAAAATTGGTTTATTCAAGTCGTTTGCTAA
The DNA here is from genome assembly GCA_949130495.1 of Sambucus nigra. Taxonomy (NCBI): domain Eukaryota; kingdom Viridiplantae; phylum Streptophyta; class Magnoliopsida; order Dipsacales; family Adoxaceae; genus Sambucus; species Sambucus nigra. The sequence goes on from OX422209.1 coordinate 26,900,968, forward strand.
AATTGGTTTCGCCTAACTTTGGATAATTGAAAATTATGACTTAGGCAAATTCTAGGACTTGAGTTAATTAAAACTTGTTGTTAATTTTTGGAAAGTTGAACCATCACCTGTTTTACAACGCTTCCGCATCATCTCTATTGTGTTTTAAATTAAAAAGGAAATTAAGTTTTTTAATTCGAGATAATTAAAATCCGGGGGTCCTACTTTACAAATTGGTATCAGAGCCAAAGCGATAAATTATTTCGTTAACGATCTTTTAAATAATCTTTGGCTTAAATGGATTTTTCCCCATTTTCAAAATTTCCTATTTTCGATGGTTCAAACTACGCGTATTGGAAAGCGCGAATGAAATCGGCACTTAAATCTATCGATGAACATGTTTGGATGTCTGTTGTTACCGGGTACTCCCCACCAACTCATCTAATTGAAAATGAACGTGTTCCCAAACCCATCGATAGATGGACCGAAAATGAGTTTAAGCTTGCAAATTTTAATTCCCGTGGTTTAAATGCCTTATTTAGCGCTGTCGCACCGGATGAATTCCGACGTATTATGACGTGTGAAACCGCTAAAGAAGCTTGGGATATTTTACAATTAACTCATGAAGGAACTAGTGTCGTTAAAGCTTCTAAACTCCAAAACCTCACCACTCAATTTGAAACTATCAAAATGGATGAAAAAGAAACTTTTGATAAATTTTATGCTAGACTTTCTGATATTGTTAATTCATCCTTTAACTTGGGTGAGAAAATACCTGACGACCGTGTAGTAAAGAAAATTTTAAGGTCCCTACCCGATAGATTTATTCCAAAGGTGACCGTTTTAAATTCTTTACCCACTTTAGCCTCTACGAAATTAGAAGAGCTTGTAGGTGATTTACAAACCTATGAACTAGATATGTTTCCCTCTAAAACTGAAAAGAAAATCAAAAAGGGCGTTGCTTTAAAAGCCCGAAAAGAGGTCAAACAAGTAGTAGAGAGCGATAGTGATAGTGACTCGGAAGATATGGCTTTGTTTGCTCGTAAATTTAGAAAATTTCTTAAATTTAACAAAGAAAAAGTTAAAAATGATTTTAAGAAATTTGATTCTTCTAAACATGATAAAAGCGAGAAATTTTCTAAAGCCGAGAAGATCCTTAAAACTAGTAATGAAAATTTAGATAGGGACGAGTCTAATAAGTGTTTTGGTTGTGAAGGTTATGGCCATAGGGCTTATGAGTGCCCCACTAAACTAAGAAAAGAGGGTAAACGACCCACTGCATATAATGCAACCCTTAGTGATAGCGATAAGGAAGAAAAGCCCGATTCCCCCACTAAGAAAAATTTTGTGGCTTTTATGGCTAGTCATGTGAGTGATAATGAGAACTCATCGATTGATGACACGATAGCACATGCCACTTCCAAGGTCATTGTTCATGATTCCCTTGTTTTAAATGATAGTGAGAGTGGAGAAGAAAGCGAGAGTGAAAATGAAGAAGAGGTTGATGTGAGTGAACTTCAAAATGCTTTTCATGAATTATATAAAGAATCTATCAAATTGAAAAGAGCTAATTTGAAGTTCGAAGCTTGTTTAAGAAAGAGTGTCAAGGTCATTGATGATAGTGCCTTAATAGAAGACCTTAGGACACGAGAAAGGACTCTTCGAGAGAAGCTAGAATACATAGAAGGCGAGAGAGATAGCCTTAGGGGTTTAATGGAATCCTTGAAAAAGGAGCTTCTTACTATTGAAGAGCGAAATTTTTTAGTAGAATCTACCATTTTAGATTTGGAAAATAAATTAAAAGATTCTAGCAATGTCAAATTTGATTTGGAATGTCGTTCAGAAAAACTAGATAAAATGTTAGGAACGGTCCAAATAAAAAATGACACTTTTGGTTTAGGCTTCAATTCTTGTAATGAATTTAACCCTAAAGTCAAAACCAATGTTTTAGGAGAATCTTCTAGGAATGCATTTAATGATCACTCCTTAGATAAATCTTTTCGACATGTTCTTACTTGTACACATTGTGGTCGAAAAGGTCATCTCAGGCAATTTTGTTTAGATCTTAAATGAATTCCTAGAAAATCCCATAGTAAAGTAACCACGATAGATAACGTCCCTACACCCCAAGATAGTAATTCTTCATTAATTTGGGTTAGGAAATCCGACTTGGTTGCCTTACAAAATAGGGATTCTGATTCTCATTTACTTTCACATGCTTCCTCTCTTGCTAAATCTAAAGGATAAATGTGTTAGTGTTTGCATGCTTTAGCATTTGTACTTCATGCCATATTCATATGCTAAATGTATGCTTGTTTAGTCATTTTCTAGTCATTGCCTTATTGCATATCACATGCTAGAAATTATGACTTGTTTATCTTTTTGTATTATTTTTGTGTTTGATTTAACTGCAAAATATAAAAAGATTTTTGTTTATCATTTGTGTTTTATTTATTTCATTATGCTTAATGAAAAATACAAATGATTTTTGTTTAGTCTTTTGAGTATATATATTTATTTTTGATTAAAAATGTTAAAAACTCAAAAAGATTTTGTTTGGTGTGTATTTTTGTTTGACACACTTTATGTGGCATATACTTGTGTTTGAATCCCATCATTTACGCTCCCACGTGGCTAGAACTTTTGGTTTAGATTTTCAATCCTTATTATGTTCTTTACCATATTTTATGGAGTAGTTGGATTTTGTATTGTTGAAATGGATTCTATTTCTATATGCCTCTATTCACACATGCACGAGCTCTTTTGAAATCTTAATGTCACATGTTATATTTGAGCTTTTTGAGGTGTTCTCCTATCAATCTAGTCATCTACATATCAATGACCTAGGAGGATTAGTGCATGTCAAAATCCGTTGCATGAGAGCTTTGTGTGAAAAATGAAAACATGATAAATTACTATATGCACGGGGAAGGGCTCCGAAAGGATGAATTACATCCTTTGCGATTGTAAGCCACCGTTTATTGGATCTAAAAGAAATACGTGATCCAAAGGCCTAAAAACAGAATATTTGGCATTAAAAAGAAAACAATTGCCAAGGCCTATGTTTGTTTGATATATTCATTCAAAAGTAAAAGAATATATATGCTTAATGAGGGAGAATTGGATGGTATATCAACGGTTTGCACAATGTCCATTTATCCTAGTTGTCTTTAATGTCATGACTCTATTTGGTTTGTAGAATCATCATCATGCTAGGCTTGTATGCATTGTGTATGTTTGTTCATTGAGTTCAATCTTTATATTGTCACATGAGGTTATATTTAACTGTGATGAAGTTTGCAATCAAATGAGAACTCCGTGAACGTTTCTTAAGTGTTTGGGTCTAAATTTAATTGTTACTAGTTCACACCCCTACACTTCCGTTTCCATATGACACATTTTTGCCATACGAGTGTGCAAACTTATTGTATTTTGTGTCATGTGTGTGTTTATATCTATCTATATATGCAACGTACTTATTGGTATATTTATAGTATATATATATATGATATTTGTTTGTCTTTGCCTTGCGTTTATTGCCCATATGCTTTCATGACTTACAACTTTAAGCTTCAACATGTTGTTTATTAGTTCTTTATCCTTTGCCTATTCCCGAAAAAAAAGGGGGAGAATGATGATAGGGGGAGAAATGGTATCTAATCCTATTATTATCGTATCTTAGTTTGGGGGAGATTTATCTTAGGGGGAGACGTCTTTCTAAGTAAATGTCATTTGTTTGATAAAGGGGAGAATTATTTTAGGGGGAGTAATTATTTAATTGCATTTATATTGTGATATTCCCTATGCATTTGATGAGTTTGCTTAAGTGTGCAGGTATTCTACTAAAGCGGCATCTTTAAAAGGCAAAGCGTTTAAATCCTTGGGTTGAGTCAAGATTGGGCGGGTTATGTTTTGAGTCTAGTAGAGCTTGACGTCCCTTTAGGATTTTTGTTTGGTTTTTGTCCCGGAATAGCCAAAGGGGGAGATTTATAAGGACACAAATTTCCAATTGAGTCCATATATAGTTTTGGCTCAATTCCGGACAAAAACATTTATTCATAGGAATGTATTTGATTGTAATATTCTCAAGCCTATGAAGTGTATGTTGAAGACGTAGCGGCAAAGAATTTAAAGCTTCATCAAAATGCCGGTTTGTGTGCCTCGTTTCTACGTCATCAACTAAGGTTCCATGCTCCCATGGTATGAATGTAATTATATTTATATAGGAGCTTGGAACAATTTGTATTGGGTGCTAGGTGTAATAAAAACTGCATTTTATTTTTAGAAAGAATCAAATTAGAACTTTAAAATAAGTATATACAAGTTTCTGGGCCAAAATCGAATTTTACAAACTTTCTAGTCGTTCGTTAGAAATGTCGTTCGAACGAGTTTTTTCGTTCGAACCAGGTTTCGTTCGAACGAGTTTTTCGTTCGAACCAGTTTTCGTTCGAACGAGTTTGCCAACGACCCTAAACTGGTCAGTCGTTCGATATGTCGTTCGAACGAGTTTTTCGTTCTAACGAGGTATCTAACGAGATTCTAATGAGCCCAGGCTGGTCGCTCGTTAGAAGTCTCGTTCGAACGAGAGTCAAGTTCGTTCGAACGAGATGCTAGGGCGGGAACAGTTTTGAGCAGTTTTTTGGCAGTTTTCACCCACTTTCCCCACTTGGTTTTTAACCAACTTTTTCATACATTATTATGTGCGGGAAACACATTTTCCAAGAAAACTTTTCCAACATTGTTTATCTCCTAGAGAGAGTTTGAGAGCAAAAGTAGTTTAGGAAAATGTTCAAGTTTTGAGTGTTCATTTTTAATGAAAAATTCATACACACTCTAGTTTACACCCAATAATTGTTTATCCAAGTTTCTATATTTATATCAATTGCTTGGAGTTTTTGGCACCGGTTTTCTCTACCGAATTCAAGAGACGTTTCGGGTTTGCTTCTACACCCCATCACAAAGAAGACTTTTGTTGAGATTCTACCCACACGGAGAAAGGCTCCATGCTTGGGTGACGGTGACCATATAAAGTCCCATCGGTGGATTCCGACACCGCGGTGGTGTTCCGAGGTTGTCCGCTAGGAAGAGGTTTCTACGAGAAGGAGCGTCGAGGCTTGAGAGGGATCGAGTCAGTCGTTGTAAGTCTACCTGTCTTGTAATTGTACTTCCATATCTAGTGGACTTGTGGCTAGGGCCGTCCGAGGTTGTTTCCCGTCTTGGGTTTTTCCTCGTACATCTCGGCGTAGTGTGACATTGTTTATTTTATCTTGCACAATAATTTAGAATCCATGCTTAGGATAATTTCAAGATAAAATTTGGTTTAATTATCACACTCATTTAATTTGGGACTTAAATCAAATATTGGGTAAAATTGGTTTATTCAAGTCGTTTGCTAAAATTGGTTTCGCCTAACTTTGGATAATTGAAAATTATGACTTAGGCAAATTCTAGGACTTGAGTTAATTAAAACTTGTTGTTAATTTTTGGAAAGTTGAACCATCACCTGTTTTACAACGCTTCCGCATCATCTCTATTGTGTTTTAAATTAAAAAGGAAATTAAGTTTTTTAATTCGAGATAATTAAAATCCGGGGGTCCTACTTTACAGGATGTGTGTATGCCCTATTGTTATTATATATATATAGGTGGAGTGAATACCTATCGTTATTATATGGTTGTGTGAATACCTCGCTGATGTTATATTTATATAGGTGGAATGTGTACTTATATTATTGTTTATTATGTGTATGACATACCAACCATACTTGCTATCAGAGGAGGTTAGCGTTCGAAAGAGGACAATCTTATCCTGTGTTGCCTTCGTGGGGATTTTAGATTTGGTACCTCAAGAACATAGGACTGTGAAGGGCTTAATTGTGAGTCGATAAGTTTGCTGACTGTGGGAGCATTGGTGCGTGGCCCATGGATATGTGAACTATGTTCGCCTCCAATTTGTGTGATTTGATATATATGGTTATGAGAGAAGACGAACCAATAGTCCATTGTACAACGGGTGATGTACCTGGACATGATAGCAGAGTATGCATGCACCGCAGCTGTGCCTAGGGGTGCCGTACTAGTATAGATATAATGGATGATAAATATATATACCTTTGATATGTTTTACAGTATGCACCGCAGCTGGGCCTGGGAGGTGCCGTGTTATATATATATACTTGTTATGTTATCTACTGTGTAAAATTAATGGACGAGAAAGATATGAAATCTTATTGGACTTAAGTATGTGAACACTTAATCCTAAAATTTGAAAAGCCTTTCCCATATTAAAGAGAAATGGATATATATTTAATAAATGTATTTGCATGGAAATACTGGTGGACGCTATGAGTTATGGGTAGCAGACTTATGATTTCAAACTAGTTAGTTGTGTGTATCTAAATATTGGGGTCGAGGTAACATTCCGAACCAATACATATGGAATAACTATTGGGGTCGGGGTAACATTACGAACCAATAGCCCTTAATGTGTGATACAGGGATATAATAGCAGAGTGTATACTTATATTATATATGGTGTGTAAAATATATATACAACACGAATAATCTACTTATGTGTGCTAGTAGAGAGACGAGATAGTATGTATCTAAGGAACGATTAATCTACTAAAGAGTAATTAGTAGGGAGCTTAGATAGGGTATATCTATATAACGAAGAAGCTACTAATGTGTGAATAGTAGGAAGATAGTTAGTGAATATCTACAATAAAGTTTAAGTAGAGAAACTTAAATGGTAAAGTTTGGACAATAACCTACGTAGAAAGGGTAACTGGGGTTTAATAATAGCATAAGAGAGATGTTAATTATTAAGGATATTCCATAGCGTACTGTATGGGCGGTACGGAGGATATATATTGATTTGGGTATATTAGATAATGGCTGCCTAGTTAGATTGGCCAGAATTGACAAGGTGGGGTTGAGTAGAAAACGTTAGGTGCGCATTATAGATGAGAGATGAGGAACTCAAGGGAGTGTTCGCAACCTAACATGCGTGTCTAATAACTGTTATTTAATTACTTGCTAAATATTTTTAAATGATTTTTACTTGGGCTCTGACCCGTACTTGCAAAACCTTTTTCCAAAACCTTTTAGGTGTCCAGCCACAGGGACGCCAAGCAGGATTATCTATTCTAGGGATGCATAGCTGCAGCACATATGGATGCTTGCAGGATTTGGACTTAAACGATTCAGTTACTTCACTCCTAGTGTAGGGTGCAGGGCAATACTTTATTCGGGCATGTTGCCCACATTTATTTCATTTATGACAGTCATACCTTGTATTCAGACTTTTATTCAGGTTGGACTTTATATTGGATTTCGTAACCGATGGTTTATTCGGTATTATTTCATTCAAGTCTTTTATATTGTGGATGGATTTATATTACTATTTCATGGGATGTATTTATGTAATAATGTTTTGCTGTTGATTGTTAAATAAAAAGATTAAAATTTTGACATCGGCTTTTTGAATACTAGGTGGTTAGTAATGTTTTAAAAAGTTTTCGACAGTGATGCTAAGAATGAACCAGATGAGAAACCTGTTTTAATTGGATATAGGACTGATCACCCGGTATTTAATTAGGCAGGGTGTCACAGATGGTATCAGAACATCAGGTTCTAGTGTCCTTAGGATCTGTGCTGCTTTTCATGTTTCAGCATAGTGTTCTTTGATATAGAGCCTTATGATAGGATTGTTGTATTCCTCGACATATGAGATTACGTCATCCTGCCATTATATATAGTTGATGTGATTCGTATACGAGTTCGGTTGGGCTTTATACACCGAACATTATAAGACGACCAGTGAGGGCCGTTAGAAGGACTGCAGGAGGAGAGGCTCAGCAGAAAGACCAATAGTATTCTGGGAATGGTGATTGAGATGGAAGTCACCATGATTATTTTTCAGGATGGTGACAATAGGAAAATCACTCGAGAGGAGAAGTTTTCCCAAGCACTTTTATAGAAAATATTGGTGCAAATTTTAGACTCACCCAATGTTGTCGATAAAAGGTGGGGGAAAAATAGAGGGACTCTTTGGGGGAGTCATCTATAAGTAAAAAAAAGGAGAGTAATGGGCCAATGGAAGGATAAAATCCAAAGGCAGTAGGGCGGAGTGTAGCGACACCCGAGATTAAAATTTCGAGTGGAAATTTTAGAGCTCTTAGGGGCCGCATAAAGTGACGAGAGTCAGTTACCATATATAAGGAGTATATGGGATTAAACAAGAAATTTGAGTGAAATTTGATTGATAGATATTCCATCTGTTGTTCGAACATAGATGCGAATTGAGTTTTGAAACTTATCACAAGTGAGAAAGTTATAGGCCGATTGTGAGAAATGAGTTGACTTGTTGAGGGAACATCGTAACCGAAGAAGGGTAATACGATGAAAATAAAGGTTCTTTAAGTTGATAATGGAGTTATGAGTTGAATATACAAGCCTAGATAGGAGATCCGACTAGAATGATTAGTGTCGACGTCGTCAGGGTCATACGCGTACATGAATTTATCAACGCTTCCATGAGAGGGGAGCCAAGGGGGTTGGAGAATCTAGTCGAAGAGAAAGAATGGATTAAACGATGATAGTGAAGCACCACAAGAGGTCATACCCAGTCAGGAACCCATTCAAATGACTCAGACTAAATGAACTCCTACCAAGTGATGGTGAATGCAATCTAGGCCATCGAGTCCAGCAACGAGTTCCGTAGGGCCAGTCAAGCCAAAGGGACAACAGGGGTAGCAATTGGAAACAAGACTACCAAGCTCGAGAGAAGGACACCCCGACGTGGCTAATTGGGCCAGAGATAAAGGGAAGATACAGTAAGGTGTCCTATGCATAGAGAGTGGGACTACCTATATCGAACTTGTCCACAGTGAGAAAGTGAGACTACTCGGACTGGAAAAGTATATGGGAATGGTGTCAGTAAGGCACAATAACCGTCTGAGGAGCGAGATTTTCGGTAGAGGAATGGGGCTAAGAGAATGCACTAAGAGGACATTTATATTAGGTATTAGTTTACTTCTTTCGAGAGTTATGAAAATAGGGTAGAATACTTTACGAAAGTTGACTGGTTAGCAACGGGTTGAGCGATCATAGATTGTGATAGTGAGATCTCGTGTTCGCTGTCCCAAGGTATGATTTATTTTGTGAGGTATCGCCTGAAAGAGGGTTGATCCTATATATATGCGTATATATATTATATATATTGTGTAGTAGACTTTTGTGTGTATGTTGTCTAGTCATAATTAATCCCGGTGCGCAGGGATGGTTACTGATGTGATTCAGGGTAGAAAGGCTTATTATCGAGCGGAGAGATATAGCTCGTGACTTTTTAGCGTTAAGAAACTAGTGATAGTAAAGGCGTCGTGATATATGTTGTCTTGTGAAGCATGTGAGTGGATGATTATAATTTTATGTCAAAAGACGAGTATTTGAGGGTACGTAATATGGACTGAGGGCTTAACAGATCTCAATGACTGACAATGCTAGGTATTAGTGTATCGGGAGGGTTTCTTGTTTGGATTTCGCTTTGCGAGACGTCCCACGCATGAAGCTTAGCACAATTTTGGGAGTGGGGAGATGATTAGCCATTAAGACATTGGTTTAATACCTTCAGTATTATTTATTTATAAAGTGATATCTAAAGGATAGTAACTATACGATAATGAGAGGCTAGTGGAGCCAGGTAGCATCGATGAAGTTATGCATATTTATAGGTTGCTTGGGCGCCCTGGTTGGTGGAGATGTTTATATAACCTGCAATTGGGAGGGGTAGAAATATCTGTAGTGATCTTTAGAGTCTATGTTTAAGGTAGTGTCGAAACCTAGGAGTACTAGACTTATTTGAATTTCGAGGACGAAATTCCTTTGTCAGGGGGAAAGTATGTAATACCCCATATTTCTGAGGATATTTAATTAAATTAAATCGGTGATCTAGGATTTAATTAAATCGATGATTTGGAATTTATTTGATTTGGTGATTTGGAATTTATTTAATTTAGATAAATTATTTAATTCGGTGATTGAGAGTAAATCAGTTCAATTTAATTTTAATTTCACGCGTTCGATATTTTTAGGTGGAATTAAAATAATTTTTTAAAGTGACTCGGATGGTGATTTTGAGGTTACGATCGGTTTCGAAAGGGTCAAAATAGTCGAAAAAGAGTACTCGGGTGTACAGTTTGGGTCCCGGGATGATTTTGGACCAACCCGGCATCGTTTAAGGGTGTTTCGATCATTCGAGAGTTGGAGGTTTAGAGAACTCCGAAAATATTAAGTGTATATCTTCCATTAGAGAGAAGGGGCTAGGGTTAACACAATCACAATAGAAGAGAGGCCATTGAAGAGGAAGAGGAAAAGAAAGCCAAAGCTTCCTACACAGTTTTTCGCCTCGAACGCAACGAAATCGAGATCGGAGCGAGGGGAGAACAACCACACCATCATATTAATGAAATTCATACCTGCTATTGAGAGGCAAGTATTTAAATGGCAATTTATATTAAGCATGATATACTACCCATGTAGATTAGAGTGTGATTTCATGCTTTCGGAAGTTTATATGAATTTGTGAGGGTTTAATTCATAAACTAAAGTGGGAATGCATGTAGAGATGTTCCTTAATGATGATATTATAAAATTAGTGGGTTTAGGTTGATTAATAAGAGCGAAATCTGAGTTCTTGATTTATAAAGTTGATGAACATGAGAAAATTAGGGTTTTATGTTAATTAAAGGAAAATTTGATTCTTGGGTTGAATCTTTGATGTTTTTGTGTAAGTTTTCATTGGAAATTTATCTCTATACGAAGATAAACTGATATTAGAATATATTTGATGATTAAGGTTGAATCTTGATGGGTTCTTGATTGAAGAACATGAATCTTGAATGACTTAGGGTTTAATTGATGAACACAAGATGTCAATCTGCCAGAATTATTAATGTAACTTTAAACGTTTTCCATTTTCATCTTACTTAGAATTAAAGTGATATCCATACATGTTTGTAAAGTTCTTTGTATTGTCTTTCTAATGTGCTTTGAATCAGGTCAATCGGAGTTCCGTAGAGGTAGAAATCGATGTTTTACTATAGGGTGTTTGATCTGCCAGCATAGTAACTGCCAGAATTTTGACGTAACTTTAAACGTATTCCATTTAAATTGTACTTAGAACTAGAGTGATATCCATACATTCTTGGAAATACATATGTCTTATCTTTCAAATGAGCTTTGAATCAGGTCAATCGGAGTTCTATAGAGGGAGTAATCGATATTTTACTACAGGGTGTTTAATCTACCAGAAAATTTTCTAATCGATTCGGTTGCCCAGTTTTGGCCAATAATTTCCTTTTTGTTTAGGACCTTTGGAAATCGTTTGGAATTAATTTCTGGGATTTAATTTATAATGTAAGGGGATTATATTGAAACACCAGTAGTCCTAGTTTGGGTTTTAGGCGTGGCCTACTAGGGAAGTTTAAGGGCTAAATTAATTTTGATTAATAAAGAGGAAAAATCTAAATTGAAGCATAATTCGAGTTAAAAGAATTCAAGAGGAACGAGGACTTAGACCAGTAGGGGGTAGAGAGTTTACCTTCTGATATTATATGTGGAATAAAAGATACCCTTCGAGTGGTGAGAAATACTCAGGAATGTATGGTAATAAACGAAGTTATAAAGTATGGAATACGTAGAATATTCAGGATATAAATATACTATGTATGAGGCTTGTGATATGGGATGTGTGTATGCCCTATTGTTACTATATATGTATATATGTGGAGTGAATACCTATCGTTATTATATGGTTATGTGAATACCTCGCTGATGTTATATTTATATAGGTGGAATGTGCATCTATATTATTGTTTATTATGTGTATGACATACCTATCATACTTGCTATCATGGGCGGTTGGTGTTCGAAAGAGGACAATCTTATCCCGTGTTGCTTTCGGGGGGATTTTAGATTTGGTACCTCAAGAACATAGGACTATTAAGGGCTTATTTTTGAGTCGATAAGTTTGCTGACTGTGGGAGCGTAGGTATGTGCGTGACCCATGGATATGTGAACTATGTTCGCCTCCAATATGTGTGATTTGATATATATGGTTCGTGAGAGAAAACGAACCAATAGTCCCTTGTACAATGAGAGATGTACCCGGACTTGATAGCAGAGTATGAATGCACCGCAGCTGTGCCAAGGGGTACCGTACTAGTATAGATATAATGGATGATAAATATATATACCTTTGATATGTTTTACAGTATGCACCGCAACTGGGTTTGGGAGGTGCCGTGTTATATATATATATAGGGAGAGGTTCTCTAGTGGACCAAAAGAATGGACTTTTTAATGGACTTTAACAAAAAACACATAATAACACATTAATTTTAATTCCTATAGTGTAATTGGTCTGCGCCAGCGGCACCAAACACGCATGTCGATCGACCCCCAACCGCCCCCCACCTCCCACCCCACCTCCCACCCCCACCCCCACCCCCATGGCAGCCCTACTGTCATAAGGGCTGCCATAAGGGCTCCTATGGTGATGGTGGTGGTTGGGTGGTGGGGGGAGGGGGGGTGGTGGTGGTGGGGCGGGGGTAGTGGGGTCTCGAGTGCCGCTGGCGCGGACCAATTACACTATAGGAATTAAAATTAATGTGTTATTATGTGTTTTTTGTTAAGGTCCATTAAAAAGTTCATTCTTTTGGTCCACTAGAGAACCTCTCCCTATATATATATATACTTTTTAATATATATATATATATATATATATACTTGTTATGTTATCTACTGTGTAAAATTAATGGACGAGAAAGATAGTGAAATCTTATTTGACTTAAGTATGTGAACACTTAATCCTAAAATTTGAAAAGCCTTGCCCATATTAAAGAGAAATGGATATATATTTAATAAATGTATTTGCATGGAAATACGGGTGGACGCTATGAGTTATGGGTAGCAGACTTATGATTTCAAACTAGTTAGTTGTGTGTATCTAAACTAAAAGTAATCCGAATATTGGGGTCGAGGTAACATTCCGAACCAATACATATGGAATAACTATTGGGGTCGGGGTAACATTACGAACCAATAGCCCTTAATGTGTGATACAAGGATATAATAGCAGAGTGTGTACTTATATTATATATGGTGTGTAAAATATATATACAACACGAGTAATCTACTTATGTGTGCTAGTAGAGAGACGAGATAGTATGTATCTAAAGAATGATTAATCTACTAAAGAGTAATTAGTAGGGAGCTTAGATAGGGTATATCTATATAATGATGAAGCTACTAATGTGTGAATAGTTGGAAGATAGTTAGTGAATATCTAAAATAAAGTTTAAGTAGAGAAACTTAAATGGTAAAATTTGAACAATAACCTACGTAGAAAGGGTAACTGAGGTTTAATAATAACATAAGAGAGATGCTAATTATTAAGGGTATTCGATAGCGTACTGTATGGGCAGTACGTAGGAGCTATATTGATTTGGGTTTATTATATAATGGTTGCCTAGTTAGATTGACTAGAATTGACTAGGTGGGGTTGAGTAGCAAACGTTAGGTGCGCATTATAGATGAGAGATGAGGAACTCAAGGGAGTGTTTGCAACCTAACATGTGTATCTAATTACTGTTCATTTAAACTGTTATTTAATTACTTGCTAAATTTTTTTAAATGATTTTTACTTGGCGTGCTTGCAAAACCTTTTTTCCAAAACCTTTTAGGTGTCCAGCCACAGGGATGCCAAGCAGGATGATCTATTCTAGGGATGCGTAGCTGCAGCACTTGTGGATGCTTGCAAGATTTGGACTTAGACAATTCAGTTACTTCACTCCTAGTGTAGGGTGCAGGGCAGTACTTTATTCGGGCATGTTGCCCACAGTTATTTCATTTATGACAGTAAGACCTTGTATTCAAACTTTTATTCAGGTCGGACTTTATATTGGATTTTGAAACCGACAGTTTATTCGGTATTATTTCATTCCAGTCTTTTATATTGTCGATGGATTTATATTACTATTGCATGGGATGTATTTATGTAATAATGTTTTTGTTCTTGATTGTTAAATAAAAAGATTAAAATTTTGACAACGGCTTTTTGAATACTAGGTGGTTAGTAATGTTTTAAAAAGTTTTTGATAGTGATGCTAAGATTGAACCAGATGAGAAACCTGTTTTAATTGGATATAGGACTGATCACCCGGTATTTAATTAGGCAGGGTGTCACAGATGGTATCAGAGCATCAGGTTCTAGTGTCCTTAGGATCTTTGCGGGTTTTCACGTTTCAGCATAGCGTTCTTTGATATAGAGCCTTATGATATGATTATTGTATTTCTCGATGTATGAGATTACGTTCTCCTGCCATTATATATAGTTGATGTGATTCGTTTATGAGTTCGGTTGGGATTCATACACCGAACATTATAAGACGACCAGTGAGGGAGGTTAGAAGGACTGCAGGAGGAGAGGCTCAACATAAAGACCTATAGTATTCTGGAATGGTGATTCAGATGGAAGTCACCATGATTATTGTTCATGATGGTGACAATAGGAAAATCACTCGTGAGGAGAAGTTTTTCCAAGCACTTTTATAAATAATGTTGGTGCAAGTTTTAGACTCACCCAGTGTTGTCGATAAGAGGTGGGGGAAAATAGAGGGACTCTTTGGGAGAGTCATTTATAAGGAAAAAAAAGAGGAGAGTAATAGGCCAATGGAAGGATAAAATCCAAAGACAATTGTGTAGGGCGGAGTGTAGCGACACCCGATATTAAAATTTCGAGCGGAAATTTTTGAGCTCTTAGGGGCCGCATAAAGTGACGAGAGTCAGTTACCATATATAAGGAGTATATGGGATTAAACGAGAAATTTGATTGAAATTTTATTAATAGATATTCCATTTGGTGTTCGAACATGGATGTGAATTGAGTTTTAAAACTTATCACAAGTGAGCGAGTTATAGGCCGATTGTGAGAAATGAACTGACTTATTGAGGGAACTTCGTATTCGACGAAGGGGAATATGAA
This sequence comes from Sambucus nigra, assembly GCA_949130495.1. Classification (NCBI taxonomy): domain Eukaryota; kingdom Viridiplantae; phylum Streptophyta; class Magnoliopsida; order Dipsacales; family Adoxaceae; genus Sambucus; species Sambucus nigra. Next base: position 26,915,992 of record OX422209.1, read on the forward strand.
GAAAATAAAGGTTCTTTAAGTTGATAATGGACTTATGAGTTGAATATACAAGCCTGGATGGGAGATCCGGCTAGAATGTTAGTGTCGACGATCATACGCTTACATGAATTTATCAACGCTTCCATGAGAGGGGAGCCAAGGGGGTTGGAGAATCTAGCCGAAGAGCAAGAATGGATTAAACGGTGATAGTGAAGCACCACAAGAGGTCATACCCAATCGGGAACCCATTGAAATGATTCAGACTAATTGAACTCCTACCAAGTGATGGTGAATTCAATCAGGGCCATCGAGGCCAGCAACGAGTTCCATTGGGTCAGTCAAGCAAAAGGGACAGCAGGGGTAGAAATCGAGAACAAGACTACCAAGCCTGAGAAAAGGACACCCCGACGTGGCTAGTGGGCCAGAGGTAAAGAGAAGATACAATAATGTGTCCTATGCATATAGAGTTGGACCACATATATTAAACTTGTCCACAGTGAGAAAGTGAGACTACTCGGACTGGAAAAGTATATAGGAATGGTGTCAGTAGGGCACATCAACGGTCTGAGGAGCGAGATTTTCGATAGAGGAATTGGGCTAAGAGAATGAACTAAGTAGTATGTGTTAGTTTACATCTTTTGAGAGTTATGAAAATAGGGTAGACTACTTACGAGAGTTGACTGGTTAGCAATGGGTTGAGCGATCATAGATTGTGATACTGAGATCTCATGTTCGCTGTCCCAGAGTTTGATTTATTTTGTGAGGTATCACCTGAAAGAGGGTTCATCCTATATATATGCGTATATATATTATATATATTGTGTAGTAGACTTTTGTGTGTATGTTGTCTAGTCATAATTAATCTCGGTGCGCAGGGACGAAAACTGATGTGATTTAGGGTAGAAAGGCTTATTGTTGAGCCAAGATATATAGCTCGTGACTTTTTAGCGCTAAGAAACTAGTGATAATAAAGGCGTCGTGATATATGTTGTCTTGTGTAGCATGCGAGTAGACTATTATACTTTTATGTCAAAAGACGGGTATTTGAGGGTACGTAATATGGACTGAGGGCTTAACAGATCTCAATGACCGACAATGCTAGGTAGTAGTGTATCGGGAGGGTTCCTTGTTTGGATTTTGCTTTGCGAGATGTCCCACGCAAATGTTGGGAGTGGGGAGATGATTAGACATTAAACATTGGTTTAATACCTTCAGTATTATTTATTTATAAAGTGATATCTAAAGGATAGTAACTATACGATAATGAGAGGCTAGTGGAGCCAGGTAGCATCGATGAAGTTATGCATATTTATAGGTTGCTTGGGCGCCCTGGTTGGTGGAGATGTTTATATAACCTGCAATTGGGAGGGGTAGAAATATCTGTAGTGATCTTTAGAGTCTATGTTTAAGGTAGTGTCGAAACCTAGGAGTACTAGACTTATTTGAATTTCGAGGACGAAATTCCTTTGTCAGGGGGAAAGTATGTAATACCCCATATTTCTGAGGATATTTAATTAAATTAAATCGGTGATCTAGGATTTAATTAAATCGATGATTTGGAATTTATTTGATTTGGTGATTTGGAATTTATTTAATTTAGATAAATTATTTAATTCGGTGATTGAGAGTAAATCAGTTCAATTTAATTTTAATTTCACGCGTTCGATATTTTTAGGTGGAATTAAAATAATTTTTTAAAGTGACTCGGATGGTGATTTTGAGGTTACAGTTGGTTCTGACAGGGTCAAAATAGTCGAAAAAGTGTACTCGGGTGTACAGTTTGGGTCCCGGGATGATTTTGAACCAACCCGACATCGTTTAAGGGTATTTTGGTCAATCGGGAGTTGGAGGTTTAGAGAAATACGAAAATATTAAGTGTATACCTGCCATTAGAGAGAAGGGGCTAGGGTTAACACAATCACAATAGAAGAGAGGCCATTGAAGAGGAAGAGGAAGAGAAAGCCAAAGCTTCCTACACAGTTTTTCGCCCCGAACGCAACGGAATCGAGATCGGAGTGAGGGGAGAACAACCACACCATCATATTAATGAAATTCAAACCTTCAATTGAGAGGCAAGTATTTAAATGGCAATTTATATTAAACATGTTATACTACCCATGTCGATTAGAGTGTGATTTCATGCTTTTGGAAGTTTTATATGAATTTGGGAGGGTTTAATTCATAAACTAAAGTGGGAATGCATGTAAAGATGTTCCTTAATGATGATAATATGAAATTAGTGGGTTTGGGTTAATTAATAATAGAGAAATCTGAGTTCTTGATTTATAAAGTTGAGGAACATGAGAAAATTAGGGTTTTATGTTAATTAAAGGAGAATTTGATTCTTGGGTTGAATCTTTGATGTTTTTGTGTAAATTTTCATTGGAAATTTATCTCTATACGAAGATAAGATGATATTAGAATATATTTGATGATTAAGATTGAATCTTGATGGGTTCTTGATTGAAGAACATGAATCTTGAATGACTTAGGGTTTAATTGATGAACACAAGATGTCAATCTGCCAGAATTATTAACGTAACTTTAAACATATACCATTTTCATCTTACTTAGAATTAAAGTGATGTCCATACATGTTTGGAAAGGTATTTGTCTTATATTTCTAATGATCTTTGAATCAGGATAATCGGAGTTCCGTAGAGGGAGAAATCGATGTTTTACTATAGGGTGTTTGATCTTTCAGCATATTAACTGCCAGAATTTTTGATGTAACTTTAAACGTGTGCCATTTATATTATACTTAGAATTAGAGTGATATCCATACATTCTTGGAAATATATATGTATTACCTTTCAAATGAGCTTTGAATCAGGTCAATCGGAGTTCTGTAGAGGGAGTAATCGATATTTTACTACAGGATGTTTAATCTGCCAGAAAGTTTTCTAATTGATTCGGTTGCCCAGTTTTGGCCAATAATTTACTTTTTGTTTAGGACCTTTGGAAATCGGATTTATTTTCTAATATAAGGGAATTATATTGAAACACCAGTAGTCCTAGTTTGGGTTTTAGGCGTGGCCTACGAGGGAAGTTTAAGGGCTAAATTAATTTAGATTAATAGAGAGGAAAAAACTAAATTGAAGGATAATTCGAGAGGAACGAGGACTTAGACCAGTAGGGGGTAGAGAGTTTACCTTCTGATATTATATGTGGAATAAAGGATACCCTTCGAGTGATGAGAAATACTCGGTAACGTACGGTAATAAATGAAGTTATAAATTATGGAATACGTAGAATATTCGGGATATAAATATACTATGTATGAGGCTTGTGATATGGGATGTGTGTATGCCCTATTTTTATTATATATGTATATAGGTGGAGTGAATACCTATCGTTATTATATGGTTCTGTGAATACCTCGCTGATGTTTTATTTATACGGGTGGAATGTGTACCTATATTATTGTTTATTATGTGTATGACATACCTATCATACTTGCTATCACGGAAGGTTGGTGTTCGAAAGAGGACAATCTTATCCTGTGTTGCCTTCGGGGGGATTTTAGATTTGGTACCACAAGAACATAGGACTGTGAAGGGCTTATTTTTTAGTCGATAAGTCTGCTGACTGTGGGAGCGTAGGTATGTGCGTGACCCATGGATATACGAACTATGTTCGCCTCCAATATGTGTGATTTGATATATATGGTTCGTGAGAGAAGATGAACCAATAGTCCCTTGTACAGCGAAAGATGTACCCGGACATGATAGCAGAGTAAGAATGGACCTCAACTGTGCCAAGGGGTGCCGTACTAGTATAGATATAATGGATGATAAATATATATACCTTTGATATGTTTTATAGTATGCACCGCAGCTGGGTCTGGGAGGTGCCGTGTTATATATATATATATATATATATATATATATATATACTTGTTATGTTATCTACTGTGTAAAATTAATGGACGAGAAAGATAGTGAAATCTTATTTGACTTAAGTATGTGAACACTTAATCCTAAAATTTGAAAAGCCTTGCCCATATTAAAGAGAAATGGATATATATTTAATAAATGTATTTGCATGGAAATACGAGTGGACGCTATGAGTTATGGGTAGCAGACTTATGATTTCAAACTAGTTAGTTGTGTGTATCTAAACTAAAAGGAATCTAAATATTGGGGTTGGGGTAACATTATGAACCAATAGCCCTTAATGTGTGATACAAGGATATAGTAGCAGAGTGTGCACTTATATTATATATGGTGTGTAAAATATATATACAACACGAATAATCAACTTATGTGTGCTAGTAGAGAGACGAGATACTATGTATCTAAAGAACGATTAATCTACTAAAAAGTAATTAGTCGGGAGCTTAGATAGGGTATATCTATATAATGATGAAGCTACTAATGTGTGAATAGTTGGAAGATAGTTAGTGAATATCTAAAATAAAGTTCAAGTAGAGAAAATTAAATGGTAAAATTTGAACAATAACCTACGTAGAAAGGGTAACTGAGGTCTAATAATAACATAAGAGAGATGCTAATTATTAAGGGTATTCGATAGCATACTGTATGGGCCGTACGTAGGAGCTATATTGATTTGGGTTTATTATATTATGGTTGCCTAGTTAGATTGACTAGAATTGACTAGGTGGGGTTGAGTAGAAAACGTTAGGTGCGCATTATAGATGAGAGATGAGGAACTCAAGGGAGTGTTTGCAACCTAACATGTGTATCTAAGTACTGTTCATTTAAACTGTTATTTAATTACTTGCTAAATGTTTTTAAATGATTTTTACTTGGGCTCTGACCCTTACTTGCAAAACATTTTTTCCAAAACCTTTTAGGTGTCCAGCCACAAGGACGCCAAGCAGGATGATCTATTATAGGGATGCGTAGCTGCAGCACTTGTGGATGCTTGCAGGATTTGGACTTAGACAATTCAGTTACTTCACTCCTAGTGTAGGGTGCCGGGAACTACTTTATTCGGGCATGTTGCCCATAGTTATTTCATTTATGACAGTCAGACCTTGTATTCAGACTTTTATTCAGGTTGGACTTTATATTGGATTTTGAAACCGATGGTTTATTCGGTATTATTTCATTCCAGTCTTTTATATTGTGGATGGATTTATATTACTATTGCATGGGATGTATTTATTTAATAATGTTTTTTTTGTTGATTGTTAAATAAAAAGATTAAAATTTTGGCATCGGCTTTTTGAATACTAGGTGGTTAGTAATGTTTTAAAAAGTTTTCGACAGTGATGCTAAGAATGAACCAGATAAGAAACCTGTTTTAATTGGATATAGGACTGATCACCCGGTATTTAATTAGGCAGGGTGTCACACCAATTGTCCTAAACGATTCGCGCAAAACTGGACTTTTGCAGTATCGCGCACCGTAAGATAATTTGTACCCGGGCTCACGCGGTCGTTGCTTATCCGAATCGGATGAAACTTAATCCAAGTACTTAAAATAGTTACATAAACTCAAAATAAAACTCATGAGATCCATTCAACACAAAACTTTCTTGTTTAATCCATATTGTGATAATTTGCTTTTCGTACCATTTAAACGTCGTGTTGTATTAACCTTGTCCGTGTCACATCTGTTCCTTGACATTTTCCCTTAAACTTAACGGGCATTCTAGCTATTACTATCAGAGATTAAATATGCATTCATGCGACACATCATCTTGAGATTTTTCTCGTTCAAACCACGTAATATGCCACCTGATGTATTATTTTGCGTGTTACACTTGGATTATCTATTCCTCGAATTTTTCTTTGGACAAAACACCTCAAATAACATTAAATACCTAATTTCCAAGGCGGGGTATTACAAAACACAACTCGTCTTACTAGGGTAGCCTAGGGGTTTAACGGCTTGTTGCATACGCTAAATGCAATCGCTTGTCCGCGAAAAATGTATTCTATCCCAATAAAGTATTTGAAAGGTTCTTAACTCATGCTCTTATTCTTTTACATTGCTCGGGAAGCATAACATTCTTGTTAGGGGCACTTGATTAGGCATAAATATTTCGTATTTATCCCCTTAAGTTCATTATTTTTATGGTCTCATGCATTCTAATTAACTTAAATTTATCTCATATTTATGCTACTAACTCTCCTTGGTTAGTATTTCGTGTTTTGTATATCTCTCATGTGTTTTACATGTATTTCATGCAAGTTAGTGCGAAATAGAATTCAAAACAGAGAAAGAAATCCAAGAAATGGAGAGTTGAAGGGTATTTTGGTAATTTTGCAGCCAATGCCCGAAGGCGGGGCTAGTTAGAAAGTCGAAGACTACGAAGTCACGAGAGTACTGGAAGAAACAACACCGTAATACAAGTTTCGGTCAAGGAATTATGCAATTTTGAAAATTGATAAAGAAATCCAAAACCAAAAGAGAAGAAGCAACCAATGCAGCAGGAAAAATCAAACTGAACCCTAAATCGATTTGGGGTCGAATCGATTTGTATCTACAGCCGAACCGATTTTGGAAACCTGACATGAAAATTTTCCCTTATTTGTTATTTTATTATAAGAGTTCTCTTAATGTTAGGACTCTTGCAAAACGACCTTGCATTGTCATAGTTTGGCACTATATAAGTTTTTAATTAGTTTTTACTTTAGAATTAGAGAGGAGAGGAGGCAATAAACCTAGCTTCAATTCATGCACTAAGATTACACCATATTTTTCATTAATTCTCAAGGTTTTTAATATCAATTTTGTCTTCTCTTCATCGTTCTTACATAATTTCCCTATTTGCATGTTTTTAATTATTTTTCTGGAATTCTAAGACTTCCGTGCATATTTAGTAATAGTTTCATCATGAATTCCAATGCATGCAATGTTAAATTTTTGGTTATTTCCCACGTAGCTATGTTCGGCTATGTTTTTACCGGGTTGGGGTACAACTTGAGTCATAAACACACGCGTTATATTCACAAATTAAGTCGTGTCAGCTCCCATTAAAGATTGTCTAAAATTAGTACATCTGTCGACAAGCATTCATGTCTGAAAGAGTTAAAGGTTTAAAAATGATTTGTATTAAACCCATGTGGATAAAATGATAATTTTTATCCTTTATGTGATCTTTAATATCTTCAAATTTAAAGAGCTTGATAGATTTATATTGCTCATCTAGACTTATTGTCTGTTCCATGGTTTTTATAACATATTTGCTACGAAAGTTATCCCAGGTGGTAGTATAAATTATTTTTGGTTGGTCCTTTGGAATAGTCCACTTGTTCAAATCCTTTTGAACATCAAATTCAATTAAGGATGAGTTATTTATTGACTCATGCTTACTTTGGGTAATTCAATTAAGGATGAGTTTTTTTATTGACTCGTGTGTATTTTGGGTATTCATGGTATTTAATTCAATAATATACATGTTAATACTTTGAAATAGTGATAAATCCCATGATTTGATACAAGGAAAATAATATGCATAACAAAGCATATATGTTAATGAGATATAATAAACCGAATTAGAAATCACTTTTGATACCCAACGGTCAACGATTTACTTGAGATTTCAAAGTCTCAATGTAATCATGGAAACACGACAATACCTTAAGGCGCCAAATGCCAGTCCATATCAAAACTAAACTTCTCATTCTCTTAATTACTACTCATTAATATGTAACACCCCGCCCGCCCGGGGAGAGCGAACGGAGCGCTACTATCGATAAAACTAAACTAATCCACAAATAACAAGGTATAGAGCATCTAAATACCACAATAAAACAAGAAACCACTATTCTCATCTTCAAATTAATACAACAATTCTCTCGAAATAATTACAACAATCTAACTATCTCGAAAATAAAATAAATCTCCAAATGCTCTATACATCAAAATAAATACAAGTCTTATCATCTCTTGTATTAAAAATTCTTTCCAAATAATCCTCGCTAAAATCATCCCAATTGGTCCATAGCACTCAAATTCGTGCTCACCTGCAAACTAAGAAAAATATGGGGAAGTACACAATACGACAGGAATATGCTCAACAAAGATGTTAGCGATGAACAAAGCGTAACAATACGACTACGAATACTCAAATAAAATAATGCAAATCTCAATAGCATTTTATCAATAAATTTCTCAACAACACATTAACCGGAGTCACCAGGCCTCACCATACCGCGCCATACTTTATCAAGTAGCCGAAAAAGGAGTCTTGGCGGGTGCCCAACATCAGTTCCATATTAAAATCTCATGACAGCGTGCTCAAAACAACATGAATAATACCTCATGAATGAAAATAATTCCAACAATTATTTTTCCAGATTTCCAAGAATTTAACAATTCAAAATATGGGTTCAATTAACAAGAATTCAACGGAATAAACACTCACGAGATTTCAGGAGCATATTGTGTAAAACCCAATACCTCAAAATCATCACACAATTCAGCCTCAAAATCTAATCACACCATCACGTTCCTCTCGCGAAAATAATCCAATCAAGTTCTAGCCAAAACTCGAGAAAACACCAAATAAGCTTTCTAATCTAAGGTTGAAATCTTGAATAAGTTTGGGGCTATGGTTTGTATATGAAAGGGAGTAATTTTGGAGAGGTCTTCTGGTTGAAAAGTTTGAGAAAAAGTGATTTGAAAAGCCAAGCCATGAATTAGTTGATATATAAAGGATTAAGAGTTTGATTAAGAAAAGAGTTCTAATTAGATACAAACACTAAAATTTTTATTCCGGATGATCGGACCATTGGAATCGTTTGAAATTTTAGTATGTTGTAGCGAACGGCGAGACAGGACTGCTGACAAAATTATGCGGGTTGTTACTTCCCCACTAACAATGGAATTTCGCCCTCGAAATTCGCCGAATGCCTAACTCTAAAAAATCAGGCCAACAATCTCCAAAAATAATTCGTCACCAAAACTAAATTCCTCACATCTAATCTAGATGCCTAACACGAAACGATCATCTAAAATGACTATCTCCAAATATGCGCCATAAAAACGCAACAAATCCAAAACCCAAGACCCGAGGGTGGTCATATACCTAAGCTCTGATACCATTTTGTAATACCCCGCCTGCCCGGGGAGAGCGAGCGGAGCGCCACTATCGATAAAACTAAACTAATCCACAAACAACAAGGTACAGAGCATCTAAACAAACCCACAATATACAAAGAGAATCCGCTAATCTCAATCTCTTCAAATTTAAATGCAACCAAAAGTCTCTCGAAATAAAACAACTATCTATCTCGAAATAAAAAAAAATCCTAATGCTCTATGCATAAAAAATAAATACAAGTCTTCTCATATTGTATTAAAAACTCTTCCTAAATAATCCACGCTAAAAATCACCCTAATTGGTCCAAAGCTTCCCAATCCACGCTAATCTGCCAACTAAAGAAAATATGGGGAAGTACACAATACGACAGGAAATATGCTCAACAAATATAGGTTAGCGATGAATAAAGCGTAACAACACGAGTACGAATATTCAAATCAAATGCGAATCTCAGTAGCATTTATCAATAAATTCCTCGACAACACATCAATGGGTTACCAGGCCTCACCCCATCCGCATATGCTTTATCAAGCCATAGCCCAGGAAGCAGGAATTTTGGCGGGTGCCCAACATCCGTACCATATTAAAATCTCTTGACAACGTGCTCAACAACAATATAATGATACCACATGAATCAAAATAGTTCAACAATTATTTTTCCCGATTTCAATGAATTTATCAATTCAAACATGAGTTCAATAATCACATGAATTCAAATGGAATAACTCCCGAGAGATTTAAGAGCATATATACCTCAAACCACGATGGGAAACCAACGATAAATTTTCCCAAAAATCACCATCACATCATCAAGATCATCTCTATAAGATCATCAAAACACCTCCAAGAACAATCACCAAAACAACCCCAATAACACCTCAAAGCCTAAGGTTAAACGCATAAATTAAAGGGTACTATTTGTGTATAAAATAGAGGAAAATAAAATATGTTTTCTGGGTATTTTTGTGTGCCACAAGACTGTTCCAAAATAATTTCCCACGATCCCTATTTATAAGGTAAAAAGAATAGAAATTGAAACAAACTAAAACTCCTCGAAAATACTTATTGTTCACGAAACTTGAGGGGGTCGATCGATCGATTCCTGGGATCGATCGCCCAGTTCTGCTGACAATTTGGCTTAAAAACTATAAGGGATAAAGTATTTAAAAATCCTTTTTAATTTTGATTTCGAAACCGTTTGAAATTACCGGCTTTAAAAATAATTCTCAACATAATTGAGCAAAAAAAATAATTTTATTAAAAACTTTATTTTTCCTGTATTTTTGAAAATACCCCCAAAATTATGCGAGTTGTTACATTATCTTCCATATATTTGGATGATGTCATGGATGTATCATCATCCGAAGGTAAAGGGATAAGATTTTTGTCATCAAAATAAGTTGTGGTGAAAGCCGCAGTAAATAGGCTTTTCATACGGTCGATAAATCTCTGAAGGAGCTCCTGTTCTGTGGCCCGTGGGAACTGCTTTTTGATTAAAAATTTTTAAATCCTATATTGGATTAGCACCGGAAGACATTTTCTCCATTGGAGGAGGATATTCATCCTGCTGTGACATGTAGCTCGTAAAGCTCTCCTTTATCGAAGACATGGTCTCCGAATTATTAATTCCAATCCACTTACGATAATAAAAAAATCTTTCCAGAAGAGGAATTCTTAATTGATTTAGTCTGCATTGCAAATACCATTTTCAAATCCATGAGATACTGATTTTAGTAAAAAATAATAGGGTGGATAGCCCCATGGGAATATTATTTCTCCCTCTGAGGCTTGGATGAAATTGAGTCCAAGGTAAAACTAATTTTTCTTTGGAAATTTCCTTAGGTGATATATCAATATTTGGACCAAATTTGTCCCACCATTGGAAAACCCATCATAGAGGAACAAATAAATCATTTCTAATAAATTTATCACATAAAAAAAATGTTACCGGTGTAGAATATCAACTAATTAGCAAAATCATGTTGATAACGTGTTGTATAAAATGGAACTTGAACGTAAATAAGGATCAAAATATTTACAATTGTATTGTATTGATTTTAGAAGCATATTTTAAAGTACAAACATGTGGGACTTTTTGTAGGTAAACATAAGCCGGTGTGTCAGCATAGTGAGTCAGTAGCTAACTTTGTTTTGTCGTGCTTGTATATTTGCTTTGTTGTGCTTCCACTTTGCATCATTGACACTCGACGCTTATAACATAACATTTTCATGCCTGCGATTCCATATGATTAACACCTTATGCTTCCAGCATGACATTGTCGTGCTTCTGACTTAGATGCATGACATCTCAGCTTGGCATGATGTTGACGTGCATCTAGCATTATAGTGTATTATGGATATCCATACATATTTGACACCTAAATATTTATAACATGATGTTCTTAAATATTATTAGGGTCGATAATGTGGATTTAGAGGACAACTCGGGCTAGAAACCACTAGAAAACAAGCTATTCGTTTTCACTTGATAGATTGTGTGAGTTGACATGGGTTTAATGCCCTAATAGATTGGTTTATGCGCGAGTCAACACAGGGGTGTTTGCAGGTAAAAAACATTTTCATTTCACTTAAAAACTACATTGATCATTCTCTCTTCTTCATCACCTCTGTAGTCATTCTCTGTTATTTTTTACACCGGCGTTGTGAAGATTGATCTGTAATTTAATTCTCCAAAAATAAGATAAACGAAAAAAGTAAAACAAATCCAACCCGTCTCATAACCGCTCGAATCCAACCCACAACTCAGCGCCTTGTGACGATCCATTAACCTTGTAGGTTACCAAAATCTTGGTGAGATAGGTACGGTTAATTTTATGAAAAGCCTTCAAGGGTCTTTTAATTAGGACATTATGCAGATTAAAAAGGATGTTATAATCACCTTTTGATCTTAAAAATAAGTATAATCCCACTTTGTTTGGGATTAAGAAATGTATGTTTGACTAGAGTTTACTAGTCAATAAGTATAATCCCTCAAAAGCCCACGTTTAATGCCAACATGAATGTTTACTAGTCAATTTAGAGAATCAGTAGTCCGATGAGGACACAGACACTTCCGACATGTTATTTTTGTACATATATGAATTTCCAAACCTCTTTTCGGGCCACTCAATTACTATTTTGAGTTTTCACCCCTAAATCCTATTTTAAGCCCAAAACGACAGTATACCA